>CM035845.1:22167963-22586863 GCA_020510985.1 Pholidichthys leucotaenia | reverse complement strand
GTTTTTGATTTCCCGATCACGGCCGCTTAAGGGTGCCCCAGAAAGAAGAACCGTTACGCTTGTGACGAGATCCGTTACACTGGTGACGTGATCCGTTACACAAGCTTATAGGTTTAGTCATCATTAATAGTTCTGTCTACGTTGGGGCAGATTAAGCTCATGATTTCAGTCGGTGTTCATGCAACTCAAAGAAAAAATAGGCACTTAACTGCCTGCTTGATAAACTCTCTGTCTGCATTTTCCTCAGACGTATAATGAATGTTTAAACCAGTAGTTTCCAGGATTTCATTTGTCCATAATATACTCACCTTTTTAGTCAGTATTTAACTTTTCTTCAGCTTCGTTTTTTCCTGTGTTTACCAATCTGTTAAAAGGTCATTAAATTCATCAACTTTGGTTTAAATTCATCAGTGTTCCTCAGTCATCCTACCAGGTTATTAATGGATTCAGTAAAATACCTTTACTAATTCAGTTATTTAGAAATTCCCATTCTTGTCAGGCATACAGAAAATCTGTTAATATAGATATATAGCTATCCAAGTTAAATTAGCTATAATTTAATTTGTTTGCTTGCCAAATAATTTAACCTATATCAATAATTGTTAATACCCAATAACTTTAATTTTAAAACAATGTATAAAAACAATGTATCTTGAACCAACCAAAATTTTAATCAGTTTTGTCTCTAAATTAATAAGATTTGCCAAACTTCAATATACAGGGAAAGATGAAAATAAAAGAAGAGAAAAAGAAATTGAACAAAAAAAAAATCAGCAAAAAAAAAAAAAAAAAAATTAAGACTGTGGGCAACACGGTGGCAGAGTTGTTAGCACTGCGACAGCACAGCAACTAACCCTTGACCGGGGGATTCTGGATTCAATCCCAGCCCTCAGCCAACAGTGATCTGTGTGGAGTTTGCATGTTCTCCCTGTGTCTGCATGGGTTTACTCCGGAATTTCTCTGGTTTCCTCCCACATGCCAAAAACATGCAAGTTAGCTTAATTGGCATCAACTGGGGATTCTAACTTGTCCTTGGGTATGACTGTGAGAGTGAATGGTTGTCTGTCTCTTTGTGTTGGCCCTGCAATGGACTGGTGGTCTGTCCAGGGTGGACCCTGCCTCTCGCCCAAAGATGCTGGGATAGGTTCCAGTCCCCCCGCAATCCGAAAAGGATTAAGCGGAAGAAGATGGATTTAAGATTAGTGGCAATTAATGTAAAACTGAATAAAGCAATTTTGAACTTATTATTAATTATTATTCATTAATAACATCAGTGTCATCACTGAAGGAACTAGAAAAGCACTCTGAGAGCGCAGACCTCCGCCAAGCGGCACAGTTCCCCCCATACATTGTTTGTGTGTACGTTTTCAGATTCCCTGAGCATGAAAAGATATGACTAGCAATTGGATTCACAATGATTATTTGTTTATTTGACATGGACAGTGCAATAAACAGACAATTAATGAATGACAATCAATGTGATAGTGATAGGATTAGTGGTTCAGTAGTGTAAAACGGGGCTATAAGGGACGGCGGGTTAATAAGGGACATTTTTCTGGGAAATGTTTTAAATGTAATTGTGCTTATTTTATTTTGAGCAGGACGCTGAGTTGTGTTATTGTCAAATATCCATGAATCCTTCATCAAATCTAGGCGGAAGCAAAATTAAAAAAGCAGAATTACATTTAGAAAAGTGTCCCATATTACCCCGCCGTCCCTTATAGCCCCGTTTTACGGTTGTAAAAGCATTGCCTCCTTGGCGGAGGTAATAAAGTGAAGTGTTGGTGTGTCCATCTCCTCCACTGACGGATGCAGATTGGTTAGACAGGTTGCCGTGGGTTTTATATTATATTGGGGTTGCGCTCCGCGGCAAAACAGAATTTAGAATCTTCCCCGGCAGAGAGGTCGTTTTTACGCAGCGCCTATAGCTGGGCGGGGAATTTGTGGCAAATAATCGGGCGGCGGACAGGTGGCCGTGTCAGGTTTTGCAGCGTGGCGCAAAAACAGGCACGGTGGCGGGCCCAGGCCAGCAGTGTTTTCCGCGTGCTTTTGTGCCTAAAACGTTGAAGAACGTGGAGTTTGTGTTGGTCAGACACGACGACCAGCGCAATGTGCGCAGCGCCTATGGCTGGCACAGGCACGCTGGCGGGCCCAGGCCACCAGTGTTTTCCGCATGCTTTTGTGGCTAAAACGTTGAAGAAGGCGGAGTTTGTGTTGGTCAGACACGACGCCCAGCGGCCTCCATTGCGCCTGCGCACATGTTGAAAATGGCCGTATGTCACAGTGTGGAAAAATGCTTTAAAAAATTCCTGTATGCAGACGGTGATGCGGATCATCCCCAAAATTTAATCAGTTCTTCCTTGTACCATTTCCAACAACGCCTGAAAGTTTCATTGAAATCCGTCCAAAAGTTTTTGAGTTATCTTGCTAACCAACAGACAAACACACAGACAAACCCCGGCAAAAACATTACCTCCTCCTGGCCTTTCGGCCTGGCGGAGGTAATAAAAGGTACCTTTCACCATTAATTAGAGTTTTTTCTATTTGATGACTAAATTAATGACTTTTTCTCTATAATTTGGAATTTACTTTATTAGTTAATTAGTGACTTTTCCTGGTAAATTAAGGTTCAGTGTTCAGGTTCAGGTTACTTTATTTGTACCCGTAGGTAGATTTGTTTTGCAGTCTGGTGACATCCATATTTACAAGCCACAATTACATTCAACATGAACACAAACACAGACACACATGAAGCTGACTATAAACATGATAAAAATACTCAAGGCTCCATCAATCAGGATATAAAGACAAAGAGATGGGAGAAAAACCAGAGATAAGAGGGAAGGGTCATATTAAAAAGTTAAAGACTAGTCAAAGAGGTTAAAAACTCAAAGGTCTAAAACCCAATAAAAGATTTAGAGCCCAAATAAAAATCCTACAGAAATAAGTAAATATAAAATGGAGTTAATAAATAGGTAACTAAATTATGTGCAATATATTGTTACATCTTGTTTCAACTCTTTAACAGCAGCAGGAACAAAGCTGTTTTTGTAGCGCTGGGTTTTACTTTTTGGGACAGCAAACCTCCGTCTGGAGGGAAGAAGCTGAAAGTTGCAGTGCAAAGGGTGGGAGTCATCATTTAAAATGGAGGTAGCCATCCTCTGTACTTGTCTGGTGTACAGGGATGTCAGGCTCAGCTGTGACTCACCAAGCAAACGACTGGACCATCTAACTACCTGATCCAAGGATTTCCTCTGTTTCAGTTTTATCTGACCAAACCATGACACTAAAGAAAAGGATAAAACAGATTCAATAAAAGCCCGATAAAACATTGTCATTATGGTTCGGTCAATTTGGAAGCGTGCAAGTTTCCTCAAACAATGCAAATGTTGCTGAACCTTTTTGTTAATTAAGAACGTTTTCCCTCATAAAATAGCGGTTTTTCTACATTAACAATTGACTTTTTAAATCCATAAATTACTTTAATGTAATTTAGTGAATAAATAAATGCAAATTTTTGCTTTGTGACTTTAGGTAAAAATAGTTGTATAACTGCAAAAAAAAAAAGCAATAAAATTAGTGTCTCCATTTATGATGTAGAGGAAAGATTAAATGAAAATTATTTTACTTCAAGAAAAATGATAGCATTATATTAAAAAACAACTGAATTATAATTTTGGCACTTTAAAATTATCTTTTAGATTTTACATTTTTCCTGAATATTTGGGACTTTTTCATCTCAAAGTAGCAACTGTTTTGCACTAAATTAGTCACTTATTTCACCCAAATTTATAAATTAGCTCATTTTCTCCCATGTGAATTAACAACTTTTCTCTCAAATTAGAAACGTTGTTCCTCGTAAATTCCTTTTTTTTCTTCAGAAATTTGTTTTATTTCTTGTAATTTTTTCCTCAGTAAATTTGCCATTTTTTCTGCTGCAAATTAATGATTTTCCTGTGAATTTGCAACTTTTTTTCTTTAAGTCCCTAGAGAAACAATAAAAGAAAAAAAAACAGTGGAATTATGAGAAAAATATTTAGAAAAATCACAATCAAATATCTTGTCACAATTTATAAGGAAAGATTAAAAGAAACTGCCAACAAATAAGGAAGCTGTTCCTTAAATATATTCCAGATATTGCCCCCCCCCCCACATCACCCCAAGGGGAGGTAGACAAACATAAACAATTCAGGACAAAACAAACAAACATCTAACAGAAAAGGTAGCAGGAGATAGATTATCAGTGTCATCTGAAGCCATTCTAACCTTAATAATCAGGTCATCTAAGTCCAGTCTCTAAATATCAAACTTCCAAATGTCAATAGTCAGTTAACTTTAGAATCAAACTTTACTTTTCAGTCAGATTGTCTTGAGGCCTTCTCCCACTGACAGTGTGTCATCAGGGTTGCCTGTATTTTAATGAAGCATGCTGATAGAAAGGATCCTTCGTCAGTATTATCTTTCCATGGTGTCAAAAACATCTTGTGAAACACTGAATATCACTTAAGGCTCATCTCAGTTTTGCCAGAAAACATCTTGATGATCCCCATGACTTTTGGGAAAATAGTCTGTGGACTGACGAGACAAAAGTTGAACTTTTTGGAAGGTGTGTGTAGGAGTGGGCAATATTGCCTAAAAATGACGACATGATATTTCTGTGAATTTTTACGATCACGATATTTTCCACTGGATATAGTCGGCCTCACATCAACACACAGCTCTGGTTCCAGAACCAGTCTCCCGTTTGTAACGCACTTTCAAGCCTAAAGATTCCTGTATAGCAGGTGCCTCCTCAAAACTGTCTGCAGTGAACTGATCATTACAGAGTACAGAAGATGGTGTTGGTTGCCATTTGACCCTTGTTTTCTGTACTTGCTTCGCCCATTTTTTTTAAGAAGATCTGGATCTTTTGGGAATGAGAACAGGCTTATAAGTTCACTGGAGCAATTAGAACATCCAGCCGCCAGGCAACATTTAGGCATTTCTTCGCTGATATAGAAGCTAAACAACTTGTTTACATTGACAGCACACGGATCAGCCGAGAGGAACTTCACCTCATGATGTCATATCCGGAAACGAGGCGAGTCTCAGGAGATCGCATTAGTGCAACACGGCGCTAAATTTGAATTCACTTGGAAATATTTTTCCATTTATTTAGCGTTCTAAGTAAAAAGAATCAACTATATGGATGATTGAAGATAAATTCATACTGAATATGATCCATAGTTCCTAAATCATGTCACAGACACCTTAAGTGCACACAGATGTTGGGTTTTATGCTCAATCACTTCACCTGCATTGTAACTCTCATTGCACAGCCCTCTGCTGTGGCTTTCTGGCTCTCCTCGCAATGAACAGATGTCCCCCCCCCCCTTCGGGTAGTTGAATAAAATAAAGATGAAGCTGCCAAAATGGAATGAAAATACAGACTTTGAGCAGAACATCATCCAACGTTAACACCGTTTCAGCGGTGTTGTTAACGAACGGAAAAAATGCAGGCAGATTATCCACATTGCTGCACCGTTTTTTTTTTTTGTTTGTTTTGTTTTGGGTTTTTTTTTTTTTTTTTTTTTACATGGCAGCAGTCTGAAAGAGAAAGTGAAACTTAAATATTTCCACTCAACTGGGTGCAAACGGAGCAACACCTTCCCACAACATTATTATTTTGCCGTCACATGTAACTTCCTTTGGTAGTATTGTGACGTTGTCATGCAGCAGACAATAAAAAATATATATATAATATTGCAATATTTGTTTTTACACCAGTATCAAAATTTATACCGGTATTATCGTGGATGATACGATATGGCACACCCCTAGGTGTGTGTCCCATTACATTCGACGTAAAAGTAACACAGCATTTCAGAAAAGGAACATCATACCAACAGTAAAATATGGTGGTGGTAGTGTGATGGTCTGGGGCTGTTTTGCTGCTTCAGAACCTGGAAGACTTGCTCTGGTAAATGGAACCATGAATTCTGCTGTCTACCAAAAAATCCTGAAGGAGAATGTCTGGCCATCTGTTCGTGACCTCAAGCTGACACGCACTTGGGTTCTGCAGCAGGACAATGATCCAAAATGCACCAGCAAGTCCACCTCTGAATGGCTTAAGAAAAACAAAATGAAGACTTTGGAGTGGCCTAGTCAAAGCCCTGACCTGAATCTGATTGGGATGTTGTGGCATGACCTTAAAAACGCAGTTCATGCTTGTGTTAGAAAAATACCTGATTCTTTGATTGAAAGATCCAAGAACAAGCCGGAGATTTCTTCAGTTTAAAGATGGAACATTTATTTAGAGGTCACATGTAAAGCAAGCAGCGCTGGGCGCAGCGTGACACAGCTCCCTCTGGAGCATCGCCACACTGACCGCGACTTCCGGGTGTGGCTTGCATTAATCTTCTTGGGTTGGCTGGTTGGGCCAACCCCATACAATAGGATGGGCTTGTACGTGACTGTCCGATTGGCCAATTTAACTGTGATGTGAACAGGCCATCCGCTGTTCACGGTACTATTTCTAGAATGTGCGATCAACGGTGTTTGTGTGGGTGTTGTTTCAGGACGTGTAACTAAGTGTTAGACCTGACTAAATGAAAAGAGAGAGAGAGTAGAAAGAGGGCTCTATAGCTCTGCCTAATTCCTGTTTATCAGAGTTTAACACAACATATTTGTTCATGAGAATGCAAACAGAATATGTACGTATAGAATCTGTGTAGAGCATAATGGGAGATTACCTACAGAATTATTGTTATGGCACTCTAACTTTTCATAACCCTTTCACTCCCCCCTTTGGCATGATTTTCATGACATTATTTTGACTTTGATGCATGGTGTGAGAGACGCTAGCGATTAACAGATGGTGAATAAGGCAGGTCCCTACATTGTGTGTCAACCCAAGAGGCTTGCACCATTGGTTCTGCTACCCTTGCCTCCCCCCTTGTGGACACCCCAGCGCAGTGCAGCAATGTCTAAGAGGGCCTTGTCCAGATGAACTGTGCAGTCATCACATGGTTGTAACAGAGGTTTGACCTTCCTCTGTGTTTGCTTCCGTATCCGCAGCTGTGGAGCACAGTCCCATCTTGTTGACACACACCGGTACCAATAGAAGCGAAGCAACTGTGTGCCCACGCTCTCAGAGGCACATCTCGTCCCATGAGGTCTATAGGACAGTCTGGTGGGTACAGCAGAGGGTAGACGACATCCAATCTAGCCAGTGAACAGTTCAGTGATGCTGTCCCAGGAATGCCAACCCCCTGCCGCTGGACAGAGGTAGAGATGCTGGTGGTGGTAAAGCTCGAGCCCCTGTGCCCACCGTAGCTTCCACTGTGAGGGGTAGCATTGGAAAATGCCGTCTCTTCCGTGTGGCTGATGTGGCTCCACCCCGGATGCTGGAGGTCCGGTGGATGCACTGGGGTACCAGTCCATTCTTCTCCTAGGGACTGAAGTCATACAGTCACTAGCCCTACAACCTTTTTCTACATCGCAGGCACATGTCGTGATGGTCTGGTGCCCTCCGGCATGCATCTTCCCTGTACCCTAAACCTTTGATGATGCTGATACAATGTCGATACAAAAGGGCTCAGCCGGGGCAGGACCAATAATGGCCTGAGGGGTTGCCATCACAATGGCTGGAGCCTGTACCGTTTTATCCTTATTCACTACATCTGTAGTTATCCATGCGCTGTTGTAAGTTATCTCCCAGTAGCCTTGAGTGTGTGATTGTTGACCATATGAAATCTGCAATCAGTGGTTGTGTTGTGATGAGTGTGTTGGGTAATGGGACCTACAGTGGGGCAAAAAAGTATTTAGTCAGCCACCAATTGTGCAAGTTCTCCCACATAAAAGATGAGAGAGGTCTCCAATTTTCATCATAGGTGTACCTCAACTTTGAGAGACAAAATGAGAAAAAAAAAATCCAGAAAATCACAATGAAGGATTTTTAATGAATTAAATGGTAAATTCCTCAGTAAAATAAGTATTTGGTCAATAACAAAAGTTCATCTCAATACTTTGTTATATACCCTTTGTTGGCAATGACAGAGGTCAAACGTTTTCTGTAAGTCTTCACAAGGTTTTCACACACTGTTGCTGGTATTTTGGCCCATTCCTCCATGCAGATCTCCTCTAGAGCAGTGATGTTTTGGGGCTATTGCTGGGCAACACGGACTTTCAACTCCCTCCAAAGATTTTCTATGGACTTGAGATCTGGAGACTGGCTAAGACACTCCAGGACCTTGAAATGCTTCTTATGAAGCCACTCCTTCATTGCCCGGGCGGTGTGTTTGGGATCGTTGTCATGCTGAAAGACCCAGCCACGTTTCATCTTCAATGCCCTTGCTGATGGAAGGAGGTTTTCATTCAAAATCTCACGATACATGGCCCCATTCATTCTTTCCTTTACACGGATCAGTCGTCCTGGTCCCTTTGCAGAAAAACAGCCCCAAAGTATGATGTTTCCACCCCCATGCTTCACAGTAGGTATGGTGTTCTTTCTCCTCCAAACACGACAAGTTGAGTTTTTACCAAAAAGTTCTATTTTGGTTTCATCTGACCATATGACAATCTCCCAATCCTCTTCTGGATCATCCAAATGCTCTCTAGCAAACTTCAGACGGGCCTGGACGTGTACTGGCTTAAGCAGGGGGACACGTCTGGCACTGCAGGATTTGAGTCCCTGGCGGCGTAGTGTGTTACTGATGGTAGCCTTTGTTACTTTGGTCCCAGCTCTCTGCAGGTCATTTACTAGGTCCCCCCGTGTGGTTCTGGGATTTTTGCTCACCGTTCTCGTGATCATTTTTACCCTACAGGGTGAGATCTTGCTTGGAGCCCCAGATCGAAGAAGATTATCAGTGGTCTTGTATGTCTTCCATTTTCTAATAATTGTTCCCACAGTTAATTTCTTCACACCAAGCTGCTTACCTATTGCAGATTCAGTCTTCCCAGCCTGGTGCAGGTCTACAATTTTGTTTCTGGTGTCCTTTGACAGCTCTTTGGTCTTGGCCATAGTGGAGTTTGGAGTCTGACTGTTTGAGGTTGTGGACAGGTGTGTTTTATATTACCTACACTACCGTTCAAAAGTTTGGTGTCACTTAGAAATTTCCTTATTTTTGAAAGAAAAGCACTGTTTTATTCAATGAAGATAACTTTAAACTAATCAGAAATACACTCTAATATCTAATAGACATTGCCAATGTGGTAAATGACTATTCTAGCTGCAAATGTCTGGTTTTTGGTGCAATATCTACATGGGTGTATAGAGGCCCATTTCCAGCAACTATCACTCCAGTGTTCTAATGGTACAATGTGTTTGCTCATTGTGTCAGAAGGCTAATGGATGATTAGAAAAGCCTTGTGCAATCATGGTAGCACAGCTGAAAACAGTTTAGCTGGTTAGAGAAGCTATAAAACTGACCTTCCTTTGAGCAGGTTGAGTATCTGGAAAAAATTATTATTTCAAATACAAATCATTATTTCTAACCTTGTCAATGTCTTGACTATATTTTCTATTAATTTTACAACTCATGGTGGTAAATAAGTGTGACTTTTTCGGTAGCACATTGTGTTTACAAATAATCTGTGATAGCACAATGGTCCTCCTTGTCATCATCCTCCATCTTGGGGTCCTCAGCTCTGCCTCTCGACCCAGCAATTGGTCTCTATGAGGCACGAGATGTGCCTGCCTTGTTGATGACTCCCACTGTGGAAAATTGCATTTGTTAACACCTTTCCCCATAACCAATTTGAAATTTGCTTCAAATTTTCCTCATCCCCTCGTTTGCTAATGTTAGGATTGGTCATGTAGGAGATTTCTGGGCGTCAGTGTGTACAGCCCTCTGTGCTGTGGTCACCCACCTAAGAGACAATGCGTATGTTTTTAATTTGGGAGGATATTCTATGATAAGGTCAGGTATTGGTTTTCCATGGATGCCTCTTTTCCGCAGTAGAGGTGACAAAATGTCCAACATTTTCCAATCCATGTGTTTGGGTCTAACCAGCGGGATGTGTGGAACCCCCCATAGGTTGAAATGTCACTTATCCTCTTCAGTTAGGATAATGGATGCTTCCACACATTTATTTGTTTACCAGTCCAAGTTTTATTACCAATCTGGAGGATAGATTTGCAGATAATAGTTGTTCATAATTTGGATCAGATCTGTTCAATTGTCTATTGTACATGCGGTACAATGCTACTTTCACAGATGTTGATATATATATCTGGGGCGCATGCGCACGCAGCGACCTGCAGCTGGTGAAAAAGTCCGTCGTCTGTGTGTCTGTTTTTATGCACTTTAATGTGTTTTTACGAAATTCTCTGTGTCATTTCTGTCCTGGAATGTTTGTGGACTGTATGGCGAAGAGCTCCCTGGTTCCATCAATATGGACTTCCTCCCCTTTTTGCACTGCTGCTACTTTTCCTCCGGCTCTTCGTCTCTGAGGTAAACGCGATCGGCATCATGCCGGGCAGAATACATTATTCCAGGGACTTGTTGCTGCATTTAAACATGGTTGACGCAGCGTCTGTGATTGAGTCTAAGCCTCAACTGCCGGACTCTATTTTGAGAGACCTTCATGGACACAGCGGTTAAAAGAGAGACTGGAGAAGGAAACGCAGAAAGCAGGGAGGCCTGAAATTGCGCCTGAGAAGACGTCAGTTTGGTAATGATTTTTGGGAACGTACAATCTCTGAGGAACAAGGTGGATGAAATTCAAGGGAATGTACGCTACCAGAAGGACTTTAAGAACTGCTGTGTCATGGCTTATACCGAGTCTTGGCTTACTGCACATGTCCGGGATGCAGACCTGTGGATTGACGGATTTGGAGCCCCATTGCGCTCTGATCGGCAGGAAGAGGTAACGGCGAAACGTCAGGGGGGCGGCGTATGTTTATATATTAATAAGCAGCACTGCACATCTGTCACGGTCAGAGAGCGCATCTGTACACCCGATGTGGAGCTGCTGTCTGTGTCACTACGCCCCTTTTATTTGCCTCGCGAGTTCCCCCAACTTTTTATAACGACTGTGTACATTCACCCGAGGGCAGATGCTGACTCCGCCTCCAGCACCGTCTTTGATGTGGTTCAGCGGCTGCAGTCAATTTCTCCAGAGGTGCCAAACTTTATTCTTGGGGATTTGAACCATGTTTCTTTAAAGAAGACACTTAAAAACTTTTATCAGTATGTCTCCTGCCCAACCAGGCGAAAAAAGACATTGGACCTGTGCTATGGATCCATAGAGAGGGCCTATAAACCACTCCTCCTTCCTCCTTTAGGATCCTCAGATCACAAATGTGTACATTTGCTGCCCACATATAAAACTGCTCTCAGAAGAGGCAAGGTGGAGACGAGAGACATTGATGTGTGGACAGAGGATTCAGTGCACTGCCTCCAGGAATGCTTTAACTGTATAGACTGGGAGGTGTTCACACTGTCCTGCGGGGATGATTTGGACTCTTTGGTGGACGTCACATGCTCATACATGGCTTTCTGTAAAAATACGATTGTTCTACATAAACGTGTCAAAATATATCCCAACAACAAGCCATGGGTTACAAAATCAGTTAAATCCTGCTTACAGAGGAAAGCACGTGCCTTTAAAAAGGGGTCTGTTTCTGAGCTACAGGTTGCCACAAAAGAGCTGAAGGCCGAAATTTTAAGGGCAAAACAGAATTATAAATCAGAGTTGGAAAGCAAGATGGCAACAAAGAAACTTGGTTCAGCCTGGGCCAGTATGAAAACTATTGCAGGCCTTCAGAGCACAGAGTGCAGTAATCATGTGTTTTTAGATGGTTTTAATTCAGACACAGAGCTGGCTAATGCTCTTAATTGTTTTTATGGTTGTTTTGACTCCTTTGATTTTAGCACAGAAACCCAAGATTTGAAACAGAAACTCAAAGACAATCAGCACTTTAATATTGAGGTGCAGGATATTAAAAGGGAGTTCTGCGCTGTAAAAATGAACAAAAGTCGTAAGTCGGCCTCCGTCGGTCTATGATGACAATGGAAGAGAATCCTAAACGTCTACTCTGCTGGAACAGCACCGCCTGTGACTGAACAGGCCGATGCACAAATGGCAGTCCCTGTCACACAGGTCGCACTTGTGGGTGGTCTCCGTGCTGCTGGAGCTGTGGCGGTTCTTCCTGCTAGTCCTTTTTTCATCTGCTGCAGCAGTCAGTCTCTCTTTACCCGCCTTGAGCTGTCTGGTAAGGGTGCCTCTCCATTTGGACCGGTCCGTTGCAAGGTCCTCCCAGCACTCTGTGTTGATCTCCAGGGCCTTCATGTCTCTCTTGCAGACGTCTCTAAAGCGCAGCTGTGGGCGGCCAACGTCTCTCCTGCCAGTCGCCAGTTCTCCGTAGAGGACGTCTTTGGGGATTCTGCCATCCTCCATACGGTGAACGTGGCCTAGCCAGCGGAGCCTGCACTACCTGAGTAGAGTGAACATGGAGGGAAGGCCGGTGCGGGACAGAACTTCTGTGTTGGGCACTTTGTCCTGCCAGGATATGTCCAGGATACGGCGAATGCAGTGCAAGTGGAAGGAGTTCAGTCTCTTTTCCTGCCGGGCGTATGTTGTCCACGTCTCACTCCCATAGAGCAGTGTGCTGATGACGCAGGCGTTGTACACTGCCATCTTCATCTTGACAGAGAGTTTGGGATTCTCCCACACTCGTGTGGTGAGGCGAGCGAGTGTGAAGGCTGATTTTCCAATCCTCTTGTCAATCTCTGTATCAAGGGAGAGGTTGCTGCTGATCGTGGACCCCAGGTACGTGAACTGATTCACGACCTCCAGCTCATAGTCGTCGATGGTCATGGTTGGTGGTGCTTTCATGCCTTGCGCCAAGACGTTAGTCTTCTTCAGGCTGATGGTAAGCCCGAAGTCCTTGCATGCCTGGGAGAAGCGGTCCATCAGGGTCTGAAGATCCTGCTGTGTGTGAGTCACGACTGCAGCGTCGTCTGCGAACAGCATGTCTCTGATTAGAGCCTCGCGTACTTTGGTTCTGGCTTTCAGGCGGGCGAGGTTGAAAAGCCTGCCGTCAGATCTTGTGTGCAGGTAGATTCCCTCTGTTGCTGTGCTGAAGGCATGCCTCAGGAGCATAGCAAAGAAAATCCCAAAGAGGGTTGGCGCAAGTACACAGCCCTGTTTCACTCCGCTGCGTATGTTGAATGGGTCTGAGACGTTGGCGTCGTGCTTCACTATCCCCTGCATGTTGGTGTGAAACGATTCGATGAGGCTTTGCAACTTTGGTGGGCATCCTATCTTTGGCAGGATCTTGAAAAGGCCCTCTCCGTTGACCAGATCGAACGCTTTGGTGAGGTCGATGAAGGCAACGTACAGGGGCATGTTCTGTTCTCTGCATTTCTCCTGGAGTTGGCAGATGGGGAATATCATGTCTACCGTTGATCGCTCAGCGCGGAAGCAACACTGAGATTCGGGGTAGACACGTTCGGCAAGCTTCTGTAGACGAACGAGAACAACTCGTGCGTAGGCTTTGCCAACAACGCTGAGGAGGGAGATGCCCCTGTAGTTGTTGCAGTCACTTCTCTCCCCTTTGTTTTTGTAGAGGGTGATGATCTCGGCGTCCCTCATGTCCTGTGGTACGGCACCTTCCTTCCAACACTGGCAGAGGACGTCATGCAATGGCAGCAGTAGGGCAGTCTTGCAGTGCTTGATCAGGTCGGGGGGTATGCCGTCATTGCCGGGTGCCTTGCAAGCGGCCAAGCTATCAATGGCCTTGCTGAGTTTGTCGATGGTTGGCTCGGCGTCAAGTTCGTCCATGGATGGCAGGCAGTCGATGGCATCAAGGGCTGACGGTGTCACGGTGTTCTGTCTGGAGTAGAGGTCGGAGTAGTGTTCCACCCATTTCTCCATCTGCTTGTTTTTTTCTGTGATCATCTCCCCAGTGGAGGATTTGAGGGGGGCCATCTTGCTCTGAGCCGGACCAAGTGCTTTCTTGATGCCATCGTACATACCACAGATGTTCCCTGTTATGGTAGCGGTTTGAATGTCTTGGCTGAGCTGAGTCCAGTACTCGTTGGCACAGCGCCAAGCAGTCTGCTGAACTTTGCTTCTCGCAGCCCTGAAAATCTGGAGATTCTTCTCGTTTGGGTACTTCTTGTACTCGGCAAGAGCTGAGCGCTTGGCTTCAATGACGGGGGTCATCTCAGTCAACTTGGCATCAAACCAGTCCTGTGACTTTGAGGTCTTCCTCCCAAAGGTAGCTAAGGCTGTGCTGTGGATGGTGTTTTGCAGCTCTTCCCACTTCTGCTTTGCAGATTCTCCTTCTTGTGGTACACCAAGTTCCTTCTCAAAGGTGGAGGCAAGCCGCTCAACAAGTTCTGGTTGGGCCATCTTGCTGATGTCAATCCGTGCCTTTCCAGGCTGTCTAGCACGATGGAATTTCTTCAGCTGCAGCTTGACCTTGCAACACACCAATGAATGGTCTGTGTCGCAATCTGCACTCTGGAACGAACGGGTGATTAGCACGTTCTTCAGTGAGGTGCGCCTGGTCAGGATCAAGTCCAGCTGGTGCCAGTGCTTTGAGCACGGATGTCGCCAGGAAACCTTGTGTTGGGGCTTGGTCTTGAAGAACGAGTTTGTGATGCACAGATCGTGATAAGTGCAGAACTCGAGCAGCCGCTGTCCGTTGTCGTTCATTCTGCCCACGCAAAATGGTCCAAGACAGGAGGGCCAGGAGTCATGATAATATATGTGGGCGCTTGGTAAAGTCCTGTGCACATGAACTGAGTCCTGTATTTCATTACATTTTTAATAAGTCCTTACAGACACAACATGTGCCTAAGATCTGGAAAGAAGCTGTGGTTGTTCCCGTTCCAAAATCCAGCTGTCCTAAAACGGTAAACGACTTTAGACCAGTTGCTTTGACTTCAATTTTAATGAAAATTTTTGAAAAACTGGTCAGTTGTGAGGTCCTAAAGCAGACTGAGCATGCATTGGATCCTCTGCAGTTTGCCTATAGGCCTCACAGAGGAGTGGAGGACGCCACTGTCACTCTGTTTATCATGCTTTTTAAACATCTGGATTTTAATGGGACACACGCCAGGCTTTTATTTGTGGACTTTTCCTCCGCCTTTAACACAATCCAACCTCATATTTTAGTTGAAAGGCTCCTGCAACAATTTGATTTGAGCAATAATCTGATGGGTTGGATTCTGGATTTCTTAACCAACGGGACGCAGACAGTAAGGGTCAATGGTACACTGTCTGACCTGAAGTGCTCTTCTACTGGCTCTCCTCAGGGGTGTGTGTCGTCACCACTACTCTTCATCCTGTACACAAATATGTGTTGGAGCAGACATGACAACAGACACATTATAAAGTATGCTGATGACTCAGTTATTGTCAGTCTCCTCCAGGATGGTGAGAGTGGCCACGGCCCAGTAGTTGATGATTTTGTTCACTGGTGTGAGGATTCCGACAGACGATTATTGATAGTAATTTAAACTTTGAAGATAACTGTGAAAGGGTGTGCAAAAAGGGTCAGCAACATTTGCATTGCTTGAGAAAACTTGCACGCTTCCAAATTGACCGAACCATAATGACAATGTTTTATCGGGCTTTTATTGAATCTGTTTTATCCTTTTCTTTAGTGTCATGGTTTGGTCAGATAAAACTGAAACAGAGGAAATCCTTGGATCAGGTAGTTAGATGGTCCAGCCGTTTGCTTGGTGAGTCACAGCTGAGCCTGACATCCCTGTACACCAGACAAGTACAGAGGATGGCTACCTCCATTTTAAATGAAGACTCCCACCCTTTGCACTGCAACTTTCAGCTTCTTCCCTCAAGATGGAGGTTTGCTGTCCCAAAAAGTAAAACCCAGCGCTACAAAAACAGCTTTGTTCCTGCTGCTGTCAAAGAGTGGAACAAGTTGTAACAATATATTGCACATAATTTAGGTACCTATTTATTAACTCCATTTTATATTTACTTATTTTTGTAGGATGTTATTTGGGTTCTAAATATTTTATTGGGTTTTAGACCTTTGAGTTTTTAACCTCTTTGACTAATTTTTAACTTTTTAATATGACCCTTCTCTCTTACATCTGGTTTTTCTCTCATCTCTTTGTCTTTATACCCTGATTGATGGAGCCTTGAGTATTTTTATCATGTTTATAGTCAGCTTCGTGTGTGCCTGTGTTTGTGTCTATGTTGAATGTAATTTGTGGCTTGTAAATATGGATGTCACCAGACTGCAAAACAAATCTACCTACGGGTACAAATAAAGTAACCTGAACCTGAACCTGATTTGCATCGCTGGTGGGAGCTTCAGATGGACCGCGACGTCTTTAATTATCTCGGTGATAGGAAATTGACCAAGGAAGCATGGAGAAAGTTTCCTGGATTCCGTCCTCAATGGAATTTTGTCCGCTGATAACCACACCTGCTGCCCGATCGAGTACTTCGGAGCCGGAGCCCGCCTGCAATCAGCGTACTGTCGGCTGAGTTCGGCTGACCGGGCAAGGGTAGCACGAGTGGCCTTCCACAACCAACGACAGCGGCGTGCGTGGGCCTCTACCGATGGCACTGCCATGCCCCTCTCCGCCATGGGTAACAAAGGAGGGGTGTACCCCATGGAAGCCTTGAATTGGGTCAACCCAGTGGCTGTTGAGATAGCTTTGTTGTGGGAGTACTCCACCCAAGTTAGGTGGGTACTCCATGAACTGGGGTTGCAGGCTGCCACGCACCTAAGGGTGGCCTCCAGGGACTGGTTAGTGCCCTTAGCCTGCCCATTACTTTGAGGATGATAGCCAGATGTGAGACTGACCGTGGCTCCCAAGGAACGGCAGAAGGCTTTCCAGACTTAGGAGGTAAACTGCGGGCCCCGGTCAGACACAATGTCCATAGGAATCCCATGAAAACGAATGATGTGGCTGGTGCGCAGGTTCACCGTTTCAAGGGCAAAGAGTAATTTGGGGAGGGGCACCAGGTGGATCACCTTAGAGAAGCAATCCACACAAGTGAGAATCGCAGTGTTACCCTGGGATGGAGGAAGTCCGGTTACAAAGTCCAGGGCAATGTGTGACCAGGGTTGGTGAGGGATGGGGAGTGGATGGAGAAGACCAGAAGGGAGTGAGGAGTCCTTGTTGTTATGAGAGCACATATGACAAGCGTTGACATACTCCCGAATGTCAGACCGCAAGGTTGGCCACCAAAACACTCGTCAGAGATGAGATTGATAGTTCGAGTGATGCCAGGGTGGCAGGCAAAAAAGCTGGTGTGGCCCCACCTCATAATGTCACTGTGGACAGCGTCCGGGACAAACAGCTGATCATCAGGAGCCCCTTCTGGTATGGGCTCTGTGGCGAGAGCCTGCCGGACCCTTTTCTCAATGTCCCACGTGAGTGCTCCAAGGAAACAGGAGGGTGGAACAATGGACTGGGAAAGAGGGGTCAGGTCAAAACTGGCGGGATAGAGCGTCCAGTTTAATAATACAGAAGCTAGGATGATAGGTGACGGTAAGATTAAATCTAGCAAAAAATAGGGCCCATTGGGCCTGCCTGGCATTCAGCCTGCGGGCTGACCGAAGGTATTCTAAATCTTTATGGTCGGTCCACACGATTATAGGCTGGGTCACTCCCTCAAACCAGTGTCTCCACTCCTCCAGGGCCAATTTAATGGCCAGCAGCTCTCGATCTCCTACATCGTAGTAATTCCTCTCGGCAGGTGTGAGCCACGGGGAGAAATACGCGCATGGATGGAGCTTCTGATCTGAGCCTGAGCGCTGCGATAGGACAGCACCCCACCCCAAGTCAGAAGCATCCACCTCTGAAACAAACTGGAGCTGGTGGTTGACCTGGGCCAAGATGTGTGTGTTGGAAAACAACCCTCTCAGTTTGTGAAAGGCCTGTTCAGTTGCCTCGGACCAACTAAGAGGTACCTTTACCGAGGTCAGCTGGGTGAGAGGCTGTGCAGCCTCACTGTAGTTTCTAATGAAACAGCGATAAAAATTTGCAAACCCTAAGAAACGTTGAAGCTCCTTGCGGGAGTGGGGTGTTGGCCAATTCAGCTCAGCCTCCCCCTCAGCCGCGATAAAGCCCAGGGCAGAAGTGGAGCGGGTAGAAAACTCACACTTCTCTGCTTTAAAGCAAAGCTCATTTTCGAGAGCTGTTGCAAAACGATCCTGACATGGACATGTTCATCTGGCGTGCGTGAAAAAATCAAAATGTCATTGAGATATACGAAAACAAATTGATTGACTATGTCGCGGAGGACATCATTAATCATACGTTGGAAGACGACAGGGGCATTAGTCAGCCCACATGGCGTCACCAGGTATTCAAACTGCCCCAAGTGTGTTTTAAAGGCCGTCTTCGACTCGTCCCCTTCACGAATGTGCACCAAGTGATATGCGTTCTTTAAGTCTAATTTAGTGAATACCCACATGCGCTGAAGGAGCTCAAACGCAGAATTTTTCAGAGACAGAGGGTATTTGTCTTTAACAGTTATGGCATCAAGCTCACAATAATCAATGCACAGCAGAGGGAACTGTCCTTCTTCCCAACAAAAAAGAACCCCACCACAAGAAGGGCCCATGAAGGCCGAATGAGGCCGGTGTTCAAAGAATCCTGAATATAACTTTCCATTGCCTCCAGTTCTGGCCCAGAAATACTGTAGAGCCGACTGGAAGGCAGCCGAGTGCCCGGGAGAAGGTCTATAGCACAATCATAAGAGCGATGTGGAGATAAAGCTAGTGCTCTAGACTTGCTAAAGACCTCTCCGAGGTCATGGTTAACCTCGGGCACCAGGCTGAGGTCCGATGGCTCTACCGGAGGGGAAGAAATGGACACTGTGGGTGAACACTTGGCCAAGCTTAGACAGGATGCCAAACAGTATGGGCTCCAGGAAGAGATGGAATTTTTCACCCAATTAATAATAGGGTTATGCTTCTGGAGCCACAGATATCCGAGAACTTTACTTTTTTCATATGTTTATAATTCTGTCCCAGGGTTTTTTTAAAATTAATGTCATATGAGTGCAACAGTGCAACTTTGCAATGTTTATTTTCAAATTATTTCTATACAGCTAATTTTAAGTTTAATGCAAACTTTTGATTTGTTTTAATTGCACTGTTACAGGGACATAGCAGGGTGTTATGTGTGTTTATAAAAAATAAAAAGCTGTAATGCATATGTGATTTTTTTTACGTGCTATTCTAATAAACAGATTAAAACCAGATATCCGAGAACCACTGAGTGACCAGATTTAGGGAGATTATAGAATGCGATGGTCTCCTGGTGGCTGCTGGAAAGAAGGATGGACACCGGTTCGGTTTTCTCAGAGATGGTGGCAACCTTTTCATCCGACAATGTCGTAACATTTAGAGACATGGGCAGTTTGATCGTGGGAATGCCTACGTCCCGCACAATACGCGCAGAGATGAAGTTCTCCTCCACCCCTGAGTCAATCAAAGCATTAGCCCTCCTCTCAACCCCCACCAACTGAATGAGGGCCGAAATGGAGAAGTTACTGGGGGGCTTGTTAGATTTCCCGCCCATCAGATCCCCCACGGCTACTGACGGGTCACATCTTTTTGGCTTCAGCTGACAACCTTGCAGTGTGTGCTTGAGAGAGTCACAATACATGCAGGCACCGATTTTCTTTCATCTCTCCTCATTGACATCCTCCGGAGTCAAATGGACCCGGCTGAACTCCAGAGGCATATTCTCCAGAGGCATATTCTCCCTTTGAATTCTCAGAGGGAGAATATGCTTCAGCTGTGTCATAAGCCAAAGGGGATGCATGTGCACCGGGCAAGAAAGAGGAGGCTTTGCGCTCCCTCACGTGCTCTTGGTAACGGTTGTCAAGCCTGACAGCTTGGTCAATTAAACCATCCAAGGAAGAGGGACCCGCAAGAACCACTAGGTCGTCCCGGAGGTGTTCATTTAAACCCTGGAGCAAGATGCTTTGTAGCAAAGCATCATTCCATCCAGAGTCCGCCACGGTGACCCAAAACTCTACAGAGTAGTCGGCAGCTTACCGGCTACACTGACGGAGTGACTATCGGCGGCTCATGATATTTCCCTCGCTTTCAGAACAGTCAAACTCACGAGTGAATTTGGCCACAAATCTCTCAAAAGTAGAGGTGGGACCCTCCAAACTGTCAAGAATAGCTTGTGCTCAGCTGAGAGCCCTATCTTGCAGTAGGAGGATCATAAAATGAATTTTGGAAATATCATCCGGATACTCTCCCCCAACCTGGCCCAAATATAGCCGAACGTGGCAAAAAAATCCCCTGCATTTCCCCACTTCCCCCACGTACAGGGCAGGTGAGGGAACGGGGGTTGTTGGGCGCACGGTGGAAGAAATTGCTGCAACAGAGGGAGGGGGAGGAGCCGGCTGAGACAAGTGGCCCAAATGTTTGGCGACCATGCCCAGCTGCTGCGTAATAGTTTGCAGCTGCTGCGTAAGCACGGCCACCTGCCTCTCTTTGGCATCTAAACGATCTAAGGCGGAGTGTTCCGCTGAGGCCGTTCCCACTGAGCTTGCACTATGGCTGGCTCGCTCTGTCATGATTGAAATTAATTGACAGCTCATGTGCAGGGAATAGCCGCAGAGAACACACAGTGACACAGAGAAGCAAATTTGAATAAACTTTATTAATGCAAGAAAACACCTCCACAAGAGAAAACCGCCACTCGCCAGGTGAAAACACAGCCTGTGAACAGAAAGACAAGAGCAGAGGGTTAGGAGAAAATAACAGAACAACACTCACGTGAGAGAATAAGGGAACCTGGCAGATGAGCCCAGCACTTATGGCGAACCTGTGAGGTAGCCGGACGGCTGGAGAAAGCTGGGTGACAAGTCTAACCGGGTGAAGCCGGTTGCTGATGAGATGGTGGAGAGGAGGCAGGTGAGCGTGCATCAGCCCCGAGAGACACACCACAGAGGAGGTAGCAACCTGAGGGAAGGTAAGCAGAAAATTACAAGGTTTCTCCGGAAAGAGGATGAGACAAAAACTTACGGCTGAGACAGGTAGTATACCCAACGAGCCAGCGCCCAGGAGATGAAGAGAAGATCTATTGAAGCGCTGGAGAGTCAGAGCAGCAGGTGAGTCTCATTACGCAGGTGGAGATGATTGCCCTCGGAGTAGGTGAAAGTTGAGCCGGAGGGGCGGGGGAGGAGCGTGCTCACCAGAGCATGACAAGGGAGGCCTTCCACGGGGTGTATAAAATGACTGAGGTGTGTGTTTAGTGTTGGTTTTAGGTTCTAGACCCTGTGTCATTATGTATATAGTTTCTGCTATTGGGTTGGTGCCCCAGGTACACCTGTTGCATTGAATATTTTGGTGAATTTGTGTAAATTTAAAAAAAAAAAAAATTTAAAGAGAACAAAAAAAGGGTGACATTGCTAAACTGAATGTGTTGGTTTTTTATGAGGAGCCAAACACTGAGCTGTTTGAGATATGTGGATTGAGGTTTTGGGATTTATTGTAAAACATAGGAATAATATTAGGATATTTTGATACTAGGTCTGTGTTTTATATATATATATATATATATATATATATATATATATACAGTGGGGTAAAAAAGTATTTAGTCAACCACCAATTGTGCAAGTTCTCCCACTTAAAAGATGAGAGAGGTCTCCAATTTTCATCATAGGTATACCTCAACGATGAGAGACAAAATGAAAAAAAAAATCCAGAAAATCTCATTGTCTGATTTTTAAATAATTTATTTGCAAATTATGGTGGAAAATAAGTATTTGGTCACCTACAAACAAGCAAGATTTCTGGCTCTCACAGACCTGTAACTTCTTCTTTAAGAGGCTCCTCTGTCCTCCACTCGTTACCTGTATTAATGGCACCTGTTTGAACTCATCAGTATAAAAGACACCTGTCCACAACCTCAAACAGTCAGACTGCAAACTCCACTATGGCCAAGACCAAAGTGCTGACAAAGGACACCAGAAACAAAATTGTAGACCTGCACCAGGCTGGGAAGACTGAATCTGCAATAGGTAAGCAGCTTGGTGTGAAGAAATCAACTGCGGGAGCAATTATTAGAAAATGGAAGACATACAAGACCACTGATAATCTCCCTCGATCTGGGGCTCCACGCAAGTTCTCACCCCGTGGGGTCAAAATGATCACGAGAACGGTGAACAAAAATCCCAGAACCACACGGGTAGACCTAGTGAATGACCTGCAGAGAGCTGGGACCAAAGTAACAAAGGCTACCATCAGTAACACACTACGCCGCCAGGGACTCAAATCTTGCAGTGCCAGACGTGTCCCCCTGCTTAAGCCAGTACATGTCCAGGCCCGTCTGAAGTTTGCTAGAGAGCATTTGAATGATCCAGAAGAGGATTGGGAGAATGTTATATGGTCAGATGAAACCAAAATAGAACTTTTTGGTAAAAACTCAACTTGTCGTGTTTGGAGGAGAAAGAATGCTGAGTTGCATCTTAAGAACACCATACCTACTGTGAAGCATGGGGGTGGAAACATCATGCTTTGGGGCAGTTTTTCTGCAAAGGGACCAGGACGACTGATCCGTGTAAAGGAAAGAATGAATGGGGCCATGTATCGTGAGATTTTGAGTGAAAACCTCCTTCCATCAGCAAGGGCATTGAAGATGAAACGTGGCTGGGTCTTTCAGCATGACAATGCTCCCAAACACACCGCCCAGGCAATGAAGGAGTGGCTTCGTAAGAAGCATTTCAAGGTCCTGGAGTGGCCTAGCCAGTCTCCAGATCTCAACCCCATAGAAAATCTCTGGAGGGAGTTGAAAGACCGTGTTGCCCAGTAACAGCCCCAAAACATCACTGCTCTAGAGGAGATCTGCATGGAGGAATAGGCCAAAATACCAGCAACAGTGTGTGAAAACCTTGTGAAGACTTACAGAAAACGTTTGACCTCTGTCATTGCCAACAAAGAGTATATAACAAAGTATTGAGATGAACTTTTGTTATTGACCAAATACTTATTTTACCAAGGAATTTACCAATTAATTCATTAAAAATCCTTCAATGTGATTTTCTGGATTTTTTTTTCTCATTTTGTCTCTCATAGTTGAGGTATACCTATGATGAAAATTGGAGACCTCTCTCATCTTTTAAGTGGGAGAACTTGCACAATTGGTGGCTGACTAAATACTTTTTTACCCCACTGTATATATATATATATATATAAAGGGGGTAATTTTTGAAGATTTGGATACGCCAAGATAAATTTGAGATTACTGAGTTGATTGAATTATATGCAAATGTAGCTGATATTAAAATGTTAATATGAAACCTGATGTTGAGATGTGCCCAAGTGTGGGGTTGGGGTGTTGGGGTGGGGGCCGCCAATAGGAGGTTGTGTAGAGTTTGTGTTTACTTTGTTCATTGCTTGTTGTATATGACTTATGTTTGGGGATTAATTTCTTTTAGAGACACGGCTTCTTTTATATTGGACTGTTAGGGATAAGGAGGCAGAATAACCCACCTGGCCGTGTAGGGGACGCTGGTAGTCTACCCAGCCCCCCAGCCTCAGTTGTGTGAATGGATAGGTTGTTTATTTTTTTTTTTTTACATATATTTTATGATTAGAGTGTGAGTCGGGTGCCAAATTTGGGTGGGCCAACCCGTGTGCTTGTTTTTTTTTTAAGGGGGAGAAATGTTACATTTGAAAATAGTTAGTAGTAGTAAGATGGCGGCTGGGTTGGCCAGGGAATGGACAGGGGTGGTGGACTACCGTTTCCAGTAGTGACGCCACCAAAGATATGAGGAGTGGAGGCGGAAGAGGCTAGTCCTCTTTCGTCGTGTACAACCTGGCTGGCTGGAGAACGCTGCAAGTCTGTAAGGTCTTGTCATATAGTTATTGCTAATAAAGCTCTGTTAGTAGTATCTACGCACTGTTGTTATTTCCCTCAATATGGACACAACAGGCTATATTGTGTATTGCTTTAAATGCTAATGAGCTCCAGTTAACCCCTCCCTTTCCACATTTCCGTCAGATCTGTTATGAACATCTACACCATATTTCAGGCTAAGATAAGATAAGATAAGCCTTTATTAGTCCCACAACGGGGAAATTCCAGGATTGCAACAGCACAGGGATAGCAACACTCAGAGCAACAATCAGAAGGCAAGAAAAAAAACAAGCAAGCAAGAGCAGCTAATATACATATGTACATATTACTATAAAATATATATATACACACACACACACACAGACACACAGTGCAGAGCATTGTAGCTAGATGGAATAAATATGTAAATATATAAACACCCACAGTACGGAGCATTGCAGCTAGGTGGAATAAATATGCAAGTATATAAACACACACAGTGCGGAGCAATGTAGCTAGATGGAATAATATGTAGATATATAAAAACACAGTGCGGAGCATTGTAGCTAGATGGAATAAATATATAGATATATAAATATAAACACACCCAGTGCAGAGCATTGTAGCTAGATGGAATAAATATGTAAATATATAAACACACACAGTGCAGAGCATTGTTGCTAGGTGGGATGAAACAGCATAACCGTCTATTTAGTTATCCTACATGGTATGATTATGTGCCCATACATATTCTCACCCTCCATAGCGACCGGTATGTTCCTAGTTGTATGCCGGAGAGGACCATTGTGTAAGTCTATTGCATCTTTTGCATTCAAAAAACTATTAGTTTGTTACATCTTTTTGCTATCTCTGCGAGCAGCCCTGCTTAGGTTGTACAGTCTGACAGCCGTTGGTAGGAAGGACCTACGAAACCTCTCGGTTGTGCACCTGGGATGATGTAGTCTGCTGCTAAATGAGCTCCTCAGTGCATCCAGTATGTCCTGCATAGGGTGGAACTCGGACTCCAGCAGAGATGACAGTTTAGCCACCGTCCTTCTCTCTCCTATCTCCT
Organism: Pholidichthys leucotaenia; assembly: GCA_020510985.1. Classification (NCBI taxonomy): domain Eukaryota; kingdom Metazoa; phylum Chordata; class Actinopteri; order Cichliformes; family Pholidichthyidae; genus Pholidichthys; species Pholidichthys leucotaenia. The sequence goes on along the minus strand of CM035845.1, from coordinate 22,562,002 downwards.
CCATCGGATCAAGGCGTTGCCCCAGGACAGGGCTAGCTTTCTTAATCAGTTTGTTCAGTCTCTTCCTATCGGCTGCAGTAATGCCACTGCCCCAGCAGACCACTCCAAAAGTGATGGCTGATGCCACCACCGTGTCATAGAATGACTTCAGCAGCGCCCCTTGTACACCAAAAGACCTGAGTCTCCTCAGCAGGAACAGCCTGCGCTGTCCCTTCTTGTAGAGTGCGTCAGTATTGTGTGACCAGTCTAGTTTATTGTTCAGATGAATACCCAGGTACTTATAGGATGTCACCATCTCGATGTCTGTTCCCTGTATATTTACTGGTGCTGTGAGGGGCTGCCCATGCCTGCGGCAGTCCACCACCAGCTCCTTAGTTTTCCTCGCGTTGATCTGGAGGCAGTTCCGATGGCACCAGTCCACAAAGTCCTGGATAAGCCCTCTGTACTCAGCTTCATCTCCGCTGGAGATGAGACCAACGATCGCAGAGTCATCAGAGAACTTCTGTAGATGGCAATGTGTTGTGTTGTGTGAGAAGTCCGCAGTATAAAGAGTGAACAGGAAGGGAGCCAGCACCGTTCCCTGGGGGGCCCCCGTGCTACTGATGATCGTGTCGGAAACACAGTCCCGGGTTCTCACAAACTGAGGCCGGTTCGTGAGGTAGTCCAGGATCCATGATGACAGGTGCTGGTCCACCCCTGCGCGCAGCAGCTTGTCCTTCAGGATCATCGGTTGGATGGTGTTGAAAGCACTGGAGAAGTCAAAGAACATGATCCTCACCATATTCCCGGGCTTCTCCAGGTGGGACAGAGAACGGTGAAGGAGGAAGATCACCGCATCCTCCACCCCAATGCCATGCTGGTAGGCGAACTGGAGTGGATCCATTGCTGGTTCCACCAGGGGGCGGAGATGAGCAAGGAGCAGTCTCTCCAGGGTCTTCATCAAGTGGGACGTCAAGGCCACCGGTCTGAAGCTGTTCAGGTCTTTGGGGTGGGAAGTTTTTGGTACAGGTACCACACAAGATGTTTTCCACAGCTGTGGTACCCTCCCCAGTTTCAGGCTCATGTTGAAGATATATGTCACAATCCCACACAGCTGGTCTGCACAGGACTTGAGGAGCTTTGCGCTGATGCCGTCCGGTCCCGACGCCTTCCTCGCCTTGATCTTCCTCAGCTCCGTCCTCACCTGGGTCTTGGTCAGGGTCAGGATGGGGGGCTGTGTGTTGGGAGGGGGGGGGGTGTCGGTGGAGTGGGGAGTGGGTAGCAGGACTTGATTTCTTAGAGGCAGCAGTGGTTGTTGTGCAGACAGGGGGGAGGGCGGTTGGTCAAATCTATTGAAAAACAGATTCAGGTTGTTCGCCCACTCCCTGCCCCCCGTGGCCTGGGGGGAGGTATTCTGGAGCCCCGAGATGGTTTTGAGGTTTCTCCAGACCCCGCTGATGTCGCTCTGTTGCAGCTTGTCCTCCATCTTCTTCCTGAAGCTGTCCTTGCCTTCTCTGATCTTTCTCCTCAGCTCCCTCTGTACGGACTTCAGCATCTCCCTGTTCCCCGACCTGAAGATCCTCTTCTTCTCTCTCAGAAGTGTTTTTATCTCAGGGTTGATCCAGGGTTTGTTGTTTGAGTGACGCCGTATGGTCTTGGTGGGAACGGATTTGTCCACACAGAAGCTGAGGTAGCCCGTGAAGGTGTGAATGAGGCCATCGATGTCCTCACCATGTGGATCGCAGAGCTGCTTCCAGGCAGTGGCTTCAAAACAGTCCTTTAGAGTGTCCATTGTCTCCTCAGACCATAACTCCACAGTGTGCATGGCCGGAGGTTGTCTGTGCACTAGGGGTTTGTACACCGGTCGGAGATGAACCAAGTTGTGATCCGATCTCCCAAGTGGGGGGAGTTGTGATGAGGTGTACGCCTCCTTAGTGTTTGCGTAGAACAAATCCAGTGTTTTATTGTCTCTAGTGTGGCATGTGACATACTGGGTGAAAGTGGGCAGAATGGGAGACAGTGAAACGTGGTTGAAATCGCCTGAGATGAGGAGAAGAGCATCTGGGTGTTCTGTCTGCAGCCTGCTGGTTACTGAATGGATGACGTCACGCGCTGTCCCAGCGTTCGCCGTCGGATTTGCATAAACAACAATGCAGATCACGTGTGAGTGTTCTCTCGGGAGATATGTAGGCCTCATGCTAACAGCTAGCAACTCAATGTCTTTGCTGCAGTGTCGTTGTTTAACAGTGATATGTCCCGGTCTGCACCAGTTGTTGTTAACATACATTATCACTCCACCGCCCCTAGTTTTGCCACTCTCTGGTGTTCGGTCAGCTCGTATCATGTGAAAACCCTCCAGCTCAATGTTAGCATCTGCTGCTAATTCAGTTAGCCACGTCTCAGTAAACAAAAGGAGAGAGCACTCCCGGTAAGTGCTATCATAACGGGAGATAGCCGCTAGCTCATCTAACTTTCCCAGTATCGACCGTACATTTCCCATGACAACAGATGGAAGGGAGGGTCTGTACCTTATATTTTTTGTCCTCCGCCTTACTCCAGCCCGGCAGCCGCGGCGTTTTCGCCTCAGTTCTCTCGGTATGTCGAGTTTTTCCAGTGGGACCGGGTGGCGGTTAAATGCTAGCAGCTCATCCCTGTTGTATCGAATCCTGCTATAAACAGTGGCTCCGTCCACCGGCTCAGGAGACATTTGGGACGATCTGTGTGTCCGTGATATAAGTGGGGTGAAAAAAAAAAAGTGATCAAAAGAGAGAGGAAGGGAAAAAAAAAAACTCGGAATCGAGCCGCTGTTGCAAAAGGCAGCCGACTGGTGTGGCGCCGAGAGATGAAAGCCGAGAGATGAAAGGCTAATGGTTGCTATTAGCTTCAGTTGTCAGATTAGTCAACATACTAACAAACACTGACTGAATGTTAGTTTAAAAAGAAAAATAAAGCATTATCAGAGTATGGTTTGAGTGGAAGAAAGTAAAGGACTGGTCTCTGGTGAGTTTTCCCAAAGACCACACCATTTAAGATGCAGCTGCAGTGCTGCGTGTTAACTGAGCACATTTTCCCCACTTTTTTGTCCTGTTCAGCAGCTGAGCAAGAAGAACACATACAGTGGTGAAACTAAGTATTGAACATGTCAACATTTTTCTCATAAAACATATTTCTGATGGAGATTTTTCCAAATATCAGTAATAACCCAAGTAATACACACATACAAAGAAATCATGGCAACTGTGTTCACAAAAAAGTTCTATTTAATAAAAATGGAATGACACAGGGAATAAGTATTGAATGCACAAAGAAAAAGGTGCAAAAAGGCACAGAAAGCCAAGAACCAGCTGAAATCCATCAGAATTTATGAAGCCATCCCATCCTCCATCATTGCTAATTAATTTCAGCTGGTTAAGTCCTGACTGATAGCATTTAAAAAGGTCTGTGAATATCAGATTGTCACACCATAAAGACCTCATGATGGGTAAAAGCAAAGAGCTCTCTCTCAACCTTCGCAACCTTATTGTTGCAAAACATAATGATGGCATTGGTTACAGGTGCATTTCTAAACTGCTGAATGTTCACGTGAGCACTGGTGGAGCCATCATTCGGAAGTGGAAAGAACATTTTACCATAAACTGGCCACGACTAGAAGCTCCTCACAAGATTTCTGATAAGGGAGTCAAAAGAATTATCAGAAGAGTTATCCAAGAGCCAAAGACCATTGGTGGAGCGCTCCAGAAAGGCCTGGAGTTAGCAAGTTTTTTTACTGCTGTTTCAAAGAAAACAATAAGTAACCGACATGGGCTCTGTTCCTGCTCACCTTGAAAGACACCATTGCTGAAGAAAAAGCATGCTGATAGTCATTTAAAGTTTGTTGCACAACATTTGGGCAAGCCAGTGAAATACTGGGAGAATATAGTCTGGTCAGATGAGACCAAAATTGAACTTTTTGGATGCCACACCACAGCATGTTTGGAGGAGAAATGGCACTGCACATCCCATCATGGTTGTTACACATGCCCTAGTGCGCCGTGCATGACCACCTGTAGTCTGTTTTGTTTATCCCTGTCTCAGGCATCATTGGCTCCAGACTCCAAGAGACACCTATAAAAGGAGGCGGCGCGGACCCTGAGGTAGGCACTTTACTTTCTTCATCGCCAACATCCACCATCAACCTGCTCACACTCCGTTTAAACACTGTTGACTGCAAAACCAACTGATTCTCGTATGTTCGGTCGCACTGAGCCTTTGAAAGGGGCCGTAGCATATTTGGGGCTTGTCCGATCCTTTTCACTTTACTGATGTGATTGTATCAGTCTAGTGAATAGGCCACGTGTGTTATATTATTTATTTTGTAACACTTCTTGACGTGGTCGGATTTTGGAGAGTTTTCCGCCAGGTAGCTTATGTGTGTATCGGCGTGGGTTTTTTTAATGGCATGTTAAAACTGATTGCTGTTAAAAGCCGTTGTCTTCCTCTTTTTGTGTCAGCTAGTGGTGTGATTTTTTTTTTTTTTTTTGTGCCTAACTTGTTATCTGTTTTTCTGGTGTTGTGGTTTCTGTCCTCTGGTTGCAATTGTGTTGCACGGTTGCGTAATTTGAAATAATGGACTTTAATTTGAGAACGCTTGCTGTGCAGCCAAGTCTTGATGACTTTCATAGTTATTCTAAAGATAACTTGTTGGCTACTGCAGCGCAGCATTTTATTCTGGTGCTTAAACAATCTAAAAAAGGAGTAATTAAATCTGCACTATTTTCTGCTCTTGTTGAAAAGGGTATTTTGCCTTCTAGCCCAGAACCTGTTGCACTGCCTGAATTCTTCTTCTTCTTTTAGACTTGATTGGTGGTTGGCAACCAGTTTACATGTTCATTACCACCACGTTCTTGTGACGACGGAGTGTCGCCGCTGTATGGTCTGGTAATTGAATATTATATGTGTAAAAGGATTTATATTTGCAAATGTTAATATGTATTGGATTGTATAATGCACATATAATTGTAGAATGTGTTTTGACTGAACTGAATTCTTTTGTGAGGTAATTGTTAATATTAATTATGTTAATTGGGTGAGGCAATTGATTAATCTTGGAACCACGTACCTTTGCCAGTATGCTTCCTGGTGGTATCCGGGCAAAAGACTCCTCAGGGGTTTGAGGGCCTTTAAAGGATACCAGCAGGAGGTATTATAGGAAGGTGGAGTAAAGGGGGTATTTAATATGTAAATAGGGCTTGAAGTATTTATTGTATTATTTATGGTGCTATTTATTCTGTAAATATTGTGGGGAAATTATTTATGTCCTTTTTAGATATTATTGGGTATATGTGGGAAGATGAAATGTTCACTGTCTTACCTGGGATTATGGTATGTGCCAATTAGGTTAATTATCTCACTGAGTATATTAACAGGTGTTTTCATTTGGTTTGTGTAGGGTGTCGGATGTGCGTTGGAGTTATTGCCTGTGAAGATTATTGGAATAATCAGAAATTGCTGGTTGCAAACTTCGAAAGCCTCTGCTCTTTCTCTGGTGCCTTGACCGCTTGGCTATCGTTCGTGACAGTACTTCACTCTATATCATCACTGCTAAGTGAAATCTATACTGGGTGTCCACTGCCTGAATTAAATCCTCCTTCTTAGCTCAGCCAACTTCAATTAGAAGTGGAGCTCCGTCATTTGGCATTGAGGAAAAAGGAGCTTACACATAAAGCCACTTCTAAAGAAAAGGAGCTGGAGCTTCAGTTCTGTAGATTAGAAGAGGAGTCGAAGGAAAAGGAACTTCATTATGAAGTTTTGCTTAAAGAAAATGAGTTGGAACTCTATAAATTAGAGGAGGATTCCAAACTTCAAGTGCTTCGTTTGCAGAGGCCAGAGGCTTCTGGGGCCTTCCCTTTATTGCTGAGGTTGTCGTGGATTCTCCGTCCCAGCCCGGGACCTCCGTGGATGTTGCTCCTCCTCCAGCTGAGGTCATAGCGGGTGCTCTGTCCCAGCTCAGGACCTCCATGGTTGCAGTTCCTCTTCAGTCTGGGTCTCCGTGGGTGCTGTGTCCCAGTCGGGAACCGTCGTAGGTGCTGCACCCCAGCCTGAAACCTACCTGGGTGCTTTGCTTCAGTGTGGGCCTGCCGTGGGAGTTATGCTCCAGCCCGGGGGCCACCATGGGTGCAGCTCTGGCCCGGTCTGGGTCCACCGAGGGTACAGCTATGTCCCTGTCCGGGACCACCCTGGGTGCAGCTTTGCTCAAGCCCAGAGCCACCCCGGGTGCAACTTTGCTCCAGCCCAGAGCCACCCCAGGTGCATCTTGGCTCCAGCCCAGAGCCACCCGGGTGCAGCTTCACTCCAGCCCAAAGCCACCACGGGTGCAGCTCTGCTCCAGCCCGGAGCCACTGTGGATGCTGCGATGACCCAGACCGGGACCACTGAGGGTGCTGTAGAGCAGTCCAAAACTGTCATGGTTCCCCCTCCTCTGCCAGACTCCATTGTGGTTCCCCCTCCTTTGCCAGACACCGTCGTGGTTCCCCCTCCTCTGCCAGACACCGTCGTTGTTCCCCTTCCTCTGCTAGATGTCGTTGTGGTTCCCTCTCCTATTCCCAAGGTGATCATGGTGCCCGAGGCCGCCATGGTTCCCTCTCCTCATCCTGACATCGTCATGATTTCCCCGACTCCACTATCTTGCCTGCCATTGAGAGAGTCACAATACATGCAGGCACCGATTTTCTTTCATCTCTCCTCATTGACATCCTCCGGAGTCAAATGGACCCGGCTGAACTCCAGAGGCATATTCTCCAGAGGCATATTCTCCCTTTGAATTCTCAGAGGGAGAATATGCTTCAGCTGTGTCATAAGCCAAAGGGGATGCATGTGCACCGGGCAAGAAAGAGGAGGCTTTGCGCTCCCTCACGTGCTCTTGGTAATGGTTGTCAAGCCTGACAGCTTGGTCAATTAAACCATCCAAGGAAGAGGGACCCGCAAGAACCACTAGGTCGTCCCGGAGGTGTTCATTTAAACCCTGGAGCAAGATGCTTTGTAGCAAAGCATCATTCCATCCAGAGTCCGCCACGGTGACCCAAAACTCTACAGAGTAGTCGGCAGCTTACCGGCTACACTGACGGAGTGACTATCGGCGGCTCATGATATTTCCCTCGCTTTCAGAACAGTCAAACTCACGAGTGAATTTGGCCACAAATCTCTCAAAAGTAGAGGTGGGACCCTCCAAACTGTCAAGAATAGCTTGTGCTCAGCTGAGAGCCCTATCTTGCAGTAGGAGGATCATAAAATGAATTTTGGAAATATCATCCGGATACTCTCCCCCAACCTGGCCCAAATATAGCCGAACGTGGCAAAAAAATCCCCTGCATTTCCCCACTTCCCCCACGTACAGGGCAGGTGAGGGAACGGGGGTTGTTGGGCGCACGGTGGAAGAAATTGCTGCAACAGAGGGAGGGGGAGGAGCCGGCTGAGACAAGTGGCCCAAATGTTTGGCGACCATGCCCAGCTGCTGCGTAATAGTTTGCAGCTGCTGCGTAAGCACGGCCACCTGCCTCTCTTTGGCATCTAAACGATCTAAGGCGGAGTGTTCCGCTGAGGCCGTTCCCACTGAGCTTGCACTATGGCTGGCTCGCTCTGTCATGACTGAAATTAATTGACAGCTCATGTGCAGGGAATAGCCGCAGAGAACACACAGTGACACAGAGAAGCAAATTTGAATAAACTTTATTAATGCAAGAAAACGCCTCCACAAGAGAAAACCGCCACTCGCCAGGTGAAAACACAGCCTGTGAACAGAAAGACAAGAGCAGAGTGTTAGGAGAAAATAACAGAACAACACTCACGTGAGAGAATAAGGGAACCTGGCAGATGAGCCCAGCACTTATGGCGAACCTGTGAGGTAGCCGGACGGCAGGAGAAAGCTGGGTGACAAGTCTAACCGGGTGAAGCCGGTTGCTGATGAGATGGTGGAGAGGAGGCAGGTGAGCGTGCATCAGCCCCGAGAGACACACCACAGAGGAGGTAGCAACCTGAGGGAAGGTAAGCAGAAAATTACAAGGTTTCTCCGGAAAGAGGATGAGACAAAAACTTACGGCTGAGACAGGTAGTATACCCAACGAGCCAGCGCCCAGGAGATGAAGAGAAGATCTATTGAAGCGCTGGAGAGTCAGAGCAGCAGGTGAGTCTCATTACGCAGGTGGAGATGATTGCCCTCGGAGTAGGTGAAAGTTGAGCCGGAGGGGCGGGGGAGGAGCGTGCTCACCAGAGCATGACAAGGGAGGCCTTCCACGGGGTGTATAAAATGACTGAGGTGTGTGTTTAGTGTTGGTTTTAGGTTCTAGACCCTGTGTCATTATGTATATAGTTTCTGCTATTGGGTTGGTGCCCCAGGTACACCTGTTGCATTGAATATTTTGGTGAATTTGTGTAAATTAAAAAAAAAAAAAATTTAAAGAGAACAAAAAAAGGGTGACATTGCTAAACTGAATGTGTTGGTTTTTTATGAGGAGCCAAACACTGAGCTGTTTGAGATATGTGGATTGAGGTTTTGGGATTTATTGTAAAACATAGGAATAATATTAGGATATTTTGATACTAGGTCTGTGTTTTATATATATATATATATATATATATATATATATATATATATATATATATATACAGTGGGGTAAAAAAGTATTTAGTCAACCACCAATTGTGCAAGTTCTCCCACTTAAAAGATGAGAGAGGTCTCCAATTTTCATCATAGGTATACCTCAACGATGAGAGACAAAATGAAAAAAAAAATCCAGAAAATCTCATTGTCTGATTTTTAAATAATTTATTTGCAAATTATGGTGGAAAATAAGTATTTGGTCACCTACAAACAAGCAAGATTTCTGGCTCTCACAGACCTGTAACTTCTTCTTTAAGAGGCTCCTCTGTCCTCCACTCGTTACCTGTATTAATGGCACCTGTTTGAACTCATCAGTATAAAAGACACCTGTCCACAACCTCAAACAGTCAGACTGCAAACTCCACTATGGCCAAGACCAAAGTGCTGACAAAGGACACCAGAAACAAAATTGTAGACCTGCACCAGGCTGGGAAGACTGAATCTGCAATAGGTAAGCAGCTTGGTGTGAAGAAATCAACTGCGGGAGCAATTATTAGAAAATGGAAGACATACAAGACCACTGATAATCTCCCTCGATCTGGGGCTCCACGCAAGTTCTCACCCCGTGGGGTCAAAATGATCACGAGAACGGTGAACAAAAATCCCAGAACCACACGGGTAGACCTAGTGAATGACCTGCAGAGAGCTGGGACCAAAGTAACAAAGGCTACCATCAGTAACACACTACGCCGCCAGGGACTCAAATCTTGCAGTGCCAGACGTGTCCCCCTGCTTAAGCCAGTACATGTCCAGGCCCGTCTGAAGTTTGCTAGAGAGCATTTGAATGATCCAGAAGAGGATTGGGAGAATGTTATATGGTCAGATGAAACCAAAATAGAACTTTTTGGTAAAAACTCAACTTGTCGTGTTTGGAGGAGAAAGAATGCTGAGTTGCATCTTAAGAACACCATACCTACTGTGAAGCATGGGGGTGGAAACATCATGCTTTGGGGCAGTTTTTCTGCAAAGGGACCAGGACGACTGATCCGTGTAAAGGAAAGAATGAATGGGGCCATGTATCGTGAGATTTTGAGTGAAAACCTCCTTCCATCAGCAAGGGCATTGAAGATGAAACGTGGTTGGGTCTTTCAGCATGACAATGCTCCCAAACACACCGCCCAGGCAATGAAGGAGTGGCTTCGTAAGAAGCATTTCAAGGTCCTGGAGTGGCCTAGCCAGTCTCCAGATCTCAACCCCATAGAAAATCTCTGGAGGGAGTTGAAAGACCGTGTTGCCCAGTAACAGCCCCAAAACATCACTGCTCTAGAGGAGATCTGCATGGAGGAATAGGCCAAAATACCAGCAACAGTGTGTGAAAACCTTGTGAAGACTTACAGAAAACGTTTGACCTCTGTCATTGCCAACAAAGAGTATATAACAAAGTATTGAGATGAACTTTTGTTATTGACCAAATACTTATTTTACCGAGGAATTTACCAATTAATTCATTAAAAATCCTTCAATGTGATTTTCTGGATTTTTTTTTCTCATTTTGTCTCTCATAGTTGAGGTATACCTATGATGAAAATTGGAGACCTCTCTCATCTTTTAAGTGGGAGAACTTGCACAATTGGTGGCTGACTAAATACTTTTTTACCCCACTGTATATATATATATATATAAAGGGGGTAATTTTTGAAGATTTGGATACGCCAAGATAAATTTGAGATTACTGAGTTGATTGAATTATATGCAAATGTAGCTGATATTAAAATGTTAATATGAAACCTGATGTTGAGATGTGCCCAAGTGTGGGGTTGGGGTGTTGGGGTGGGGGCCGCCAATAGGAGGTTGTGTAGAGTTTGTGTTTACTTTGTTCATTGCTTGTTGTATATGACTTATGTTTGGGGATTAATTTCTTTTAGAGACACGGCTTCTTTTATATTGGACTGTTAGGGATAAGGAGGCAGAATAACCCACCTGGCCGTGTAGGGGACGCTGGTAGTCTACCCAGCCCCCCAGCCTCAGTTGTGTGAATGGATAGGTTGTTTATTTTTTTTTTTTTTACATATGTTTTATGATTAGAGTGTGAGTCGGGTGCCAAATTTGGGTGGGCCAACCCGTGTGCTTGTTTTTTTTTAAGGGGGAGAAATGTTACATTTGAAAATAGTTAGTAGTAGTAAGATGGCGGCTGGGTTGGCCAGGGAATGGACAGGGGTGGTGGACTACCGTTTCCAGTAGTGACGCCACCAAAGATATGAGGAGTGGAGGCGGAAGAGGCTAGTCCTCTTTCGTCGTGTACAACCTGGCTGGCTGGAGAACGCTGCAAGTCTGTAAGGTCTTGTCATATAGTTATTGCTAATAAAGCTCTGTTAGTAGTATCTACGCACTGTTGTTATTTCCCTCAATATGGACACAACAGGCTATATTGTGTATTGCTTTAAATGCTAATGAGCTCCAGTTAACCCCACCCTTTCCACATTTCCGTCAGATCTGTTATGAACATCTACACCATATTTCAGGCTAATGGTTGCTATTAGCTTCAGTTGTCAGATTAGTCAACATACTAACAAACACTGACTGAATGTTAGTTTAAAAAGAAAAATAAAGCATTATCAGAGTATGGTTTGAGTGGAAGAAAGTAAAGGACTGGTCTCTGGTGAGTTTTCCCAAAGACCACACCATTTAATATGCAGCTGCAGTGCTGCGTGTTAACTGAGCACATTTTTCCCCACTTTTTTGTCCTGTTCAGCAGCTGAGCAAGAAGAACACATACAGCGGTGAAAATAAGTATTGAACACTTCAACATTTTTCTCATAAAACATATTTCTGATGGAGATTTTTCCAAATATCAGTAATAACCCAAGTAATACACACATACAAAGAAATCATGGCAACTGTGTTCACAAAAAAGTTATATTTAATAAAAATGGAATGACACAGGGAATAAGTATTGAATGCACAAAGAAAAAGGTGCAAAAAGGCACAGAAAGCCAAGAACCAGCTGAAATCCATCAGAATTTATGAAGCCATCCCATCCTCCATCATTGCTAATTAATTTCAGCTGGTTAAGTCCTGACTGATAGCATTTAAAAAGGTCTGTGAATATCAGATTGTCACACCATAAAGAACTCATGATGGGTAAAAGCAAAGAGCTCTCTCTCAACCTTCGCAACCTTATTGTTGCAAAACATAATGATGGCATTGTTTACAGGTGCATTTCTAAACTGCTGAATGTTCACGTGAGCACTGGTGGAGCCATCATTCGGAAGTGGAAAGAACATTTTACCATAAACTGGCCACGACTAGAAGCTCCTCACAAGATTTCTGATAAGGGAGTCAAAAGAATTATCAGAAGAGTTATCCAAGAGCCAAAGACCATTGGTGGAGCGCTCCAGAAAGGCCTGGAGTTAGCAAGTTTTTTTACTGCTGTTTCAAAGAAAACAATAAGTAACCGACATGGGCTCTGTTCCTGCTCACCTTGAAAGACACCATTGCTGAAGAAAAAGCATGCTGATAGTCATTTAAAGTTTGTTGCACAACATTTGGGCAAGCCAGTGAAATACTGGGAGAATATAGTCTGGTCAGATGAGACCAAAATTGAACTTTTTGGATGCCACACCACAGCATGTTTGGAGGAGAAATGGCACTGCACATCCCATCATGGTTGTTACACACACCCTAGTGCGCCGTGCATGACCACCTGTAGTCTGTTTTGTTTATCCCTGTCTCAGGCATCATTGGCTCCAGACTCCAAGAGACACCTATAAAAGGAGGCGGCGCGGACCCTGAGGTAGGCACTTTACTTTCTTCATCGCCAACATCCACCATCAACCTGCTCACACTCCGTTTAAACACTGTTGACTGCAAAACCAACTGATTCTCGTATGTTCGGTCGCACTGAGCCTTTGAAAGGGGCCGTAGCATATTTGGGGCTTGTCCGATCCTTTTCACTTTACTGATGTGATTGTATCAGTCTAGTGAATAGGCCACGTGTGTTATGTTATTCATTTTGTAACACTTCTTGACGTGGTCGGATTTTGGAGAGTTTTCCGCCAGGTAGCTTATGTGTGTATCGGCGTGGGTTTTTTTAAATGGCATGTTAAAACTGATTGCTGTTAAAAGCCATTGTCTTCCTCTTTTTGTGTCAGCTAGTGGTGTGATTTTTTTTTTTTTTTTTGTGCCTAACTTGTTATCTGTTTTTCTGGTGTTGTGGTTTCTGTCCTCTGGTTGCAATTGTGTTGCATGGTTGCATAATTTGAAATAATGGACTTTAATTTGAGAACGCTTGCTGTGCAGCCAAGTCTTGACGACTTTCATAGTTATTCTAAAGATAACTTGTTGGCTACTGCAGCGCAGCATTTTATTCTGGTGCTTAAACAATCTAAAAAAGGAGTAATTAAATCTGCACTATTTTCTGCTCTTGTTGAAAAGGGTATTTTGCCTTCTAGCCCAGAACCTGTTGCACTTCCTGAATTCTTCTTCTTCTTTTAGACTTGATTGGTGGTTGGCAACCAGTTTACATGTTCATTACCGCCACGTTCTTGTGACGACAGAGTGTCGCCACTGTATGGTCTGGTAATTGAATATTATATGTGTAAAAGGATTTATATTTGCAAATGTTAATATGTATTGGATTGTATAATGCACATATAATTGTAGAATGTGTTTTGACTGAACTGAATTCTTTTGTGAGGTAATTGTTAATATTAATTATATTAATTGGGTGAGGCAATTGATTAATCTTGGAACCACGTACCTTTGCCAGTATGCTTCCTGGTGGTATCCGGGCAAAAGACTCCTCAGGGGTTTGAGGGCCTTTAAAGGATACCAGCAGGAGGTATTATAGGATGGTGGAGTAAAGGGGGTATTTAATATGTAAATAGGGCTTGAAGTATTTATTGTATTATTTATGGTGCTACTGCGATGGACTGGCGATCTGTCCAGGGTGTACCCTGCCTCTCGCCCAAAGATGCTGGGATAGGCTCCAGCCCCCCCGCGACCCGAAAAAGGATTAAGCGGAAGAAGATGGATGGATGGATTTATGGTGCTATTTATTCTGTAAATATTGTGGGGAAATTATTTATGTCCTTTTTAGATATTATTGGGTATATGTGGGAAGATGAAATGTTCATTGTCTTACCTGGGATTATGGTATGTGCCAATTAGGTTAATTATCTCACTGAGTATATTAACAGGTGTTTCCATTTGATTTGTGTAGGGTGTCGGATGTGCGTTGGAGTTATTGCCTGTGAAGATTATTGGAATAAACAGAAATTGCTGGTTGCAAACTTCGAAAGCCTCCGCTCTTTCTCTGGTGCCTTGACTGCTCAGCTATCGTTCGTGACAGTACTTCACTCTATCAGAATCAGAATCAGAATCAGAATCAGATTTATTGCCATTGTTCATGTAATACACAAACTAGGAATTTGTCTCGGTGCCATGCTGCAACATTAAAAACATGATGAGAAAAAGGGATAAACTAAAAAACTAAAGGACTAGAAACGTGCAATAAGTGTAGAAAAATAAGTAATAATTAAACCTGCAGGCAGGTGTAAACGGACTTTCGCCCCCCGCGCGACCGCGGAACCCGCTGCCCGTCCTCCCTCGCTTTGAACACTACCTGCTGGCCATTTACTCCAATCGACTTCTTCCACACAGAATTAGGTGGAGGTGCCATAGTCATTGTGCCCAAAAACAATGTCTCCAAACTTTCACTCATGTACCTCTGCTGAAGTTCCTCCAGTCTCATTTTTGTTTTACACAAAGCAGCAAAATGCCCCTTTTACTGACATTTCTTGCAGTCTGCATTGCGAGCAGGACATTCTTTAAATGAATTTCCATGTGCTTTTCTACACCTGCCACATCTGGCAGGCACAGAACACAGCAGAAGTGTGGTGGACTTGCAGGCAGCCAGAAGAGCTGGATGACATGGTTGCCTGTGATAACCAAAACTGTGAAATTCAGTGGTTCCATTTAGGATATGGGGGACTCTGAAGCAACAACCCCACAGCAGCCATGGTTTGGTGACGTGCGCATTAGAGTAGTGCTGTAGCATGAGACAGTTATGCGCTATAACATGGTAGAACAATGATACATATTGATCATGCATGTCAGTTTATATTCTTGTATTGTGTCATGGTTATGGTTACAGTTTTGCATCTTTGAAATAAAGAGCTGCAGTTTGTAAGCCATTGTGTACTTTATTCCAAAAATTGTTACAAAGCAAGCAAGTGTATTTATATAGCACATTTTGTCTGCTTAAGTCAAAACGGTGTGCAATATGTTCAAGAGGCATATTAATCGGCAAATGTATCTTAGTTAAAAGGAGAATTTGAAATTGGGAAATTTTAGGGACTGTTCAGGGTGGGACTATTATTCACTGTCAAATATTTAGTGAACATCAGAAAAAGTTTGTCATACATTCAACTTTCCGAAATTTCATGGCGTGTAGTCAACCGTCACCATGTTGCCAGGGCAACACTTCCCTGTAAGTTATGTGTTGTCCACCAATATTGGACTACATATGACAGTGACCTCAACATATGTTGAAAAACTGAGACCTCCAAGACCTTCCCACCCCTCCCCATAAGCTCACGGATTGAATGGCGAGGAGGGCGTGTCTATGTTAACACGTTTGATGTTATACTATTGTTGATGTTCAGTTATTATCATGGCTGTGTTCTGATGAATCTCAGAAAATTTCACATCATTCCGGCAACAAAATAGATCAAGTGGAAAAGATATGTGCACCTCCACCACTCATTTTTGTGGGTGGGGCAAATGTGCAGAGGGGGATTAATCTCCATCATCGCAATTCCGGTGACAGTCCGACACATTTTGTCCAAATTACAACTATCCAACATATTGCGATCAGGTAAACTCAGACATGTGGCCATGGTAACATTTACATTTCAGGTACATGTTGCAGAAACCACAGAACTACTGAAGAGAGTCATGTTGACTTACGTTCCACATTTGGTGACTCTTGGATATTCCCAACCCTCCAAAGTATAAAACATATTGAGTTGCAAGGAATGGGTTTTCATGGCAACTGTGCTTATCGCAGGACAAAAGTGACTTCCACCGAGGATAGTCCAATGCACTCTGAGGAACCCCTGAAAAGGTCATGTCATCATGACTACTGGTCTTTGTGCAAAATTAGAAACAATTTTGTGCAGTACGTCATGTCAGCAGTAGGTGTGGGAGTGACAGGTTTGTGAATATTGATATACAGACATGTTCAGAGTGGCATCAGTATGATTTGTGCAAAGATTTTTCCAAATCAGACGAGAATTGTCTGAGCTGTAACTGTCATGTTTTGTTTGGCGAGAAAGCCACTGAAGCACGCCAGTCGCCCTGGAAACAGTTCTCTACTATGTACATGTACTATCAATGAGGCCAAGTCATTCCTTCATGTAATTTTGTTAAGCTGGTGTGAGAAATATTTAAAAAAACAGTCGTCAGTAATTCTTCCTTTAATCATTAGGGGGCACTATGCGTTTTGTTTATTAGTTGTATATAGACGAGTTCAGGGAAGGGAGAATATTGATCGTATAAAATTTGTTGCAAATGGTACAAAGTTTGGTCATTTTACAAGGGTCTAATGTTGTTACCACTAGGAGGCGCTAAACTTTTGTCATTTTATATAGGAGTGTTCAGGGTGGGAATATTATCCATTTTCAAAAATTTGAGGAAAATCAGACAAAGTTTTTCCAAGATACAACTTTCCAAAATTTCTTGGTGAGTAGTCAACCGTCATCATGTTGCCATGGCAACACATCCCTGTAAGTTATGTGTTGTCCACCCATATTGTACTACACATGACAGTGACCTCAACATATGTTGAAAAATTTAGGCCTCCAAGACCTTCCCACCCCTCCCCATAAGCTCATGGATTGAATGGCGAGGAGGGCGTGTCCATGGTAATATGTATGATGTCATACTAATGTTGATGTTCAATTATGATCAACGCTGTGTTCTGATGAATCTCAGAAAATTTCACGTCATTCTGGCCAGCCGCGCATGAGTAATAAATAAAACAATTTTCAGCAATTCTTTCGTTAACCACTATGTGGCGCTGTATCTTTTGACAGGTATTTTGATGTCATTGTGTCCGGGGTGGCACTATTTTCCTTCATGTAAAGTTTTGTGGACATCGGACAAGTTTTTCCCGTCAGTAATTCTTCCTTTAATCATTAGGGGGCGCTATGAGTTTTGTTTATTATTTGCATATAGATGAGTTCGGGGAAGGGAGAATATTGATCGTATAAAATTTGTTGCAAATCGTACAAAATTTGGCCATTTTAAAAGGGTCTAATGTTGTTACCACTAGGAGGCGCTAAAACTTTTGTTATTTTATATAGGAGTGTTCAGGGTGGGACTATTAACCATTGTCGAAAATTTGATGAAAATCAGACAAAGTCTGTCCAAGATACAACTTTCCGAAATTTCTTGGCGAGTAGTCAACCGTTGCCATGTTGCCATGGCAACACTTCCCTGTAAGTTATGTGTTGTCCACCCATATTGTACTACACATGACACTGACCTCAACATATGTTGAAAAATTTAGACCTCCAAGACCTTCCCACCCCTCCCCATAAGCTCATGGATTGAATGGCGATGAGGGCGTGTCCATGGTAATACCTATGATGTCATACTAACGTTGATGTTCACTTATGATCATGGCTGTGTTCTGATGAATCTCAGAAAATTTCACGTGATTCTGGCCAGCCGAGCATGAATAATAAATAAAACAGTTTTCAGCAATTCTTTCATTAACCACTATGGGGCGCTATATCTTCTGTCAGGTGTTTTGAGGTCATTGCGTCCGGGGTGGCACTATTTTCCTTCATGTAAAGTTTTGTGGACATCAGACAAGTTTTGGCCGAGTTACAGGTGGTTGAATTTGTAAGGGGAGGAGTCAAACTTCGCCATGGTGCCCTGGCCACGCCTTTTGAGATTTTTACTTAATTTATATAACTTTTAATGGCCAATGCCTGTAGATGCCGCCATGTAAAAATGAGCTCAATTGGATCAGGTCCCTAGGACAAGTGCGTTAAAATGCGAGGTGTGACTTTTTTCCGAATTGGAGGTGGTGCGACTTTGAGGCAAGATGGCGGCCTTCCTGTTGGCGGTGGGTATTGGCCACAATGATGTTTTTTGCATGTCTTGAGGTGATTCACACCTCACCCAAATTTGATGTGTCTACGGCAAAGTTTATGGTCTCCAGTCTCCATAGACCTTGAAAATTTGTGTACGTTTGGCCCCACCCACAAAAATGAGGGGTGGCGGGGGACATATCTTTTCCAGTTTATCGAATTTTTTGCCCGGTCAGAGGGGTTTGCCAAAAAAAATCGCGTTTTGGTTAACGTTCAGAGGGTGAAAAATGCGATCATTTAGGCAGAATAATAATAATAATAATAATTAAACCTGCAGGCAGGTGTAAACGGGCCTTCGCCCCCCCGCGCGACCGCGGAACCCGCCGCCCGTCCTCCCTCGCTTTGAACAGTACCTGCTGGCCATTTACTCCAATCGACTTCTTCCACGCAGCATTAGGTGGAGGTGCCGTAGTCATTGTGCCCAAAAACAATGTCTCCAAACTTTCACTCATGTCCCTCTGCTGAAGTTGCTCCACTCTCATTTCAGGACAACACCTCACATCACCAGTAAATATACAGGGAACAGACATTGAGATGGTGACATCCTATAAGTACCTGGGTGTTCATCTGAACAATGAACTAGACTGGTCACACTATACTGACGCACTCTACAAGAAGGGACAGCGCAGGCTATTCCTACTGAGGACACTCAGGTCTTTTGGTGTACAAGGGGCGCTGCTGAAGACATTGTATGACACGGTCTGCTGCGGCAGTGGCATTATGGCAGCCGATAGGAAGAGTCTGAACAAACAGATCAAGAAAGCTAGCTCTGTCCTGGGGTAGCGCGTTGTCCCAGTGGACGAGATAGGAGAGAGAAGGACGGTGGCTAAACTGTCATCTCTGCTGGAGTCCGAGTTCCACCCTATGCAGGACATACTGAATGCACGGTGGAGTTCATTTAGCAGCAGACTACATCATCCTAGGTGCACAACCGAGAGGTTTCGCAGGTCCTTCCTCCCAACGGCTGTCAAACTGTACAACCTAAGTAGGGCTGCTCTTAGAGATAGCCTAAAGACGTGACAACCTAATAGTTTTGAATTCAAAAGACATACAATGGTCCCCTCCAGCATACAATTAGGAAAATAGCGGTCGCTATGGAGGGTGAGAATATGTATGGGTACATAATCATACCATATAGGATAACTAAGTAGACGGTTGTGCTGTTTCATCCCATCTAACAACAATGCTCTGCACTGTGTGTATATATATTTACATATTTATTCCATCTAGCTACAATGCTCCGCACTGGGTGTTTATATATCTACATATTATTCCATCTAGCTACAATGCTCTGCACTGTGTGTGTTGAAGCACGCTGGTCGCCATGGAAACAGTTCTGTACTATCTACACGTACTGTCAATCAGCCCTAGTGATTCCTTCATGCATTTTTTTTTCTGCTAGTGAGAGAAAAAGAGAGAAAAAATTTTTCAGCAATTCTTCCTTTTAAAAACCCCACAGCAGCCGTGGTTTTGTGACGTGTGCATTAGAGTAGTGCTGTAGCATGAGACAGTTATGCGCTATAACATGGTAGAACAATGATACATATTGATCATGCATGTCAGTTTATATTCTTGTATTGTGTCATGGTTATGGTTACAGTTTTGCATCTTTGAAATTAAGAGCTGCAGTTTGTAAGCCATTGTGTACTTTATTCGAAAAATTGTTACAAAGCAAGCAAGTGTATTTATATAGCACATTTTGTCTGCTTATGTCAAAACGGTGTGCAATATGTTCAAGAGGCAAATTAATCCGCAAATGTATGACAAATATTTTTATGTAGAAGTAAGTGCGCAGAATGGGACTAATCTCCATCATAGCAATTCCGGCAACAAAATAGGTCAAGTGGAAAAGATATGTGCACCTCCACCACTCATTTTTGTGGGTGGGGCAAATGTGTGGAGCGGGATTAATCTCCATCATCGCAATTCCGGTGACAGTCTGACACATTTTGTCCAAATTACAACTATCCAACATATTGCGATCAGGTAAACTCGGACATGTGGCCAATGTAACACTTACCTTTCAGGTACATGTTGCAGAAACCACAGAACTGCTGCACGGTGGCTGCACGGTGGCGCAGTGGTTAGCACTGCGGCAGCACAGTTTACCCTTGGCCGGGGGATTGTGGGGATCGTGGGATTGTGGGTTCGATCCCAGCCCCCGACCAACAGTGATCTGTGTGGAGTTTGCATGTTCTCCCCGTGTTGCGTGGGTTTACTCCGGGATTTCTCCGGTTTCCTCCCACATGCCAAAAACATGCATGTTAGGTTAATTGGCTGTTCTAAATTGTCCCTAGATATTTGTTTCCTATAGGCCCTTAGAATAGAGGGTTAGTATTAATGAAAGCGCTTTGAGTGGTCTTTGTGACTAGAAAAGCGCTATATAAGTGTAGGTTAGTTAGTTAGTTAGTTAGAACTACTGAAGAGAGTCATGTTGACTTACGTTCCACATTTGGTGACTCTTGGACATTCCCAACCCTCCAAAATATAAAACATATTGATTGGCAAGGAATGGGTTTTCATGGCAACTGTGCTTATCGCAGGACAAAAGTGACTTCCACCGAGGATAGTCCAATGAATTCTGAGGAACCCCTGAAAAGGTCATGTCATCATGACTACTGGTCTTTGTGCAAAATTAGAAACAATTTTGTGCAGTACGTCATGTCAGCAGTAGGTGTGGGTGTGACAGTTTTGTGAATATTGATATACAGACATGTTCAGAGTGGGATCAGTATGATTTGTGCAAAGATTTTTCCAAATCAGGCGAGAATTGTCTGAGCTGTAACTGTCATGTTTTGTTTGACGAGAAAGCCACTGAAGCACGCCAGTCGCCCTGGAAACAGTTCTCTACTATGTACATGTACTATCAATGAGCCCAAGTCATTCCCTCATGTAATTTTGTTAAGCTGGTGAGATAAAAATTTAAAAAAAAGTCATCAGTAATTCTTCCTTTAATCATTAGGGGGCGCTATGCATTTTGTTTATTATTTGTATATAGACGAGTTCGGGGAAGGGAGAATATTGATCGTATAAAATTTGTTGCAAATCGTACAAAGTTTGGCCATTTTACAAGGGTGTAATGTTGTTACCAATAGGAGGCGCTAAAACTTTTGTTATTTTATATAGGAGTGTTCAGGGTGGGACTATTATCCATTGTCGAAAATTTGATGAAAATCAGAAAAACTTTTTCCAAGATACAACTTTCCAAAATTTCTTGGCGAGTAGTCAACCGTCGTCATGTTGCAATGGCAACACATCCCTGTAAGTTATGTGTTGTCCACCCATATTGTACTACACATGACAGTGACCTCAACATATGTTGAAAAATTTAGACCTCCAAGACTTTCCCACCCCTCCCCATAAGCTCATGGATTGAATGGTGATGAGGGCGTGTCCATGGTAATACGTCTGATGTCATACTAACGTTGATGTTCAGTTATGATCATGTCTGTGTTCTGATGAATCTCAGAAAATTTCACGTCATTCTGGCAAGCCGCGCACGAGTAATAAATAAAACAGTTTTCAGCAATTCTTTCATTTACCACTATGTGGCGCTATATCTTTTGTCAGGTATTTTGATGTCATTGCATCGGGGTGGCACTATTTTCCTTCATGGAAAGTTTTGTGGACATCAGACAAGTTTTGCCCGTCAGTAATTCTTCCTTTAATCATTAGGGGGCGCTATGAGTGTTGTTTATTATTTGCATATAGATGAGTTCGGGGAAGGGAGAATATTGATCGAATAAAATTTGTTGCAAATTGTGCAACGTATGTCCAATTTACAAGGGTCTAATGTTGTTACCAGTAGGCGGCGCTAAAACTTTTGTTATTTTATATAGGAATGTTCAGGGTGGGATTATTATCCATTTTTGAAAATTTGGTGGAAATCAGAAAAGGTTTGTCCAAGATACAACTTTCCGAAATTTCATGGCGTGTAGTCAATCGTCGCCATGTTGTCATGGCAACATTTCCCTGTAAGTTATGTGTTGTCCACCCATATTGGAATACACATGACATTGACCTCAACATATGTTGAAAAATTTAGACCTCCAAGACCGTCAAACCCCTCCCCATAAGCTCATGGATTGAATGGCGAGAAGGGCGTGTCCATGGTAACACGTATGATGTCATACTAATGTTGATGTTCAGTTATGATCATTTCTGTGTTCTGATGAATCTCTGAAAATTTCACGTCATTCTGGCCAGCCGCTTGTGAGTAATAAATAAAACAGTTTTCAGCAATTCTTTTGTTAACCACTATGTGGCGCTAAATCGGTTGTCAGGTATTTTGAGGTCATTGCGTCCGGGGTGGCACTATTTTCCTTCATGTAAAGTTTTGTGGACATCGGACAAATTTTGGCCGAGTTACAGGTGGTATAATTTGTAAGGGGAGGAGTCAAACTTCGCCATGGCGCCCTGGCCACGCCTTTTGAGATTTTGACTTAATTTATGTAACTTTTAATGGGCAATGCCTGTAAATACCCCCATGTAAAAATGAGCTCAATTGTATCAGGTCCCTAGGACAAGTGCGTTAAAATGCGAGGTGTGACTTTTTTCCGAATTGGAGGTGGGGCGACTTTGAGGCAAGATGGCGGCCTTCCTGTTGGCAGTGGGTATGGGCCACAATGATGTTTTTTTCATGTCTTGATGTGATTCACACCTCACCCAAATTTTAGGTCTCTACGGAAAAGTTTATGGTCTCCAGTCTCCATAGACCTTGTACGTTTGGCCCCACCCACAAAAATGAGGGGTGGGGGGGCACATATCTTTTCCAGTTTATCGAATTTTTTGCCCGATCAGAGGAGTTTGCCAAAAAAAATCGCGTTTTGGTTAACGTTCAGAGGGTGAAAAATGCGATCATTTAGGCAGAATAATTGAGAAAAATAATAATAATTAAACCTGCGGGCAGGTGTAAACGGGCTTTCGCCCCCCCACGCGACCGCGGAACCCGCCGCCCGTCCTCCCTCGCTTTGAACAGTACCTGCTGGCCATTTACTCCAATCGACTTCTTCCACGCAGCATTAGGTGGAGGTGCCGTAGTCATTGTGCCCAAAAACAATGTCTCCAAACTCTCAGTCATGTCCCTCTGCTGAAGTTGCTCCACTCTCATTTCAGGACAACACCTCACATCACCAGTAAATATACAGGGAACAGACATTGAGATGGTGACATCCTATAAGTACCTGGGTGTTCATGTGAACAATAAACTAGACTGGTCACACTATACTGACGCACTCTACAAGAAGGGACAGCGCAGGCTGTTCCTACTGAGGAGACTCAGGTCTTTTGGTGTACAAGGGGCGCAGCTGAAGACATTGTATGACACGGTGGTCTGCTGCGGCAGTGGCATTATGGCAGCCGATAGGAAGAGACTGAACACACAGATCAAGAAAGCTAGCTCTGTCCTGGGGTAGCGCGTTGTCCCAGTGGAGGAGATAGGAGAGAGAAGGACGGTGGCTAAACTGTCATCTCTGCTGGAGTCCGAGTTCCACCCTATGCAGGACATACAGAACGCACGGTGGAGTTCATTTAGCAGCAGACTACATCATCCTAGGTGCACAACCGAGAGGTTTCGCAGGTCCTTCCTCCCAACGGCTGTCAGACTGTACAACCTAAGTAGGGCTGCTCTTAGAGATAGCCTAAAGACGTGACAACCTCATAGTTTTGAATGCAAAAGACATACAATGGTCCCCTCCAGCATACAATTAGGAAAATACCGGTCGCTATGGAGGGTGAGAATACGTATGGGTACATAATCATACCATATAGGATAACTAAGTAGACGGTTGTGCTGTTTCATCCCATCTAGCAACAATCCTCTGCACTGTGTGTGTATATATATTTACATATTTATTCCATCTAGCTACAATGCTCTGCACTGGGTGTTTATATATCTACATATTATTCCATCTAGCAACAATGCTCTGCACTGTGTGTATATATATTCTATTTACATATTTATTCCATCTAGCTACAATGCTCCGCACTGGGTGTTTATATATCTACATATTATTCCATCTAGCTACAATGCTCTGCACTGTGTGTGTTGAAGCACGCTGGTCGCCATGGAAACAGTTCTTTACTATCTACATGTACTGTCAATAAGCCCTAGTGATTCCTTCATGCATTTTTTTTTTCTGCTAGTGAGAGAAAAAGAGAGAAAAAAATTTTCAGCAATTCTTCCTTTTAAAAATAGGGGCGCTAAAAGTTTTGTTTGTTATTTTTATGTAGACTTGTTTTGTGCAGGACTAATATCAATCGTCGAAAATTTAGTGCAAATTGTTCAAGTTTGCCCAATGTATAAATGTCCGTTATTGAAATGCAATGAGTGGGTTTCCATGGCAACTGTGCTTATCGTAGGACAAAACCAGCTCAGTATGAAAGAGATTTTGCAGAGAAGTTCAGGAGATGCGGTCTATCATGCAGTTTTTAGGTTTATTAGGGCAACAGGACTAGAAAATAAAAATTTCAGCAATTCTTCCTTTTAACAATAGGTGCGCTAAAACTTTTGTTTGTTATGTTTATGTAGACATGTTTGGGGCCGTACTACCCAGGTGGCTTACTGCTATGCTTCCTAATATTAATAATGAGTTCTGTTTTTTATTATGTATTCAGTAGCATATTATTATCTGAGCACCATCTCACCAGTGGGACTCATCTCCTCCTGAAATGAGGCCCACTATTGTTGTGTCATCTGCAAACTTCTCTATAATGTTTGTGGGATGAACAGGTATGCAGTGATATGTGTACAATGAATACAAAGTGGGGCTCAACACACAGCCCTGTGGACAGCCTGTGTTAAGCATTACTGTAGAGGAGGACTGACTACAGTGCTGCTGCAATAATTTCGCTATAACTTCCAAAAGTTATATTGTAATGCATCCCCTGTAGACTGCTTCTCTTCTCTTCTTGTACTTTGCCTCCCTCTAGTGGTTGCCTGTCTTAACTCTCCACACACTCCTTGACGATGTATAGAGGAGGTGGCTTACTGCTATGCTTCCTAATATTAATAATGAGTTCTGTTTTTTATTATGTATTCAGTAGCATATTATTATCTGAGCACCATCTCACCAGTGGGACTCATCTCCTCCTGAAATGAGGCCCACTATTGTTGTGTCATCTGCAAACTTCTCTATAATGTTTGTGGGATGAACAGGTATGCAGTGATATGTGTACAATGAATACAAAGTGGGGCTCAACACACAGCCCTGTGGACAGCCTGTGTTAAGCATTACTGTAGAGGAGGACTGACTACAGTGCTGCTGCAATAATTTAGCTGACATGTTTGGGGCCGTACTACCCAGGTAAGTTTGTGAGAAATCTGAACAACCAGAAACTTAAAAGCCTCTACCCTCTCCACACACTCCTTGACGATGTATAGAGGAGGTGGCTTACTGCTATGCTTCCTAATATTAATAATGAGTTCTGTTTTTTATTATGTATTCAGTAGCATATTATTATCTGAGCACCATCTCACCAGTGGGACTCATCTCCTCCTGAAATGAGGCCCACTATTGTTGTGTCATCTGCAAACTTCTCTATAATGTTTGTGGGATGAACAGGTATGCAGTGATATGTGTACAATGAATACAAAGTGGGGCTCAACACACAGCCCTGTGGACAGCCTGTGTTAAGCATTACTGTAGAGGAGGACTGACTACAGTGCTGCTGCAATAATTTAGCAATTCGCCATGGCACCATGGCAACACTTCCTTGTCAGTTATGTGTTGTCCACCCCTATTGGACTATATGTGACAGTCACCTAAACCTATGTTCCAATTTTCATGACTCCAGGACGTTCCCAACCCTCCCCATAAGCTAACGGATTGAATGGTGAGGTGGGCGTGTCCATAGTAATACGTTAGATGTCATACTAATGTTGATGTTCAGTTATGATCATGGCTGTGTTCTGATGAATCTCAGCAAATTTCACATCATTCTGCCCAGCCGCTTGTGAGTAATAAATGAAACAGTTTTCAGCAATTCTTTCATTAACCACTATGTGGCGCTATATCGGTTGTCAGGTGTTTTGATGTCATTGCGTTCGGGGTGGGACTATTTTCCTTCATGGAAAGTTTTGTGGACATGGGACCATTTTTGGCCGAGTTACAGGTGGTTGAAGTTGTAAGGGGAGGAGTCAAACTTTGCCATGGCACCATGGCAACACTTCCTTGTCAGTTATGTGTTGTCCACCCATATTGTACTATATGTGTCAGTAACCTAAACCTATGTTCCAAATTTCATGACTCCAGGGCGTTCTCACCCCTCCCCATAAGGTCACGGATTCAATGGAGAGGAGGGCGTGTCCATGTTAACACGTTTGATGTTATGCTATTGTTGATGTTCAGTTATGATCATGGCTGTGTTCTGATGAATCTAAGAAAATTTCACATCATTGTGCCCAGCCGCTTGTGAGTAATAAATGAAACATTTTTCAGCAATTCTTTCATTATCCACTATGTGGCGCTATATCGGTTGTCAGGTGTTTTGATGTCATTGCGTTCGGGGTGGGACTATTTTCCTTCATGGAAAGTTTTGTGGACATGGGACCATTTTTAGCCGAGTTACAGGTGGTTGAAGTTGTAAGGGGAGGAGTCAAACTTGGCCATGGCGCCCTGGCCACGCCTTTTGAGATTTTGACCTAATTTATATAACTTTTAATGGCCAATGCCTGTAGATGCTCCCATGCAAAAATGAGCTCAATTGGATCTGGTCCCTAGGACAAGTGCGTTAAAATGCAAGGTGTGACTTTTTTCCAAATTGGAGGTGGGGCGACTTTGAGGCAAGATGGCGGCCTTCCTGTTGGCGGTGGGTATGGGCCACAATGATGTTTTTTGCATGTCTTGAGGTGATTCACACCTCACCCAAATTTGATGTGTCTACGGCAAAGTTTATGGTCTCCAGTCTCCATAGACCTTGAAAATTTGTGTACGTTTGGCCCCACCCACAAAAATGAGGGGTGGGGGGGAACATATCTTTTCCAGTTTATCGAATTTTTTGCCCGGTCAGAGGGGTTTGCCAAAAAAAATCGCGTTTTGGTTAACGTTCAGAGGGTGAAAAATGCGATCATTTAGGCAGAATAATAATAATAATAATAAATAAACGCGAGCGGATACAATAGGGCTTTCGCCGACTGACGTTGTCAGTGGCTCAGGCCCTAAAAAATAAACGCGAGCGGATACAATAGGGCTTTCGCCGACTGACGTCAGTGGCTCAGGCCCTAATTAAACCTGCAGGCAGGTGTAAACGGGCCTTCACCCCCCGCGCGACCGCGGAACCCGCCGCCCGTCGTCCCTGGCTTTGAACCCTACCTGCTGGACATTTACTCCAATCGACTTCTTCCACACAGAATTAGGTGGAGGTGCCATAGTCATTGTGCCCAAAAACAATGTCTCCAAACTTTCACTCATGTCCCTCTGCTGAAGTTCCTCCACTGTCATTTTTGTTTTACACAAAGCAGCAAAATGCCCCTTTTTCTGACATTTCTTGCAGTCTGCATTGCGAGCAGGACATTCTTTAAATGAATGTCCATGTGCTTTTCCACACCTGCCACATCTGGCAGGCACAGAACACAGCAGAAGTGTGGTGGACTTGCAGGCAGCCAGAAGAGCTGGATGACATGGTTGCCTGTGATAACCAAAACTGTGAAATTCAGTGGTTCCATTTAGGATGTCACAGCAGCCGTGGTTTTGTGACGTGCGCATTAGAGTAGTGCTGTAGCATGAGACAGTTATGCGCTATAACATGGTAGAACAATGATACATATTGATCATGCATGTCAGTTTATATTGTATTGTACATATTATATTGTACAAGTCTATTTATATAGCACATTTTGTCACTTATGTCAAAAAGGTGTGCAATATGTTCAAGAGGCAAATTAATCCGCAAATGTATCTTAGTTAAAAGGAGAATTTGAAATTGGGAAATTTTAGGGACTGTTCAGGGTGGGACTATTATCCACTGTCAAATATTTAGTGAAAATCAGAAAAAGTTTGTCCAAGATACAACTTTCCGAAATTTCATGGCGTGTAGTCAACCGTCACCATGTTGCCAGGGCAACACTTCCCTGTAAGTTATGTGTTGTCCACCAATATTGGACTACATATGACAGTGACCTCAACATATGTTGAAAAATTGAGACCTCCAAGACCTTCACACCCCTCCCCATAAGCTCACGGTGTGAATGGCGAGGAGGGCATGTCTATGTTAACACGTTTGATGTTATACTATTGTTGATGTTCAGTTATTATCATGGCTGTGTTCTGATGAATCTCAGAAAATTTCACATCATTCTGGCAACAAAATAGATCAAGTGGAAAAGATATGTGCACCTCCACCACTCATTTTTGTGGGTGGGGCAAATGTGCGGAGCGGGATTAATCTCCATCATCGCAATTCAGGTGACAGTCCAACACATTTTGTCCAAATTACAACTATCCAACATATTGCGATCAGGTAAACTCGGACATATGGCCATGGTAACATTTACATTTCAGGTACATGTTGCAGAAACCACAGAACTACTGAAGAGAGTCATGTTGACTTATGTTCCACATTTGGTGACTCTTGGACATTCCCAACCCTCCAAAGTATAAAACATATTGAGTTGCAAGGAATGGGTTTTCATGGCAACTGTGCTTATCGCAGGACAAAAGTGACTTCCACCGAGGATAGTCCAATGCACTCTGAGGAACCCCTGAAAAGGTCATGTCATCATGACTACTGGTCTTTGTGCAAAATTAGAAACAATTTTGTGCAGTACGTCATGTCAGCAGTAGGTGTGGGTGTGACAGTTTTGTGAATATTGATATACAGACATGTTCAGATTGGCATCAGAATGATTTGTGCAAAGATTTTTCCAAATCAGGCGAGAATTATCTGAGCTGTAACTGTCATGTTTTGTTTGGCAAGAAAGCCACTGAAGGAAGCCAGTCGCCCTGGAAACAGTTCTGTACTATGTACATGTACTATCAATGACTGGTGACAGTCCGACACAGTTTGTCCAAATTACAACTATCCAACTTATTGCGATCAGGTAAACTCGGACATGCGGCCATGGTAACAATTAGATTTCAGGTACATGTTGGAGACAGCACAGAACTACAGAAGAGAGTCATCTTTACTTAAGTTCCACATTTGGTGACTCTTGGAGTTTCCCAACCCTCCAAAGTATAAAACATATTGATAGGCAAGGAGTGTGTTTTCATGGCAACTGTTTTTATCGCAGTACAAAAGTGACTTCAACTGAGGGTAGTTCAATTCACTTTGAGAAACCACTGAAAATGTCATTTCATTCTGACTACTGGACTTGGTTCAAAATGTGATACAAATTTGTGCAGTACGTCATGTCAGCAGTAGGTGTGGTTGTGACAGTTTTGTGAATATTGATATTCAGACATGTCCGAGTGGGATCACTATTATGTGTGCAAAGATTATTGTAAATCAGGCAGGAATTGTCTTAGGTGTAACTGTCATGTTTTATATGGAGAGAAAGCCATTGTAGCACGCTGGTCGCCATGGAAACAGTTCTGCACTGTCTACATGTACTGTCAATGAGCCCGAGTGATTCCTTCATGTATTTGTTTTTTCTGCTGGTGAAAGAAAAAGAGAGAAAATAAAAATTTCAGCAATTCTTCCTTTTAACAATAGGTGCGCTAAAACTTTTGTTTGTTATGTTTATGTAGACATGTTTGGGGCCGTACTACCCAGGTGGCTTACTGCTATGCTTCCTAATATTAATAATGAGTTCTGTTTTTTATTATGTATTCAGTAGCATATTATTATCTGAGCACCATCTCACCAGTGGGACTCATCTCCTCCTGAAATGAGGCCCACTATTGTTGTGTCATCTGCAAACTTCTCTATAATGTTTGTGGGATGAACAGGTATGCAGTGATATGTGTACAATGAATACAAAGTGGGGCTCAACACACAGCCCTGTGGACAACCTGTGTTAAGCATTACTGTAGAGGAGGACTGACTACAGTGCTGCTGCAATAATTTAGCTATAACTTCCAAAAATTATGTTGTAATGCATCCCCTGTAGACTGCTTCTCTTCTCTTCTTGTACTTTGCCTCCCTCTAGTGGTTGCCTGTCTTAACTCTCCACACACTCCTTGACTATGTATAGAGGAGGTGGCTTACTGCAATGCTTCCTAATATTAATAATGAGTTCTGTTTTTTATTATGTATTCAGTAGCATATTATTATCTGAGCACCATCTCACCAGTGGGACTCATCTCCTCCTGAAATGAGGCCCACTATTGTTGTGGCATCTGCAAACTTCTCTATAATGTTTGTGGGATGAACAGGTATGCAGTGATATGTGTACAATGAATACAAAGTGGGGCTCAACACACAGCCCTGTGGACAGCCTGTGTTAAGCATTACTGTAGAGGAGGACTGACTACCGTGCTGCTGCAGCACCATCTCACCAGTGGGACTCATCTCCTCCTGAAATGAGGCCCACTATTGTTGTGTCATCTGCAAACTTCTCTATAATGTTTGTGGGATGAACAGGTATGCAGTGATATGTGTACAATGAATACAAAGTGGGGCTCAACACACAGCCCTGTGGACAGCCTGTGTTAAGCATTACTGTAGAGGAGGACTGACTACAGTGCTGCTGCAATAATTTAGCTATAACTTCCAAAAATTATGTTGTAATGCATCCCCTGTAGACTGCTTCTCTTCTCTTCTTGTACTTTGCCTCCCTCTAGTGGTTGCCTGTCTTAACTCTCCACACACTCCTTGACTATGTATAGAGGAGGTGGCTTACTGCTATGCTTCCTAATATTAATAATGAGTTCTGTTTTTTATTATGTATTCAGTAGCATATTATTATTTGAGCACCATCTCACCAGTGGGACTCATCTCCTCCTGAAATGAGGCCCACTATTGTTGTGTCATCTGCAAACTTCTCTATAATGTTTGTGGGATGAACAGGTATGCAGTGATATGTGTACAATGAATACAAAGTGGGGCTCAACACACAGCCCTGTGGACAGCCTGTGTTAAGCATTACTGTAGAGGAGGACTGACTACAGTGCTGCTGCAATAATTTAGCAATTCGCCATGGCGCCATGGCAACACTTCCTTGTCAGTTATGTGTTGTCCACCCCTATTGGACTATATGTGACAGTCACCTAAACCTATGTTCCAATTTTCATGACTCCAGGACGTTCCCAACCCTCCCCATAAGCTAACGGATTGAATGGTGAGGTGGGCGTGTCCATAGTAATACGTTAGATGTCATACTAATGTTGATGTTCAGTTATGATCATGGCTGTGTTCTGATGAATCTCAGCAAATTTCACATCATTCTGCCCAGCCGCTTGTGAGTAATAAATGAAACAGTTTTCAGCATTTCTTTCATTAACCACTATGTGGCGCTATATCGGTTGTCAGGTGTTTTGATGTCATTGCGTTCGGGGTGGGACTATTTTCCTTCATGGAAAGTTTTGTGGACATGGGACCATTTTTGGCCGAGTTACACGTGGGTGAAGTTGTAAGGGGAGGAGTCAAACTTTGCCATGGCGCCATGGCAACACTTCCTTGTCAGTTATGTGTTCTCCACCCATATTGTACTATATGTGTCAGTAACCTAAACCTATGTTCCAAATTTCATGACTCCAGGACGTTCTCACCCCTCCCCATAAGGTCACGGATTCAATGGCGAGGAGGGCGTGTCCATGTTAACACGTTTGATGTTATGCTATTGTTGATGTTCAGTTATGATCATGGCTGTGTTCTGATGAATCTAAGAAAATTTCACATCATTGTGCCCAGCCGCTTGTGAGTAATAAATGAAACATTTTTCAGCAATTCTTTCATTATCCACTATGTGGCGCTATATCGGTTGTCAGGTGTTTTGATGTCATTGCGTTGGGTGTGGGACTATTTTCCTTCATGGAAAGTTTTGTGGACATGGGACCATTTTTAGCCGAGTTACAGGTGGTTGAAGTTGTAAGGGGAGGAGTCAAACTTGGCCATGGCGCCCTGGCCACGCCTGTTGAGATTTTGACTTAATTTATGTAACTTTTAATGGCCAATGTCTGTAGATGCTCCCATGCAAAAATGAGCTCAATTGGATCTGGTCCCTAGGACAAGTGCGTTAAAATGCAAGGTGTGACTTTTTTCCAAATTGGAGGTGGGGCGACTTTGAGGCAAGATGGCGGCCTTCCTGTTGGCGGTGGGTATGGGCCACAATGATGTTTTTTGCATGTCTTGAGGTGATTCACACCTCACCCAAATTTGATGTGTCTACGGCAAAGTTTATGGTCTCCAGTCTCCATAGACCTTGAAAATTTGTGTACGTTTGGCCCCACCCACAAAAATGAGGGGTGGGGGGGAACATATCTTTTCCAGTTTATCGAATTTTTTGCCCGGTCAGAGGGGTTTGCCAAAAAAAATTGCGTTTTGGTTAACGTTCAGAGGGTGAAAAATGCGATCATTTAGGCAGAATAATAATAATAATAATTAAACCTGCAGGCAGGTGTAAACGGACCTTCGCCCCAACGCGCGACCGCGGAACCCGCCACCCGTCCTCCCTCGCTTTGAACAGTACCTGCTGGCCATTTACTCCAA
Organism: Pholidichthys leucotaenia; assembly: GCA_020510985.1. NCBI lineage: Eukaryota > Metazoa > Chordata > Actinopteri > Cichliformes > Pholidichthyidae > Pholidichthys > Pholidichthys leucotaenia. The sequence continues at coordinate 22,529,698 of CM035845.1, read as the reverse complement.
TCGACTTCTTCCACGCAGCATTAGGTGGAGGTGCCGTAGTCATTGTGCCCAAAAACAATGTCTCCAAACTTCCAGTCATGTCCCTCTGCTGAAGTGGCTCCACTCTCATTTCAGGACAACACCTCACATCACCAGTAAATATACAGGGAACAGACATTGAGATGGTGACATCCTATAAGTACCTGGGTGTTCATCTGAACAATGAACTAGACTGGTCACACTATACTGACGCACTCTACAAGAAGGGACAGCGCAGGATGTTCCTACTGAGGAGACTCAGGTCTTTTGGTGTACAAGGGGCGCTGCTGAAGACATTGTATGACACGGTGGTCTGCTGCGGCAGTGGCATTATGGCAGCCGATAGGAAGAGACTGAACACACAGATCAAGAAAGCTAGCTCTGTCCTGGGGTAGCGCGTTGTCCCAATGGAGGAGATAGGAGAGAGAAGGACGGTGGCTAAACTGTCATCTCTGCTGGAGTCCGAGTTCCACCCTATGCAGGACATACAGAATGCACGGTGGAGTTCATTTAGCAGCAGACTACATCATCCTAGGTGCACAACCGAGAGGTTTCGCAGGTCCTTCCTCCCAACGGCTATCAGACTGTACAACCTAAGTAGGGCTGCTCTTAGCGATAGCCTAAAGACGTGACAACCTAATAGTTTTGAATGCAAAAGACATACAATGGACCCCTCCAGCATACAATTAGGAAAATACCGGTCGCTATGGAGGGTGAGAATATGTATGGGTACATAATCATACCATATAGGATAACTAAGTAGACGGTTGTGCTGTTTCATCCCATCTAGCAACAATCCTCTGCACTGTGTGTCTATATATATTTACATATTTATTCCATCTAGCTACAATGCTCCGCACTGGGTGTTTATATCTACATATTATTCCATCTAGCAACAATGCTCTGCACTGTGTGTGTATATATATTCTATTTACATATTTATTCCATCTAGCTACAATGCTCCGCACTGGGTGTTTATATATCTACATATTATTCTATCTAGCTACAATGCTCTGCACTGTGTGTGTGTTGAAGCACGCTGGTCGCCATGGAAACAGTTCTGTACTATCTACATGTACTGTCAATCAGCCCTAGTGATTCCTTCATGCATTTTTTTTTTCTGCTAGTGAGAGAAAAAGAGAAAAAAATGTTCAGCAATTCTTCCTTTTAAAAATAGGGGCGCTAAAACTTTTGTTTGTTATTTTTATGTAGACTTGTTTTGTGCAGGACTAATATCAATCGTCGAAAATTTAGTGCAAATTGTTGCAAGTTTGCCCCATGTATAAATGTCCGTTATTGAAATGCAAGGAGTGGGTTTCCATGGCAACTGTGCTTATCGCAGGACAAAACCAGCTCAGTATGAAAGAGATTTTGCAGAGAAGTTCAGGAGATGCGGTCTATCATGCAGTTTTTAGGTTTATTAGGGCAACAGGACTAATTTCAAGGATATAGGACAGTAATGCCATTTCGAATCACAGTCCGTTCCAGAAGGTGGCGGTAATGCTCCTACAAGGCGTTTGCCAACCACCATAAAACCTCAGAAGAAGACGACGTACGTCAGTCCTCACGCAACCAGCCTGTAAGTTGGTTTAAACGTAACATTTTGCATGTTAACCGTTAAATATAAGTGCTCCGTTTATTTTGTTATAAGTTGTGTGAGAAAACATTGCTAAATTTGTTTCCCTTGAGATTAGCGTTTTAGCTAACGTTCGCGGCTAGCCCGTTAGCATTAGCATGTTTGATCTGGCCAAGCACACCTGTAATTTGGTTTAAACTTAACATTTTGCATGTTAACCGTTAGATATAAGTGCTACGTTTATTTTGTTATAAGTTGTGTGAGAAAACATTGCTAAATTTGAAACTGAAAACTTCCTGTGGAATGCATACCTCCACCAAGGCTCTTGTATCCTCACACACTTTTCCAACAATACTCCAAAACTACTGGATGAATTTGGATGAAATTTTCACCAGAAGTGGTTCTTAGCCTACACACAAACCATTACATTTTGGGGGTGATCCATGACTGCATACCTCTACCAAGGCTCAAACTTGTTGAAGTGATTTAGTAGGATTATGTAGAAACTACTGGATGGATTTTGCTGAAATTTTAACCAGAGATGGTCCTTGGCTTGCAGATGAATCCAATGAATAATTGAAATATTATTTTAATGTTTTTATTAAATATGTACTTTTTTTTTTAATACAGGCACTTCCTCTCCCTCCATGTCCTCTCCGCTTCAATGCTGTGATTCCTGATGCGATGTATGTGCGTTTTCCATGGGAGAAGTCACATGATATGACCAACACAAAGAGGCGCTGCTTGCTACGGGCACATGACCATTGCAGTCATTCATAGTTATTGTTTGGTTTTTGCTCTGCAAAATTATGGTCAAAAGTGTAAATTGTGATAATATTTTGGCTTTTTCCCCTTAAACAATGTGTTTCAAATTTATATTGAAACAGTAATTTTATTAAAATATAAAGAAAAATCATTCATAAAATGATCCACAAATTTATAATAGTCTCAAATGTACAGGAAAAGTCAATTTTACAAGAGGAAATTACAAATTTGAGGGAAATGGTTTCAAATGTAGATAGATTGACAAAGAAAAGTATAAAATGATAAGAAAATTGTTGTAAATTTTGGAGAACAACCTTCAAGATTGAAGTCATGAGTAATTTTAAGAGGACAACAGATTTCCACTGTTGTACAAGCTGTATATTGACTACATTGCATCAAAGTGTCATATCTTCAGTGTTGTCCCATGAAAAGATATAATAAAATATTTATCAAAATGTGAGGGGTGTACTCACTTTTGTGAGATATTGTATATTGGAAGATGGTGAACTGTAATCTGTTCTTGTAGAAATATTTATGGAACTGTTTTTGAATGGATGATATGTCCAGTGGGAGGTGCTTGGTCATTAAAATGGGGTTGCTGTGAGGCTGAGGAGTCTGAACTTTGCTGCATCGTAGGTAACGATTCTGCTGTTTGTAAATGAGACAGTGGCCTGTTTTCTCCCATTTTGAAGGAGTTGTTAGAGGACTCCATTTTAAAGAGACAAAGATCTTTAATACACTCTCAGACTGAGAGCAGCTGTTGGTCTCTTTGGATCTGCACATCACTGATTAGGTAAGTGTTACCATGGAGAAGGTTGACTCCTCGCCATGAGACATTGGAAATATATAGCCGGAATTCATCGGAAATAAATATTCTCAATTTCTAGAGCTTAAAATATTCAGAGTTTAAAAGCTAATTTTAAAATTATTAACTTCTACATGAGAGAACATCATACAATTTTTGTTGGTGGTGGGGTTTCGAGGTTTTAGGTCCATTTTTGTATCTGCAATTGTTCAACTACAGAGAGCTGCTTAGGCACTAGTGGGTGTGCAATTTTTGCCTCAAATGTGTTGCTGTTAGGTACATTAGGTCCATTTTTTTATCTGCAATTGTGCAAATACAGAGGGCCATTTAGTAAACAATTCAGAGTTTAAAAGTTAATTTTAAAATTATTAACTTCTACATGAGAGAACATCATACAATTTTCCTTGTTGGGGGGCTTTGAGGTTTTAGGTCCATTTTTTTTATCTGCAATTGTTGAAATACAGAGAGCTGCTTAGGCACTAGTGGGTGTGCAATTTTTGCCTCAAATGTGTGGCTGTTAGGTACATATGTTCAAAAATTTATAAATCCTAAGACCCCTCAGACCCGGCAAAGAATTCGATAAACAGGAAAAGATATGTTCCCCCCCCAAACGTACACAAATTTTCAAGGTCTATGGAGACTGTAAACTTTGCCGTCGAGACATAAAATTTGAGTGCAAAAGATGTGCAAAAAATATCTCTTTGTGGGGTGCTTCGAGATTTTTATTAGGTCCATTTTTTATCTGCAATTGTGCAACTACAGAGATGCGTTTAGTAAATAGTGGGTTAGCAATTCTTTCAGTAACCACTATGTGGGGCTATATAGGTTTTCAGGTTATGATCATGGCTGTGGTCTGATGAATGTCAGAAAATTTCACATCATTCTGCAAAGCCGCACGTGAGTAATCGATAAAACAGTTTTCAGCAATTCTTTTGTTAACCACTATGTGGTGCTATATTTGTTGTCAGGTATTTTGAGGTCATTGCGTCCGGGGTGGCACTATTTTCCTTCATGTAAAGTTTTGTGGGCATCGGACAATTTTTGGCCTAGTTACAGGTGGTAGAATTTGTAAGGGGAGGAGTCAAACTTCGCCATGGCGCCCTGGCCACGCCTTTTGAGATTTTGACTTAATTTATATAACTTTTAATGGGCAATGCCTGTAGATGCCCCCCTGTAAAAATGAGCTCAATTGGATCTGGTCCCTAGGACAAGTGCGTTAAAATGCGAGGTGTGACTTTTTTCCGAATTGGAGGTGGGGCGAATTTGAGGCAAGATGGCGGCCTTCCTGTTGGCGGTGGGTATGGGCCCCAATGATGTTTTTTGCATGTCTTGACGTGATTCACACCTCACCCAAATTTGATGCGTCTACCGCGAAGTTTATGGTCTCCAGTCTCCATAGACCTTGTACGTTTGACCGCACCCACAAAAATGAGGGGTGGGGGGGCACATATGTTTTCCAGTTTATCGAATTTTTTGCCCGGTCAGAGGGGTTTGCCAAAAAAAATCACGTTTTGGTTAACGTTCAGAGGGTGAAAAATGCGATCATTTAGGCAGAATAATAGAGAAAAAAAATAACAAAAAATAATAATAAAGAAACGTGAGCGGATACAATAGGGCTTTCGCCGACTGACGTTGTCAGTGGCTCAGGCCCTAATAATAATAATTAAACGTGCAGGCAGGTGTAAACGGACCTTCGCCCCCCCGCGCGACCGCGGAACCCGCCGCCCGTCCTCCCTCGCTTTGAACACTACCTGCTGGCCATTTACTCCAAGCGACTTCTTCCACGCAGCATTAGGTGGAGGTGCCCTAGTCATTGTGCCCAAAATCCTCCACTCTCATTTCAGGACAACACCTCACATCACCAGTAAATATACAGGGAACAGACATCGAGATGGTGACATCCTATAAGTACCTGGGTGTTCATCTGAACAATAAACTAGACTGGTCACACTATACTGACGCCCTGTACAAGAAGGGACAGCGCAGGCTGTTCCTACTGAGGAGACTCATGTCTTTTGGTGTACAAGGGGCACTGCTGAAGACATTGTATGACACGGTGGTCTGCTGGGGCAGTGGCATTATGGCAGCAGATAGGAAGAGACTGAACAAACAGATCAAGAAAGCTAGCTCTGTCCTGGGGTAGCGCGTTGTCCCAGTGGAGGAGATAGGAGAGAGAAGGACGGTGGCTAAACTGTCATCTCTGCTGGAGTCCAAGTTCCACCCTATGCAGGACATACTGAATGCACGGTGGAGTTCATTTAGCAGCAGACTACATCATCCTAGGTGCACAACCGAGAGGTTTCGCAGGTCCTTCCTCCCAACGACTGTCAGACTGTACAACCTAAGTAGGGCTGCTCTTAGAGATAGCCTAAAGACGTGACAACCTAATAGTTTTGAATGCAAAAGACATACAATGGTCCCCTCCAGCATACAATTAGGAAAATACCGGTCTCTATGGAGGGTGAGAATATGTATGGGTACATAATCATACCATATAGGATAACTAAGTAGACGGTTGTGCTGTTTCATCCCATCTAGCAACAATGCTCTGCACTGTGTGTGTATATATATTTACATATTTATTCCATCTAGCTACAATGCTCCGCACTGAGTGTTTATATATCTACATATTATTCCATCTAGCAACAATGCTCTGCACTGTGTGTGTATATATATTTACATATTTATTCCATCTAGCTACAATGCTCCGCACTGGGTGTTTATATATCTACATATTATTCCATCTAGCTACAATGCTCTGCACTGTGTGTGTTGAAGCACGCTGGTCGCCATGGAAACAGTTCTGTACTATCTACATGTACTGTCAATCAGCCCTAGTGATTCCTTCATGCATTTTTTTTTCTGCTAGTGAGAGAAAAAGAGAGAAAAAAATTTTCAGCAATTCTTCCTTTTAAAAATAGGGGTGCTAAAACTTTTGTTTGTTATTTTTATGTAGACTTGTTTGGTGCAGGACTAACATCAATCGTCGAAAATTTAGTGCAAATTGTTGCAAGTTTGCCCCATGTATAAATGTCCGTTATTGAAATGCAATGAGTGGGTTTCCATGGCAACTGTGCTTATCGCAGGACAAAACCAGGTCAGTATGAAAGAGATTTTGCAGAGAAGTTCAGGAGATGCGGTCTATCATGCAGTTTTTAGGTTTATTAGGGCAACAGGACTAATTTCAAGGATATAGGACAGTAATGCCATTTCGAATCACAGTCCGTTCCATGGAAAAAGTTTGTCCAAGATACAACTTTCCGTAATTTCATTGCGTGTAGTAAACCGTCGCCATGTTGCCATGGCAACACTTCCCTGTAAGTTATGTGTTGTCCACCCATATTGGACTGCATATGACAGTGACCTCAACATATGTTGAAAAATTTAGACCTCCAAGACCTTCCCACCCCGCCCCATAAGCTCATGGGTTGAATGGCGAGAAGGGCGTGTCCATCGTAACATGTATGACGTCATACTAACGTTGATGTTCATTTATGATCATGTCTGTGTTCTGATGAATCTCTGAAAATTTCCCGTCATTCTGGCCAGCCGTGCGTGAGTAATAAATAAAACAGTTTTCAGCAATTCTTTCGTTAGCCACTATGTGGCGCTATATCTATTGTCCGTTATTTTGATGTCATTGTATCCGGGGTGGCACTATTTTCCTTGATGGGAAGTTTTGTGGACATCAGAAAAAGGTTGTCCAAGATACAACTGTCCGAAATTTCATGGCGTGTAGTCAACCGTCGCCATATTGCCATGGCAACACTTCCCTGTAAGTTATGTGTTGTCCACCCATATTGGACTGCATATGACAGTGACCTCAACATATGTTGAAAAATTTAGACCTCCAAGACCTTCCCACCCCGCCCCATAAGCTCATGGGTTGAATGGCGAGAAGGGCGTGTCCATCGTAACATGTATGACGTCATACTAATGTTGATGTTCAGTTATGATCATGTCTGTGTTCTGATGAAACTCTGAAAATTTCACGTCATTCTGGCCAGCCGTGCGTGAGTAATAAATAAAACAGTTTACAGCAATTCTTTCATTAGCCACTATGTGGCGCTATATCTTTTGTCCGGTATTTTGATGTCATTGTATCCGGGGTGGCACTATTTTCCTTGATGGAAAGTTTTGTGGACATCGGACAAGTTTTGCGGGAGTTACAGCTGGTTGAATTTGTAAGGGGAGGAGTCAATCTTCTCCATGGCGCCCTGGCCACGCCTTTTGAGATTTTGACCTAATTTATATAACTTTTAATGGCCAATGCCTAGAGATGCCGCCATGCAAAAATGAGCTCAATTGGAGCAGGTCCCTAGGACAAGTGCGTTCAAATGCGAGGTGTGACTTTTTCCCGAATTGGAGGTGGGGCGACTTTGAGGCAAGATGGCGGCCTTCCTGTTGGCGGTGGGTATGGGCCACAATGATGTTTTTTGCATGTCTTGAGGTGATTCACACCTCACCCAAATTTGATGTGTCTATGGCAAAGTTTATGGTCTTCTGTCTCCATAGACCTTATACGTTTGAGCCCACCTACAAAAATGAGGGGTGAGGGGGCACATATTTTTTCCAGTTTATCGAATTTTTTGCCCGGTCAGAGGGGTTTGCCAAAAAAAATCGCGTTTTGGTTAACGTTCAGAGGGTGAAAAATGCGATCATTTAGGCAGAATAATAATAAAAAAAAAAAATAAAGAAACGTGAGCGGATACAATAGGGCTTTCGCCGACTGACGTTGTCAGTGGCTCAGGCCCTAATAAATAAACGTGAGCGGATACAATAGGGCTTTCGCCGACTGACGTCAGTGGCTCAGGCCCTAATTAAACCTGCAGGAAGGTGTAAACGGGCCTTCGCCCCCCCGCGCGACCGCGGAACCCGCCACCCGTCCTCCCTCGCTTTGAACAGTACCTGCTGGCCATTTACTCCAATCGACTTCTTCCACGCAGCATTAGGTGGAGGTGCCATAGTCATTGTGCCCAAAAACAATGTCTCCAAACTTTCAGTCATGTCCCTCTGCTGAAGTTGCTCCACTCTCATTTCAGGACAACACCTCACGTCACCAGTAAATATACAGGGAACAGACATTGAGATGGTGACATCCTATAAGTACCTGGGTGTTCATCTGAACAATGAACTAGACTGGTCACACTATACTGACGCACTCTACAAGAAGGGACAGCGCAGGCTGTTCCTACTGAGGAGACTCAGGTCTTTTGGTGTACAAGGGGCGCTGCTGAAGACATTGTATGACACGGTGGTCTGCTGCGGCAGTGGCATTACGTTGATGATGAGTTATGATCATGTCTGTGTTCTGATGAATCTCTGAAAATTTCACGTCATTCTGGCCAGCCGTGCGTGAGTAATAAATAAAACAGTTTTCAGCAATTATTGCATTAGCCACTATGTGGCGCTATATCTTTTGTCCGGTATTTTGATGTCATTGTGTCCGGGGTGGCACTATTTTCCTTGATGGAAAGTTTTGTGGACATCGGACAATTTTTGCGGGAGTTACAGCTGGTTGAATTTGTAAGGGGAGGAGTCAAACTTCGCCATGGCGCCCTGGCCACGCCTTTTGAGATTTGAGAGAGATATTGAGATAGGGTGCGATTATTATCCATTTTTAAAAATTTATTTGAAATCTGAAAAAGTTTGTCCAATATACAACTTTCTGAAATTTCATGGCGTGTAGTCAACCGTCGCCATATTGCCATGGCAACACTTCCCTGTAAGTTATGTGTTGTCCACCCATATTGGACTGCATGTGACAGTGACCTCAACATATGTTGAAAAATTTAGACCTCCAAGACCTTCCCACCCCGCCCCATAAGCTCATGGGTTGAATGGCGAGAAGGGCGTGTCCATGGTAACATGTATGACGTCATAATAACGTTGATGTTCAGTTATGATCATGTCTGTGTTCTGATGAATCTCTGAAAATTTCACGTCATTCTGGCCAGCCGTGCGTGAGTAATAAATAAAACACTTTTCAGCAATTCCTTCGTTAGCCACTATGTGGCACTATATCTTTTGTCCGGTATTTTGATGTCATTGTATCCGGGGTGGCACTATTTTCCTTGATGGAAAGTTTTGTGGACATCAGAAAAAGTTTGTCCAAGATACAACTTTCCGAAATTTCATTGCGTGTAGTCAACCGTCGCCATGTTGCCATGGCAACACTTCCCTGTAAGTTATGTGTTGTCCACCCATATTGGACTGCATATGACAGTGACCTCAACATATGTTGAAAAATTTAGACCTCCAAGACCTTCCCACCCCGCCCCATAAGCTCATGGGTTGAATGGCGAGAAGGGCGTGTCCATGGTAACATGTATGACGTCATACTAACATTGATGTTCAATTATGATCATGTCTGTGTTCTGATGAATCTCTGAAAATTTCACGTCATTCTGGCCCGCCGTACGTGAGTAATAAATAAAACACTTTTCAGCAATTCTTTCGTTAGCCACTATGTGGCGCTATATCTATTGTCCGGTATTTTGATGTCATTGTATCCGGGGTGGCACTATTTTCCTTGATGGGAAGTTTTGTGGACATCAGAAAAAGGTTGTCCAAGATACAACTGTCCGAAATGTCATGGTGTGTAGTCAACCGTCGCCATGTTGCCATGGCAACACTTCCCTGTAAGTTATGTATTGTCCACCCATATTGGACTGCATATGACAGTGACCTCAACATATGTTGAAAAATTTAGACCTCCAAGACCTTCCCACCCCGCCCCATAAGCTCATGGGTTGAATGGCGAGAAGGGCGTGTCCATGGTAACATGTATGACGTCATACTAACGTTGATGATGAGTTATGATCATGTCTGTGTTCTGATGAATCTCTGAAAATTTCACGTCATTCTGGCCAGCTGTGCGTGAGTAATAAATAAAACAGTTTTCAGCAATTCTTTCGTTAGCCACTATGTGGCGCTATATCTTTTGTCCGGTATTTTGATGTCATTGTATCCGGGGTGGCACTATTTTCCTTGATGGAAAGTTTTGTGGACATGGGACAATTTTTGCGGGAGTTACAGCTGGTTGAATTTGTAAGGGGAGGAGTCAAACTTCGCCATGGCGCCCTGGCCACGCCTTTTGAGATTTTGACTTAATTTATATAACTTTTAATGGCCAATGCCTTTAGATGCCGCCATGCAAAAATGAGCTCAATTGGAGCAGGTCCCTAGGACAAGTGCGTTCAAATGCGAGGTGTGACTTTTTTCCCGAATTGGAGGTGGGGCGACTTTGAGGCAAGATGGCGGCCTTCCTGTTGGCGGTGGGTATGGGCCACAATGATGTTTTTTGCATGTCTTGAGGTGATTCACACCTCATCCAAATTTGATGTGTCTATGGTAAAGTTTATGGTCTTCTGTCTCCATAGACCTTGTACGTTTGGCCCCACCCACAAAAATGAGGGGTGGGGGGGCACATATGTTTTCCAGTTTATCGAATTTTTTGCCGGGTCTGAGGGGTTTGCCAAAAAAAAATCGCGTTTTGGTTAACGTTCAGAGGGTGAAAAATGCGATCATTTAGGCAGAATAATAGTGAAAAATAATAAATAAACGCGAGCGGATACAATAGGGCTTTCGCCGACTGACGTTGTCAGTGGCTCAGGCCCTAATAAGTAATAATAATAATAATACTAGTAATAATGAGTAGTACTAGTCAAGGCAGTTTTAAAAAATTAGCAAGTAGCAGATAATGTGAAGTACTACATAGTGCAGTCGATAATGCAACAGAAAAACAGTGATGAATGACGTGAGTCTGGTTGAGCTGCTGTACATAGTGCACGAGAGTCAAAAAGTCACTTAATGTTCAGCAGTCTGATGGCAGAGGGGAAAAAGCTGTTCATGTGCTGAGAGGTTTTAGTCCGAATGGACCGAAGCCTTCTACCTGAGGGGAGGGGGGCAAACAGTACGTGACCAGGATGTGAAGGATTGGCTATGATTCGGCCAGCACGCCTCCGGGTCCTGGAGATGTACAGGTCCTGGAGAGATGGGAGCTCGCAGCCTATCACCTTCTCAGCAGTGCGCACGACGCGCTGCAGCCTTAGTCTGTCCCTGGCAGTGGCTCCTGCATACCACACAGTTATGGAGGAGGTGAGGATGGACTCGATGATGGCCGTGTAGAACTGCACTAACATCTTGGTGGGTAGCTTGAGCTTCCTCAGCTGCCGCAGAAAGAACATCCTCTGCTGGGCCTTTTTGATGAGGGAGCTGATGGTTGGCTCCCATTTGAGGTCTCGGGTGATGGTGGTGCCCAAGAAGCGGAAGGAATCTGCAATGGTGATGGGAGAGCCTGTGATGGTGAGGGGGGGCAGGGGGGATGTGACTTTCCTGAAGTCCACAATCATCTCCGCTGTCTTCAGAGCGTTCAGCTGCAGGTTGTTGTGGCTGCACCAGGACACCAGCTGGGCCACCTCTTTCCTGTAGACGGACTCGTCGCCGTTGGAGATGAGCCCGATGAGGGTGGTGTCGACTCTATATCATCACTGCTAAGTGAAATCTATACTGGATGTCCACTGCCTGAATTAAATCCTCCTTCTTAGCTCAGCCAACTTCAATTAGAAGTGGAGCTCCGTCATTTGGCATTGAGGAAAAAGGAGCTTACACATAAAGCCACTTCTAAAGAAAAGGAGCTGGAGCTTCAGTTCTGTAGATTAGAAGAGGAGTCGAAGGAAAAGGAACTTCATTGTGAAGTTTTGCTTAAAGAAAATGAGTTGGAACTCTATAAATTAGAGGCGGATTCCAAACTTCAAGTGCTTCGTTTGCAGAGGCCAGAGGCTTCTGGGGCCTTCCCTTTATTGCTGAGGTTGTTGTGGATTCTCCGTCCCAGCCCGGGACCTCCGTGGATGATGCTCCTCCTCCAGCTGAGGTCATAGCAGGTGCTCTGTCCCAGCTCAGGACCTCCATGGTTGCAGTTCCTCTTCAGTCCGGGTCTTCGTGGGTGCTGTGTCCCAGTCGGGGACCGTCGTAGGTGCTGCACCCCAGCCTGAAACCTACCTGGGTGCTTTGCTTCAGTGTGGGCCTGCCGTGGGAGTTATGCTCCAGCCTGGGGGCCACCATGGGTGCAGCTCTGGCCCGGTCTGGGTCCACCAAGGGTGCAGCTATGTCCCTGTCCGGGACCACCCTGGGTGCAGCTTTGCTCAAGCCCAGAGCCACCCCGGGTGCAACTTTGCTCCAGCCCAGAGCCACCCCAGGTGCATCTTGGCTCCAGCCCAGAGCCACCCGGGTGCAGCTTCACTCCAGCCCAAAGCCACCACGGGTGCAGCTCTGCTCCAGCCCGAAGCCACTGTGGATGCTGCGATGACCCAGACCGGGACCACTGAGGGTGCTGCAGAGCAGTCCAAAACTGTCATGGTTCCCCCTCCTCTGCCAGACTCCATTGTGGTTCCCCCTCCTTTGCCAGACACCATCGTGGTTCCCCCTCCTCTGCCAGACACCGTCGTTGTTCCCCTTCCTCTGCTAGATGTCGTTGTGGTTCCTTCTCCTATTCCCAAGGTGATCATGGTTCCCGCTCCTCTGCCCGAGGCCGCCATGGTTCCCTCTTCTCATCCTGACATCGTCATGATTTCCCCGACTCCACCATCTTGCCTGCCATTAGTCCTTCCCATTGGGCAGCCACCTCCTCGACCACCCTTTCTGTTCAAGTGGCTAAAAAACTCTGGAAGACCACCCAACAGACTGAGCCGCAGAGTTGGGTGGTCCACATTCTCTGGTAGGCCGCCCGACTCTTTCCATCATGCCATCTGCCGGGCCTGAGACTTTGGCCACCCACCTGAACTGTCCAGCTCATTGGTCCAAGAGGCTTAGATGGTTGGGGTTTCGTCTGGTGAGGGTCCTGAACAGGGTTTTATTTTGGACCCTCCTAGCCTGTTATCCCCACCACCCACCTGGGGTGGGTTATTGTTGTGCTCCTATTTGGGGGGAAGGGGCCTTTTTCTTTTGATGTTGTCTGGTATCCACCCCTTGAGAGAAGGGCTCTGTCATGAGCTGAGCACTGGAAGTTTCCACCGTGCTCAGTCTCATGGCTTTTTCTCTACATTTATATATTTGTTGTATTTTGTGCTTTTTGGGTTTCTGTAATTCTTGTATGGTTTTCTATTTTCCTGTTTATATCTTAGTTTTGGTTACGCTCTTATTTTGTATTAATTTGTATTTATATCTTAGTCTTCATTGGTTGATATTTTATTCTTTATATATTTACTGTTGTGTTCTTTCTCTGCATTGACAGCTGTCAGTGGCATTTTCAAGTTTGTGCTCTGTGTGGGCATTGCCCTGTCAGCTGTCAGCTCCAGTTACGCTCCCCTCTCATTGCTCCCAGCTGGGCCTAATTATGAATCGTTGTTACCTTCTGCCCGCTCATGTGACCCACACCTGTCATTACTTATGTAAATTGTTTCTGATCCTATTTAAGGACGGTTATTTTCTTTTCCCGTTGCCACAGTCTCGAGTTTCTCCTTGCCTCGTCTCCACCAGAACGCAGCCCTCGTTCTGGTGCGCTTAATCCATAAGTTTGGTGGCTTGTTTGAATTTTGTGTTAGAGTACTGTTTGGACTTTGTTCTGTTGTTTTCAATAAATCTCACAAATTCACAGTTAAGCACATGGGTCTTCCTCTCTGCCCTGAGGGGCGATTCATGACAGAAAGCATCTACAGATGACTTAGAAACATGTATTTCCTGATATAAGACAAAGTCTGCCTGTGAATCCTTCAGTCGATTAAAAACTTTTAGCCACCTCTCCCTGGTACCGATTCCATGTATGTTCCACATGACAAACTTTAGTGTGGACATGTTTTTGCAAACTGGTTTTGTGCTAAAGGCTAGCAAAGTGTGCCTATGTATTTGTATGTCCATGTAGTGTATATGTGTGGGTGTGTACGTGTATGTCCTATGTATGCTGTATGGCTGCATGTACACGTGTGTAGGCATGTGTGTTGTGCCTAAACTATATACCTATAGTGATGTGAAAAAGTGTTTACCCCCTTCCTGATTTCTCATTTTTTGTGTGTTTGTCACACTTAAATGTTTCAGATCATCAAATTTAAATATTAGACAAAAATAACACAAGTAAACACAAAATGCAGTTTTTAAACCAAGGTGTTTATTTTTAATGGAAAAAAAAAATCCAAACCTACATGGCCCTGTGTGAAAAAGTGAATGCCCCCTTAACCTAATAACTGGTTGGGCCACCCTTAGCAGCAACAACTGCAATCAAATGTTTGCGATAACTGGCAATGAGTTTTTTTACAGCACTGTGCATGAATTTTGGCCGACTCATATTTGCAGAATTGCTGTAATTCAGCCACATTGGAGGGTTTTCAAGCATGAACCACCCTTTTTAGGTCATACCACATCATCTTAGTTGGATTCAGGTCAGGACTGTGGTGATCCCTGCTGTGCTGACTTTTTTTTCCCTAATTATCTTCACAGCCGCAGATGCACCTTCTCCTCCTAATTTGTAGCTTTTATAAGGAGGGCTGCCTTTCCACCTGTACGGAGACTTCTACGCTTCTCCTAGGAGAGACTTCGACGCCAGAATCCTCCCTCAACTACTTTTGGAAGTTTTGCCTTCCTGCCTTCAATTTCTCCTGGAAGTCTTGCCAGCGGGACTCAGTCGACCGGTGAAGTATTACTCGCTTGTCTGAGCATTAACCATCGTCTCACCACTGTAAGAATTGTTTCATCTCTCCCAGTTCACCAAAGTGAGTCAAGAACTAACTCCCCTGTCTTGCCCCTCTCATTAGGGTTGCCTGACTGCTCCTGCTCGACCTGCTCCTGCCCACACATCCACTCACGCACACACACTCACTCCCATTCATACTTCAATAAAAGATCACTGTGGTTTATTTGAGTCTGTGTCCCTGCTTGGGTTTTTCTACAAACATGTCAGTACATCTCCGAGTGGAAAACCCAACAGACAGTGTCTTGGCACAAAGACTTAACATCATGGAGCCTCGAATTGACCAATTAGCCTCCCCAAAACAGGTGATCCTCAACCAGCTTCCACAAATTAACACAAAGCTAGATCAGGTCACTCCTGTACCTCATCCAGCGTCGGCTTCCAGGGGCTCAACCGAGTCTACCAATCTCGCTTCTCCCTCTATGCTGCACTCCTGGGTTACTCCTGTTCCCACCCCCACTCGATTTAACGGTAAGCTAGGGGAGGTTTGAGGCTTTTTGCTTCAGTGTAGCATTGTGTTTCAACAGGTGCCACAAGATTTTCCTACTTGTCACAGTTGTATCAGTTATGTGGTTAATTTGCTGGAGGGGCGGGCCCTAGCCTGGGCATATGCTATCATGTCCCGCCCTGATTACTGTGGTTATACTTATGACCGTTTCATCTCTGAGTTTAACGAGGTGTTTGATAACTCTGACAGCGATAGTTCACCACCCGGTTGCTTTACCTTAGACAGGGGCTAAGATCGGTGGCAGATTACTCTGTTGATATACGGGTGGTTGCGGCAGAGGTTGGGGGGAGGATGTGTCCCTATGCAATATCTTTGTTCGCAGCCTCTCCACCAGTTTACAGGATTAATTGGCCCGGACAGACAAGCCCTCTAAATTGAATGAATTACTGTAAATTCCCTAGCCATTAGCATTGATAATCGCTTAAGGGAACGGGCTAGTGAGCGGCGTCTGTTGGGTTGCACCGGAGCCCAGCCTCATCATTCCCCTGTCCTCTTCCTGATTGCTCTTCCCCCCTCTGACTTTCCCAAGGTCGCTGAACCTATGGTAATGGGGCAATCTAAGTTGCCACTGACAAAACGACAACGCTGCCGCGACCTTGGGTTGTGTATGTATTGTGCTAGCCCTGATCACCAGCTCGCTACCTGTCCTAATCAGTTAAAAGGGAGGGTCCGTGCATCACAGTAGGGGGACTAACGGACAGAGAGACTACCAAATACCTTACATGACTGATGCGCCCCACCCGATTTCAACACAAACATACTGAAATTTCCACTCATGCACTCATTGACTCAGGGGCTGAGCAGAGCTTTATTTCGGAGAGTTTGGCAACCCGGCTGGGGCTCCCCGGTTACAACCTCAGGGCTCTGCTGAAACTTATCGCCCTGATAAAAGTGCACCTTTCCATGGTCACCAAGCACACTGCACCTGTCTCTGTGCTGGTATCTGGGAATCACCGGGAACAGATCAGTTTTTTGTCCTTTCTGTTTTGGCCTCTCCCGTTTTTCTTGGCTATCCCTGGTTCAGGCTTCACAATCCAGTTATTGATTGGCGGGCAGGGATAATTATGTCACAGAGCTCTTTCTGCCTGAGTGCATGTTAACAGTCCACTGCCTGTTCTCCCTCCATGCCCATTTGTTCCCCCACTATTCCCCTCCTCTCGATCTCTCCTCTGTTCCTTCTGAATATCATGATTTAGCCCCAGTGCTCAGCAAGGTCATCAATCTCTGGCCAGGGGCTCCGCTACCCTCTAGCCAGCTTTACAATCTGTCTGCTCCAGAGCGGGAAGCATTGACATGCCCCATCGTGCTGTTTGCTCTCTACATGTCTGTTCTTTTCTTCTTCTCTGTCCCCTCACCCCCCAGCCAGTCGCAGCAGATGACTGCCCCTCCCTGAGCCTGGTTCTGCTGGAGGTTTCTTCCTGTTAAAAGGGAGTTTTTCCTCTCCACCGTCGCCAAGTGCTTGCTCACAGGGGATCGCCTGATTGCTGGGGTCTTTCTGCAACTGTGGGGGTCCTCCCTACAGTTGATAGTGCTATGAGATGACTGTTGTTGTGAAATGGCGCTATATAAATAAAGTTGAATTGAATTGAATTGAATTGAATAAATACATTAAGTAGTCCCTAAGTTCTGGTATCATCAGACCTTCCTCTTCGGCAGTGGGGGTGGGGTTCTTTTTTGTAGGCAAGAAGGATGGCTCCCTTAGGCCTTGCATTGACTACAGGGAGCTCAATAACATCACTGTAAAGGACAAATACACCCTACCCTTGTTAAACTCTGCCTCTGACTCTCTCCAGGGGGCCTCCATCTTTACGAAGCTGGACCTACGCAACGCTTACCACCTGGCTCACATTAAGGAAGGGGATGAATGGAAGACGGGGTTCCACCTGCGGTGTTCCAGCGGCTCATTAATGATGTGCTCAGAGACTTTTTGGGCTCATTTGTGTTCATCTACTTGGATGATATCCTCATCTTTTCCTGCTTTTTAGAGGAACATCGGGTGCACGTCAGATGGGTCCTTCAGCGCCTCCTGGAGAACCAGCTGTACATCAAGGCAAAGAAGTGCCAGTTTCACACCTCTTCCACTACCTTCCTGGTGTTTGTTTTTGCTCACAAGAAGATCATTGCCGACCCCGATAAGGTAAAAGTTGTTGTTGAATGCCCTACCCCTTCCTCCCGGAAGCAGCTGCAGCAGTTCTTAGGGTTTGCTCACTTTTACCAAAGATTCATTCAGAAGTACAGCATTAGTGCTCTCCCCCTCACTCGTCTCACCTCCACCAAGATCCCCTTCTGTTTGTCCAAGGAGGTGGAGGCGGCTTTTTCCAAGCTCAAATCTGACTTTTGTTCTCCTCCTGCCCTCACCCAGGTGGACCCGGCCCTAAAGTTTTTGGTGGAGGTGGACACCTCGGACTGCAGCGTCGGGGCTGTCCTGTCCCAGCGCTCTCCATTCAACGATAAGGTCCGCCCATGTGCCTTCTTCTCCCGCCGTCTGTCCCCAGCAGAGAGAAATTATGATGTTGGTAATCGGGAGTTGCTGGCAGTCAAGCTGGCCTTGGGGGAGAGGCACCACTGGCTGGAGGGTGCTTCACAGCCGTTTGTCATTTGAACGGACCACAAGAACCTGGAGTATCTCTGAATGGCCAAGCGACTGAACTCCAGGCAGCCCGCTGGTCCCTGTTCTTCGGCAGGTTCGACTTCACCATCACCTACCGCCCTGGGTCGAAGAACACCAAGCCCGACATGCTCTCCAGGCAGTTTTCCCCACACATCAGCACCTGACCAACATCCCATCATACCATCCCCCTGCATTGTGGGCATGCTTTCCTGGGAAATCAAAGAAAGTAAAGAAAAAGCTGAAACATAAATTTGCCGATAAGCCATGGTTAACCAAAGGATTACAAAAGGCGTGTAAAAAGAAAAATTTATTATATAAAGCTTTCGTAAAGAAAAGGACAAAAGAAGTAGAGCAGCGGTATAAAACATACAAAAATAAGTTAACATATATAATAAGATGTAGTAAGAGAGACTATTACAGTAAAGAACTGGAGAAAAACAGACAATATTAAAAATACATGGACAATACTTAACAGTATTCTTGGAAATAAAAGCAGAAATACAAGCTACCCAACCGATTTTTCAAAAAATAATAAAACGACTCATAGTGTGAATGCAGTTTCGCCTGCAGATGAATTTAATAACTTTTTTGTTAACATTGGTCCTAATTTGGCTCAAGAAATACCCATTACGGCGCCTACAGGTGATACAATAAGCAAAAACACTGCTATAAAAGACTCCATTTTCATAAAGAACACAGACAAGAGAGAGGTCATTGAAACTGTTAAATCGTTTAAAAGTAAAACATCTACAGACTGTGATGGTATTGACATGCTCTTAGTCAAAACTATTAGTGAATGCTTAGTGGAACCACTGACATATATTTGTAACCTGTCTCTCCAAACAGGTATATTTCCCAATGCAATGAAAATAGCTAAAGTAATTCCGATATACAAAACGGGTGACAGAGGGGAATTCTCAAACTATAGACCAATTTCACTATTGCCGCAATTTTCCAAGATACTTGAAAAAATATTCTATGAGAGAATTGACAACTTCATACTGAAGAACATTTTATTGTGTGAGCAGCAATATGGGTTCAGACACAAGAGGACAACTGCATTTGCTCTAATGGAATTTATAGAAAAAATATCAGCTGCCATTGAAAATAAAGAGTATTCAGTTGGGGTATTCCTGGATCTTAAAAAAGCATTTGATACAGTGGATCATAATTTATTATTAAAGAAACTACAAAATTGTGGTATTAGAGGGGTAGCACTGTCCTGGTTGAGTAGTGACTTAAAGAATAGATATCAGTATGTATGTGTTGGTAACAAAAACACAGTTATTGAAGGTTACTTGTGGAGTCCCACAGGGTTCAGTTTTGGGGCCATTGTTATTCAATATGTATATAAATGATATATGTAAAGTTTCAGAAAAAATGGACTTAATATTGTTTGCCAATGACACTAATCTATTATGCAGTGGAAGCAATCTGGAACAACTTTTGGATACACTCGGAAAGGAATTAGGAAAGCTTAAACTGTGGTTTGATTCAAACAAATTAACGCTCAATTTAAGTAAGACAAAATTTATAGTCTTTAACAACCATCACAACAACTCAGTGTCTAAACTCAGTGTAAATGGTGTAGAGATTGAAAGGGTATCCGAAACTAAATTTCTTGGAGCAATAATTGATAATAAACTGTGTTGGAAGTCACATATTAATTATATTAAAGGTAAAATATCCAAATCAATTGCAATACTACACAGAGTGAAATATTTGCTGAATCAACCCACACTATATCATTCATTAACACTCCCATACATGACATATTGTACTGAAGTATGGGGAAATACATATAAAACAAACATATATCCAGTCTTTATGCTTCAAAAGAGAGCTATTACAATAATAAACGATCTGGTTGACTTTAAAACTGTAGTAATAATGTTTAAAGTGAAGAATCTATCACTGCCCGCAAATATCCAAAAGTTGTTCCAAATAAGGGAGAAACAATATCATTTCAGAGGAACATGTATATTTCAAAAACCTTCAGTGAGAACTACCACCAAGCAACACTGTGGTTCGGTGCAAGGAGTCAGATTATGGAACGATTTTGGACCTGAATTAAAATCATGTACAACGCTTGGACAATTTAAACAAAAACTAAAGGAAGAAATACTCCAAACATTTATACAAGATGACATGTAAAATCACAAGGATTGTCATATCCAGCCTGCGTTGTGTTGTAGCTTAGTTTTTTTGGTCACATTTTGTCTTAGCTTTGTTCTGAATTGTAATCGCTCTTGTTTTGTTTTCCTTTTGAATTCTTGGATGGAATATGGGTGGGCAATATAAGCTGCGGCTTCAGCCATCACCCATTTTGGATAACTTATGTTGAACTGTATAATCAGAGGAGTTATTGTCTAATTTGACCTTGTTGGATTTTCTTTCCCCCTTTGTTATATTATTCAGTTTCTTTTAACCTGTACTTTTAATCTATCCGAAATAAAGATTCCTTCATGTTCATGTTCATGTTCATAAAAGGGTCAGGAGGGCGAAGAAGGACAAGCCCAACCCGGGTGAGGGGGGGGCAGTGGGTCGGATGTATGTTCCCTCTGCAGTCCGGGGCGAGGTGATTGATTGGCTGCACTCCTCTAAGGTTATGTGTCACCCCAGAATGGCTCACACCACCGCTCAAGTTCAGAGGACCTTCTGGTGGTCATCACTACGGAAGGACATGGATGAGTTTGTCCGTGCCTGTCCTCAGTGTGCCACCGGCAAGTCACCCTCGACCCCTCCCTTGGGCTTACTCCATCTTCTCCCCATCCCCAGCTGGCCCTGGTCCCACATGGTTTTGGACTTTGTGACTGGTCTTCCCCCCTCTTCTGGCCACACCGTCATCCTCACCATCGTGGACAGGTTCTCTAAGGCAGCCCACTTTGTCCCCCTCCTCAAGCTCCCCTCAGCCAAGGAGACAGCCGACCTGTTTGCCCTGTATGTGGTTCACCTTCATGGGATACCGATTGAAATCATCTCGGACCGGGGTCCTCAGATCATCTCCCAATCTCCCAAGTATGGCGTTCTTTTTGCAAGGCTATTGGGGCTATGGTCAGTCTGTCATCTGGCTACCATCCACAGAGTAATGGACAATGTGAGGGTGCTAAAAAGGAGCTTGAGGCAGCTCTGAGATGCGTAACAGCCTCCAACCCAGCCTCCTGGAGCTCTTACCTACCTTGGATTGAGTACGCTCATAACTCATCCATCTCTTCAGCTACAGGCCTCTCTCCCTTTGAGGCATCCCTCGGTTACAATCCCCCCCGGTCCCGGAGGAGGAGGGGGAGATCGCCATCCCTTCAATTCAGGCCCATATAAAGTGATGTCGACAACTATGGAGGATGACCAGGGAGGGCTGCTCTTCGCTGCACCGCAGGACGCAACATATAGATCACTAACCGTCACAGGACCCCGGCTTCTCTCTACCAGGTGAGCCAGCAGGTATGGTTGTCCACCAAGAACATCAATCTCAAGACTGACTTTAAGAAACTGTCCCAGTGCTTTATCGGTCCTAACACCATTACACAAATTGTCAAACTAGTCACTATCCATCTGGCTCTCCCTCCTTCTTTCCACATTTGTCCCACCTTTCATGTTTCTCAGGTCAAACCGTTCGTTTCCAGCCCTCTGTGTCCTCCTCCCAAGCCTCCATCCCCTCTGATGATGGTTGACGGTGGTCCTGCCTACAAAGTCAGCTGCATCCTGGACGTCCAGCGGAGAAGGAGTGGCCTCCAGTACCTGTTGGATTGGGAGGGGCACAGTCCTGAGATGAGGTCCTGGGTGCGTTCGTCCTTTGTCCTGGATCCTCAGCTCATCAGGGAGTTCCACCGTACGCACCCAGACAGGTTGGAATGGCTGCCCAGAGGAGTCCTGTAGAGAGAAGGTACTGTGGTGATCTGCGCTGTGCTGCCTTTTTTTCTGCCTAATTATCTTCACAGCTGCGGACACACCTGCTCCTCCTAATTAGCAGCCTTTATAAGGAGGGCTGCCTTTCCATCTGCATGGAGACATCTACGCTCCTCCAGGGAGAGACTTCAACGCCAGCATCCCGCTTCAACTACTTTTGGAAGTTTCGCCTTCCTGCCTTCAATTTCTCCTGGAAGTCTCGCCTTCCTGCACCAGCGCTTCAACGCAAGGGAGTTTCATCTCCCCAACTCAGCTGTAAGCTTTCCTTGGATTTCTCCACAATCTGCACCTGCTCTCCTCTCTCTCCTTCCCCTGTGCACAGGTAGACAAGCCCACTGGTGGACCTCCTCCTGATCCTGGCGGCGGACTTCTCAGCTGTGGGCTCCCTTCTCCACCATTGTGCCCTGCCTGTTTCTGCACTTACCCACAAACAGCAAACACGTTTCTCATTTGTTCCTGAATTTCTTTGGATCGTAGTATAATGTCTACGTTTTGAGGATCTTTGAGACTACCGTACTTCACTTTGTCAGGCAGGTCATATTGAACTGATTTCTTGATTGAGAACATGTGTGCCAGTAATCAGGCATGGGTGTGGCTATGGACATTGATCTCAGCTTTCCAAAGATGTAATAAACCACAGTTAATTTATGTTTTACAGGGGGGCAATCACTTTTTCACACAGGGTCATGTAGGTTTGGATTTTTTTTACCCTTAATAATAAACACCTTCATTTAAAGACTGCTTTTTGTGTTTACTTGTGTTATCTTTGTCAATTATTTAAATTTGTTTGATGATCTGAAACATTTAAGTGTGACAAACACAAAAAAATGAGAAATCAGGAAGGGGGCAAACACTTTTTCACATCACTGTAACTCTAATTCATTATTATTATGTTTCTTTAAAGAATGGGACATATATTACAAATTCTGCTAGGGTGGTTGGTGAAAATTATGACTCACTGGTAGAATTTGCTTCACCAGCCACTGTGACTGACAGGAAATTAATTTCTGGTACTGGCTGCAGCTAAACCACATCCTGTATCCTGCACTATGACTTGGAGAAAAATAAGTGAAAACGAAAGCATTTAAAAGCAAGTTGAACTTCAATTGAGAAACATCATCTTCACAGCTCAACAACTTGAGTCTCACAGGTATGTTACTCATATAGCTATTTACTTAATTATTTGAGTTTTTTTTAACAAAGTGTTAAATTTGCAAATGATGACTTGCTGGTAAAATACTTTCAGCGTTATATTCTAATTCAAGGTTGTCCAATCGTGTGTCATGGAGAGCCAAGACTCTGTAGGGTTTCTGTTCTACCAAGTCTCTTCAGCAGGTGTTTTCACTTATCAACAATCAATAGGAATAAATTCAGTGGAATCTGCTGTTGAAGACACTGGCTGTAGGTAAATCCTGCAGGGTCTTGGCCCTCCACGTCACATGATTGAACACTCCTGTTCCCATAGCATAGAGCAAAAGGATGATTCAGTCTTGATTTCAGAATCTTCCTGAAAATTTGTTTTGCTGAACTCAGATATAACCTTCTGTGCCATTACATTTAGAGCCTTTGTGTGTGTGTGTAATACATTGTTGTAGTAGGTGATATAATGTGGCTTATTTGTTATTATCATGTTCTCCATATGCTTTTTTACTGTTCTGTCAGCCCCTATTATGCCCTTATTCTGCTTTTGTTCCACATGCTGACACAGCTCCCAGAAGTGTTCATTAAATATCTGTGACATGCTTCGGTCAGAAACACTCCTAGTTTAATGGGTCATTGACTGCACTTTTTCCACATTTTAATAGCTCACATGTTTTAATGAAATGTTTGTGACATGATTTGTTCACATTTTCTTAATTTTTTTTAATTGTTGAAGACAATTTGTTTTGTATTTTTCCTGGCTTTCTTGAAACACTCTGATGTAAAGCCTGTCACTTTAAGAACCATCCTTCACCTTTTCAACTCCACCCTCCATCTTACGTCAGTTAGCCATTATAGCTGACTCACTTCTAGCCTCCTAGCTTGGATGAACAGCACTCTGGTTCACTGATCCACAGCTGATGGTTTACTGCCCTCCCATCGAGCTTCCTAGTTGTCAGCTGGTAGACAGCAAGCTAACACGTGTGGTGCAGGCTTCAATGATGACAAGATGTCTCCTTTTATCTTGTTTATTGTTCCAACACCACAAGGACCTTAACGTGATGTACATTCATCCTAACATTCGTTCCACATCCGTTCTACTTCCGTTCTTGCTTCGTTCTTATTTCATTCTTATTTAGTGTAAAACTGAAACAAAATGAAACCCATATATGCCTTTAATAATATGGTCATCGTGTCTAGCTTAGCACAAGTTAACATTAACTCTGACCTAGCTTGTTCCCACTGTTAACACTGTTAGCAATGAACTAAAAGGTAACTTAAATGCACAAATGTAACTGTGCGGCTCTCATTATAATTATTAACATTCTCAACTTATATAGCATACTCAGGGACTAATGATGTCCAAGGCGACAACAGTTAAAACAGCATTCACAGTGTTTACACATCGGACTGATCCTCAAACCGCTCTTTCACTATATGGTTCACTGCACATGTGCAACACTCTGTGTACCGTGCAGCAAACTTCAAATGTTTCGTTGTCTCTTTATTTTTTGTCACCCTAGATTTGTACAGTAAGGTACAAAATACCAATGTCCAAATTTAAAAACAATTTAATAATAAAAAAATTCTAAAAAACTTTTTATGAAAATATGACATAATCTGAACTTGTAGACATTTTTTAAACATTGTAAATATGCTACAATGAGTGTGCTTGTTCTACTAATTTAAACTATACTGTTGGTGACTGAAAGAGTGGGTAGAGAAACGTAACTGGATTTTAGCTGTGTGCCGTGTGCTGTGATCACTCCTGCTGCAGCATTGGACCTGATTCAAGAACATTCAAAAAGATTTTTAGTTCAACATCCTTGGAACACCAAGTGCACCACCACCATATATTTTCATTAACTATGAAAATTTTAAGACATTTTAGCGTCCCCATTTGTAAGATGCTCTTGATCAGACAGTTAAACTAAAAAAAACTCTTCGATCTACCTGGGCCTCTCCTAGCTTGGTCCTCAGAAGCTCTTCCATTGGTGGCGGTGGTTCTGCAGGAACAAGGCCAAGTGTATGTGGGTCCTCTGGGCACAGTTTTCTATGTTGTGGCAGACCTGCATCTGCAGAAAGGCGCTTAGAAAGAATGCGGGCCAGAAGAGGTGGAATGTGGTCCTAAGTCTTCTCCAGCTTGACTGCGTCGACACTCCAGCACCTTCTATTCTTTTTATACACTCTGCTGGTACTGAGAACACAAAGTATCAGAAAATTCAAGTTACTAATTAATTCATCGTGAAAAATGAAAAATAAATATGAATGGATGGACGTAACACAGTATTCAATAAATATTCAGAAAAACAATAGTTTCTGTAAAATTTTAAAAAAGATAGAAAATTAATAAATCAACACCAAAAAAACACATTTTAAATTTATAATTCTAATAATATGTTTTATATTTACCTTTGTTCTTATTAAAGACAAAAATAGAAAGGAGATGTTTTTTACCTTCTGTACAAGTTTCAACTGTGCACTGCAGCCTTCGTAGGCTGCAGTGCACAGCCTGCTTATACTTGGTTTCTACAGGCGTGCACAATTATGCACAGGCATGCACAGGTAGGCACTAGTTGTTAACAATGAGGGATATTGATTGGACACCAAGACAACGATGTCTAACTTCATCTCAAAGCACCTGGACAGGTGAGTGTGCTGAATGAAGCCAACCTTTAGCTAATGCTAAATCAAATTAGATCACATATTAAAAAAAAAAAAAAAAAAAACTGAGAGCAAAAACAGAGAAAAACAAAAAGGAGAAATTAAGTTGAGGGCTCTGTGAATAATTTATGGGCTGATGTGGATAAACATGGATGATAAGTGTTATGAATATTAATGTATTTAGCTTTGTACATGTCTGGATAGGTCATGCTAGCCCAC
This sequence comes from Pholidichthys leucotaenia, assembly GCA_020510985.1. Taxonomy (NCBI): domain Eukaryota; kingdom Metazoa; phylum Chordata; class Actinopteri; order Cichliformes; family Pholidichthyidae; genus Pholidichthys; species Pholidichthys leucotaenia. Next base: position 22,503,803 of record CM035845.1, on the reverse strand, counting down.
TTCTCCGTGCCTTTTGGCCAGTTTTGCTTTGGAATGAGATCGGGATCCTGCTTCTCAATTAAATCTAATTTGTTGTCATACCGCTGTCTGTCAAGAGTTTGATAAAAATCTTTGCAGGTTTTCACATTTTTTTTGTTCCATTATGTTCTACAGTTATTACAGTTATCCCCCTCAGCATGTCCGCCAATCTTCTTTCACCCCACCAGAAGTCACGTCATCGAAAACTATGAATATGGGGACGGAGGTTATTTTTTTCCAACCTTATTCCTTTTCTTTTTATACTGTGCACACCAATGAAGAGCGAGAGAAACACCATTTTATGTATGTCCTGTACGTATAGTAGTACTGACAATAAAATCTTTGAATCTTTAATTATAGCTTTATTACAGCTATATTATACCATTTTATGGAGTGGATATCCCTAAATCAGTGTGCCAATCATACTACATTGATGCTTATAGACATTCAAGTATGTTCCAGACAAAATAGCATGGTTTTCGGGATTTTTTTTTTTTTTTTTTTTTTTTTTTGGACTTTTTTTGTACCCGTAGGTAGATTTGTTCTGCAGTCCGGTGACAAGCCACCAGCTGCCGGTCGCTGCGTGCGCAAGCGCCCCTTAACTCCCTAACCTACATGTTTTGGCATGTGGGGGAAACCGGAGAAATCCCGGAGTAAACCCACGCAAACACGGGGAGAACATGCAAACTCCACACAGATCACTGTTGGCCGGGGGCAGGGATCGAACCCACGATCTCATGATCCCCGCGATCCCCCGGCCGAGGGTAAACTGTGCTGCCGCGGTGCTAACCACTGCGCCACCGTGCAAGTTGCCAAAAAGTAACAATGAGTTGATGTTTCATTTTTTGCTTTATTATGTCTGAGATACTCATATTTCATGTGACCATGTCTTTGAAGCTGATTTGGAAATACTAACACCTATAAACCTACAGAAGAAAAAGTAATGTTTCTCATTTTGAACACAACTGGACTTATCTGCTTTTGCAAAAGAACTCTTCATATACAAACTAAAAAGAGTAGGGCCTAGCACAGATCCCTGTAGAACTATGTGACTGAAAACTCATTAATGGCATGAACAAACTGGAACCTATCCGATAAATAAGATTTAAACCACTGCAACCAATGAAGTTCCATTAAGTCCAACAAGGTGTTCTAGTCTATCAAGTAAAATATTATGATCAATAGTATCAAAAGCTGCACTAAGGTTCAAAAGGACAAGTACAGAAACAAGTCCATTATCAGATAAGATAGATAAGGTCGTTAGTGACCTTCACTAAAGCTGTTTCAGTATTATGATGAATTCTAAACCCAGATTGAAACTCTTCAAATAAACCATTTCCCTGCAAGTGGTCAAATAATTGCATAGCAACAACTCTTTCTAAGATTTTTGAAGTGAAAGGCAGATTAGAGATTGGTCTATAGTTAGCTAAAACTCCTGGATCCAGTGTTGTCTTTTGGTGGATTCACACTATAACATTTGGACCGACTTTTACTGATGTTTTAGCAAATGTCTGGCTCTGCTAGCAAAAGTTAATGATTGCTGGTGTTTGTTTGCAAACATTGGCGAAAGTTGTGTTCTTTGAAAGGCTGAAAATTTACCAACATTTGGAAATACACGTTGGTTAAAGTTGTGCTCATTTTGTAAAAGTTCCTGAGCGCTAAGCTAAGTTATGCAGAGTTTACCTAAGTCAGCCTAAGTTAAAGCTGGGTTCACTCTTTTGTGTTTGGACCAGCTTTTACAGACGTTTTGAAGAATCAGAGAAATACTCAGCACAGGTCAGCTGACATCAGCGTCAGATGACGCTCATATAAAGATCAGTGTTTGTGGAGGCTTCCTGCAATTCTGGACCTGCTTCTGGAGTGAACCCATCTCTCTTGGGCATACATTTTAGTATTTATTTTTGTTTTATATCCCAATGTAGTTACTTCTGCATACCCTTTTCTCCTCTTCATTCATTCATTCATCTAAAAAAAAATAATAAAATAATGCTATAGAGTCCAACACTAAGTCCGCAATTAAAATGTGAATGTGGATGGAATTTTTAAAAACTATTAATGAATCATCATATAAATAAAATCACAGGTGATTATATTTTGACTGGTACACCTCTGTCCATTAAAATAACAAAAAATCCTATTAAATGTCATTTACTTTTTGATACCACATTAGCGCTGTTTGATCCCCACAATGGAAGTGAACCAATAAATCCTGGAGAATGATCATGCACAGAGCAGAAAATTAAGAACAGTAAATTTCTCAAAGAGGAGATTTTTTTTTTTTTTCTTTTGGCCTGTCACATTTTTGGGAGATTATATATATTCTGAGTTCTGAGTTCTAAGGCAAAGCTGTCGATTTACCTGTCAATCTACGTTCCTACTCTCACCTATGGTCACGAGCTTTGGGTAATGACCGAAAGAACGAGATCGCGGATACAAGTGGCTGAAATGAGCTCTCTCCGTAGGATTGCTGGACTCACCCTCAGAGATAGGGTGAGGAGCTCAGTCATCCGGGAGAGGCTCAGAGTAGAACCGCTGCTCCTCCACATTGAAAGGAGTCAGTTGAGGTGGTATGGGCATCTGATTAGGATGCCTCCTGGACGCCTCCCACTTGAGGTGTTTCAGGCACGTCCTACTGGGAGGAGACCCCGGGGCAGACCCAGGACTCGGTGGAGAGACTATGTCTACCAGCCAGTCTTGGAACGCCTTGGTATCCTCTCTGAAGAGCTGGAGCAGGTGGCTGGGGAGAGGGAAGTCTGGGCTTCTCTGCTTGAACTGCTGCCTCCGCAACCCGGACCTCCGGAAAAGTGGTAGAAGATGGATGGATGGATATATATATGTGTGTGTATATATATATATATATATATATATATATATATATACGTGTGTGTGTGTGTGTGTGTGTGTGTGTGTGTGTGTGTAGCAGGCAGAGAGTAGACAGAGTCTGACTGAAAATTTCACGAAAAACCTTGATTCCACAGACCAAGAAAATGTTTTTTCGGACATCAAAAAAAAAACCCAAAACAACAACAACAAAAAAAAAACGGCTGTTGTTTCCAAGCCAACCAGTAATCCATACTGGCAAAAGACACGTTTGTGCAACAGCACAACCACCAAACCACACCCACCACCTGCAAACAAACTCACAAATGTCTGTAAAAAAAAAAAAAACAAAAACAAAAAATTATATATATATATATATATATATATACACATATGTGGGTTTCATATGCACAAATGTATATCACCTTATGCTTCATATGTATATCACTGTATGCTTACTATATGCTTCACGTCTCAGATGAACAAAGGACTGAGCCTCCTCGGAGGTAACAGGAGGATGTGAAATGTGGTCTTTGGTATGCAAAGAGATGGCCGTGGGGGATTTCCTGGCTGCCAGTGACTTTGGGTGGAGGTGATAAGATCTGAAAGGGATGCATTGTTACTTGGGATTAAATGCAATGTGTCTGGAGCTTTGAAGCTCCTGGGGTATAAAAAGGGATGAAGGTCTGGGTTTCTTTCTCTTTCTGTATTGCTGATGTTGGAGAATGTGAATACACCTGACTCATGAGATAAACTCTGCCTCGTCCTTTCACATTTCCACACTGGTGACCCTAAGACGATGAGTGAAAGAAATTCCCCCGAACCAGCTGGGTCAGGAGCTCCCAGCCAGGTGTATGCCGCTACCGTCCAGCTACCGGACTTTTGGTGAGACAACCCGTGCTCCTGGTTCCTCTTGGTCAAAGCACAGTTCGCCCTCCGGGGGATAACGGTAGATGAGACGAAATTCTACCATGTAATTGCCAAGCTCGACAACCGCACGGCTCGGCATGTGCAGAGCCTTTTGGAGAAGCCACCGGCCGATGACAAATACGGCGCGTTGAAGGCTGCGCTCATCCAGCGCTTTACTCTCTCAGCCCAGAAGAGAGCGGAGAGACTCCTGGCTCTGAACGACTTGGGAGATGGCACGCCCGTTGACCTGATGGAAGACATGCTGAGGTTGAGGGGCTCAGACGGCAACGACTTCCTCTTCACCCACATTTTCCTGAGAACCCTACCGTCGGTCACGAGAGCGACCCTGGCCGGTTCACTGTTGTTGGCCCAGCAGAACTTCCATGCGCTGGCCTAGGAGGTGCACCGGATTCTCAATGCCAGCAAACAGCGCACGGCCACCGCAGCAGCGACGGAGTGCGGCGCGACGGCCGGAGATGGCGAGGGGCCAGAGACAGCGGTAGCAGACCCACCGACGACGGCGGCGGCGGGGGACAAGGATCGCGGAGGAGACACCCTCTGTTTCTACCTTCGCCACTTTGCAGAGAAGGCACGCAAATGTATACCGCCGTGCCATTTCAAGCTCTCGGGAAACGCCAAGACCAGGGGTCGGTAGCAGCTGCTGCCCTCGGGGAGGAGAACAAGCTGCTCTACTTGAAGGATGCGCGCTCGGGGAGGCATTTCCTCGTGGGCACAGGCTCCCAGTTGAGTTTCATCACACCTTCCTCCGCTGACCGGCTGGCGCCTTCCAGTGGTCCCGGGGTGTCAGCAGCGAACGGCTCGCCGATTAAGACCTTTGGTGAGAGGACTCTGCTTCTGTCCCTACACAGCCGTACATTTGAGTGGACTTTTGTCATAGCTGCAGTGAATTTCAATATGTTAGGGGCTGATTTTCTGTGCTCACATGGTTTGTTGGTTGATCTTGCTAAAAGGCGCCTGGTTAATGCACTCTCTTTTTATTCTATTCCCTGTACAGCTCGAGTGGCCCCGCCAACAGCACAAGCCAACGTCACAGCTGCAAGTGGTAAGTTCCACACACTGCTCACTCAGTTCCCAGCACTCACGGTCCCAACATTTTCGGCGGCCGTGGCTAAACACGGGGTGGAACATTTTATTACTACCACCGGACCGCCTGTTTTTGCAAAAGCCCGGCACTTGGATTCAGCTAAACTGACCATAGCGCGCGAGGAGTTTGCCAACCTGGAAAAGTTGGGCATCATCAGGCGTTCGAAAAGCCCATGGGCTTCACCGCTTCACATGGTCCCGAAAGCTAATGGCTAGTGGCGACCTTGCAGAGATTTCCGCAGGTTGAACAACGCTACAGCGCACGACCACTACCCAATCCCGCATAGCCAAGATTTTTCAGTTCATTTGGCGGGGGCGCGCGTTTTTTCTAAGATAGACTAGGTACGCGGTTACCACCAGGTCCCAGTACGCGCTGAGGACATACCCAAAACAGCGGTAATAACTCCGTTCGGTCTATTCGAGGTTTTGCGGATGCTATTTGGGCTTAAAGGCGCGGCGCAGACGTTCCAACGCATGATGGACGCGGTGTTGCGTGATCTCCTCTTCGTGTTCGTCTACCTGGACGATATTTTGGTAGCCAGCGCGTCTGAAGATGAACACGAAAACCACCTCACGGCAGTTTTCCAGAGGTTGGGAGAGCACGGGTTAATAATCAACCCAGCGAAGTGCCAGTTCGGGGTGACGCAGATTGATTTTTTGGGGCATCGCGTCTCTCCAGAAGGAGCGGTTCCTGTGCCTGACAAAGTGCGCGCGGTAACAAATTTTCCCCAGCCACAAACGGTCAAAGCGTTACAGGAGTTTTTGGGAATGGTGAATTTTTATAACCGTTTCCTCCCCCGCGCAGCGCAGCTCATGCAACCATTATATGCCACACTAAAAAAACAAAAACCCACAAATAAAATCGAATGGTCTCCGGAGCGAGAGCGAGCATTCTCGGAAGTCAAAACAGCCCTGGCAAACGCTGTGTTGTTAGCACATCCAAACCCAACGGCCCGCATAGCGCTCACTACTGACGCGTCAGATGTGGCCATAGGGGCGGTTGTGGAGCAGCATGTAGCCGGGGCTTGGCAACCGCTCGCCTTTTTCAGCAGGACCTTGCACGATAGTGAACGAAAATACAGTGCATTCGACAGGGAGTTGTTAGCTCTCCACTTGGCCATTCGCCACTTCCAGTTCTGGCTGGAGGGACGCTGTTTCACCGTGTTCGTTGATTACAAGCCGCCGCAAAGCTGACTTTCGCGATGGCCAAGGTTTCGGAACCATGGTCAGACCGGCAGCAGAGACAGCTTGCCGCGATCTCAGAGTTTACTACCGATATCCAGCATGTGGCAGGTAAACTTAATGTAGTGGCAGACTGCCTCTCGCGCGCCGTGGCGGCTCCAGTCCGCGTGGGTGTAGATTATGCAGCCAGGGCCGCGGATCAGGTTAGCGATGCGGACGTGCGCGCGCTCCAGTCTGGACCAACAGGGTTAAGGCTGGAGAACAGGGTGCTGCAAGACGGTATGCCCCCCCTAATCTGCGATGTCTCCACTGGGCGACCGCGTCCGGTGGTACCCGCCGCATGGTGCCGCCGCGTTTTTGACTCGATTCATTCTCTGGCGCACCCGGGAGTGCGTGCATCGGTCAAAATGGTGGGAGAGAAATTTGTATGGCCGAGCCTGTGCAAACAAGTTAGGGAGTAGGCAGCAGCCTGCATGGCCTGTCAACGAGCCAAAGTACACAGACACACGAGAGCTCCCTTGGAGCCGTTTCACATCCCGGCTAAGAGGTTCGATCATGTTCACGTGGACCTCGTAGGCCCCCTTCCGCCGTCACAGGGGTGCACACACCTTCTGACAATGGTAGACCGCACCACGCGCTGGCTGGAAGTGGTCCCACTGGCGTCAACCACAGCCGAGGAGGTGGCACACGCGTTTTTAACAGCATGGGTAGCGCGTTTTGGAGTCCCGTCGGACGTTACTTCCGACAGAGGCCCTCAATTTGTTTCAGAACTTTGGTCAGCAATGGCCCGCAGCCTGGGGATAACGATCCACCGCACAACCGCGTACAATCCGTAGGCTAACAGGTTATGCGAACGTTTTCACAGGTCATTGAAAGCGGCTCTCAGAGCATCGCTTACAGATGCAAATTGGGTGGACAGGCTACCATGGGTTTTATTGGGGTTGCGTTCTGCACCTAAAGAGGATTTAGAAGCCTCCCCGGAGGAGCTAGTTTTTGCGCAGCCACTTCGGCTGCCCGGGGAGTTTCTCCCAGATAATCCTGCGCCAGAATGTTTCCCGGCTCAGCGGTTGCAGCGTGGCTCGGAATCCGGTGTGCTGCCTGGCTCCGTTCACCACAGTTTTCCGTGTGTTTTTATACCTAAGGCTTTAAAAAACACAGAGTTTGTTTTTGTCAGACACGACGCCCATCGCCCGCCGCTACGACCACCTTATGACGGGCCATTTACAGTGCTGGAAACAGGGGATAAACATTTTTTGCTAGATTTGGGGGGCAGGAAGGAAAAGATTGGCATTAACAGGCTCAAACCCGCCTTTGTGGTGGTGGATGACGATGTGCTGTTGGCCACGGCTCCTCGGCGCGGCAGACCCCCTAGACAACATCCCCCAGAACACCCACAGGGATTGACTAACAATTCTCACCCTCAGACAGCAGCCCCCCAGCGGGATGGCGCCACGGAAGTGTTGAAGCCGGCTTACAGCAGATACGGGAGGAGACTGAGGCCCAAGCAACACGTGGGCTGATGTGTAGTGATTTTATCATGACAGGCTGACTGTTATTCCGTTGTTACATCCTAGACGTTTGGGGGGGGTCATGTGGGACACATATGTGGGTTTCATATGCACAAATGTATATCACCTTATGCTTCATATGTATATCACTGTATGCTTACTGTATGCTTCACGTCTCAGATGAACAAAGGACTGAGCCTCCTCGGAGGTAACAGGAGGATGTGAAATGTGGTCTTTGGTATGCAAAGAGATGGCCGTGGGGGATTTCCTGGTTGCCAGTGACTTTGGGTGGAGGTGATAAGATCTGAAAGGGATGCATTGTTACTTGGGATTAAATGCAATGTGTCTGGAGCTTTGAAGCTCCTGGGGTATAAAAAGGGATGAAGGTCTGGGTTTCTTTCTCTTTCTGTATTGCTGATGTTGGAGAATGTGAATAAACCTGACTCGTGAGATAAACTCTGCCTCGTCCTTTCACATTTCCACAATATATATATATATATATATATATATATATGTACATACAGTACATACAGTACATATATATATAGCATTCACCCCACAACCTCCCGGTTGTGGGGTGAATGCTCTATCAACTAGGCCACCACTCCGGTCAAAAAGTCAGGACTCTGTCAAATCTAGCATTCCCTTAGAGCTTACTAATCAGGATTTTCCAGTCCCTCTAGGATTTTGCGGGATGTTTTAATGATTGTTGCAGCCCAAAAAGCCTGAATTCGTGGGGGCTTTTTTAAAAGTTGCGATAAAAATTGCAGTGTTCTGAGAGGTTTATTTGCACTTAAAGTTGTGGGAAGAATTACAAATTTTAAAGAGGATGCTTTTTTCCAGTTTACTGCAGTGATATTCTATAAAACAATATAAGAAAAGCAGAGAATTGTCAAACATTTCCTATTACAGAGATTTGTAAATTAAGCAGAAACTTTTGTATACAGAAAAACTCTTTTGTGCTGCAGCAAATACAAACTTAAACACAATATCCATTGCGATAGCTAAATTGCATTGAATGCATATTAAAAGAGTATAGATTTGGAAATTATTTGCAGCACCTTCATTTGAAAATGCCCTGTGGTCCCCAACCACTCGGTACTGAGCGGAGAGGAAAAAAGAAATAATCTATTCCGTTAGTCTGTATGGCTACTGGGATCCGTATTTTTCTGAAAAAAAAATTACAATGTTCTCTTTATTTCTGTGCCTAACTCCTACCTGTGTGTCCGCTGGGCGTCTTGACCCCCACCCCCCGTCTCATCAGACACAGATCTTTCATTTAAGGCGGGGGAGGGGGGGTTGCCCGTGTTCACACCAGAGATCCACAACTTTAAAGCTCACTGACAAGATGTAGTAATGATTTTACCTCTAAAGATGTATGAAATGATCAAACACTGGCTGGAGTGTCAGATGTGTCGTTTGTTTGTGATTTTATGGAGTCTTGTCATGTGCGCTCCTGCAACGGGGTGCTTTGGGGCAGGCGGACATTTTTCAACCCAAACCCAGTACTTTGTAGACGCGGTCAGGACAGAGACATCCACCGGCAGGCTGGGGGAGATGGAGGAAGGGACGGTGTTTGAAACCTCGTGGGTGAGTGTTTCTTTTTAATCACACACCTTTTTTGCTGAAGTGTTCCATTAATACTGACTGAAACACTGAAGCGAACGCAGTAGAGTGATGCATTTGATTGGTTAGACTGAGTGGCGCTGAAACGCCAGAGACAAATTTGATTGGTGAAATTGGTGGAAGTTCACGAGGATTGGCCAAAATTACGGGAAAGTTGCAGTGATTGGATAAAGTTGCAAGGTCGCACAATAGTTGTGCTGATTGGCTGATTTTGCGTGAACTGACGTGACCACAACATCACAAAATCCTGGAGGGACTGCTTTATGAACTTCTTCAATAACAACATTTCATCTGTCAGAAATTTTTCCATTAGAAGTCCAATTGCCGCAAATCATTTATTTACCCCATCAACTATTGATAGTGCATTTCATATATGGCACAGAAAAGGTTTAAAATCTTTTGCGGATTTATATTTTGATGGTCAATTTGCAAGTTTTTCTCAACTTTCCACCAAATTCGACATCACTTCTACACATTTTTCCGCTTCCTCCAGGTCAGACATTATGTGCAAACCATGACAAAACAATTCCCTCAAAAACCTTCTGATAATCCTCTAGATGATTTTTTATTAGTTAAACCAACTTCTAAGGGGGTAATGTCAGTTTTATATAATTTAATTTCAAATTTACAATCTTCTTCTCTGGCCGCTATCAAATTGAACTGGGAACAAGATCTTAATTTTACTTTTACTGATGAACTGTGGGACTCTATTCTTGGCCAGGTTCACACTGTATCAATGTGTGCTCGTCACGCTCTTATTCAATTTAAGATTGTACACCGGATGCACCTGTCCAAGGTTAAGTTAGCACGTATTTACTCGGATATAGACCCAACTTGTGAAAAGTGTGGTAGCGCTCCTGGCACTTTGCTTCACATGTATTGGTCCTGCCCTGCATTGATGAATTTTTGGCATTCTGTTTTTATCACTATGTCTGAAGTCCTGCAATATCAAATTAAACCTGATCCATTATGCGCCATTTTTGGTGTGGCTCCAGAACTTGTCTTGCCAAGTTCCAAATTAAAAGTATTCAAATTTTCATTATTATTGGCCAGACGTGCTGTATTACTGAAGTGGAAAGACTCTTCGCCCCCTTCACATTTACAGTGGATAAAAGATATAATGTCCTGTTTGGATTTAGAAAAAATCAGATATACAATCTGTGGCTCTGAAAACAAATTCTATAAATTATGGCGCCCGTTTCTTGATTTCTTTGAAAGACCCACGATTATAGTTTCTGAGTAGCTCATATCCCCTTTACCCCACCCCCACTTCACACACACAATTTTTCTTTGTATTTTTTTTTTTTTTTTTTTTTTTTTTTTTATTGTTTAAAGGTTTTTGTGCTTTGAAGCATTTACATTTGTTGGCTTTAAGTTCTAGTTTTTTACTGTTTGGTTGAAACAAAAATGAAAATTTCTAATACTTTGTATTGTATTGATACTTTAATTAATAATAAAAAGACCTTTGAAAGAAAGAGATGAAATCAGTCAGATCCTTCCCACCTTTAACTTAAATACAGTAACTGCTACAACTCCTTCAACTGATACCTGTTTGGATGAGTTTACTCTAATTGACCTTTTAGAGTTCATTCATTCATTCATCTTCTTCCGCTTAATCCTTTTCGGGTCGCGGGGGGGCTGGAGCCTATCCCAGCATCTTTGGGCGAGAGGCAGGGTACACCCTGGACAGATCGCCAGTCCATCGCAGGGCCAACACAGAGAGACAGACAACCATTCACTCTCACAGCCATACCTAAGGACAATTTAGAATCCCCAGTTGTTGTTTTTTTATGCCTTTTAGAGTTAGATAAAATAATTTCCTCATCCAAGCCTTCAACTTGTCTACTAGACCCTATTCCTACCAGGATATTTAAAGAAGACTTCCCATTTATTGGCAGCTCTATTCTTCAAATAATCAATTCTTCATTCACATTATGCCATGTACTGCAGGCTTTTAAAACTGCTGTAATTAAACCCTTAAGCTGGCTTCACACTATAACGTTTGGACCGACTTTTACTGACGTTTTGAAAAATCAGAGAAATCAGTCTAAACGTTGGTGAAATTACATTGGTGAGCACACACAAACTTTTACAAACTTTTGCTAGCATTTGCCAGCGTTGCATTCAGCGTTGTCAAACTTTTGCCAGCTTGGGCTAGTGTGTGTGTAGCAGTTCACAACTTAGGTTAACTGAAGCAAAGGAATACTCAGCGCAGTTCAGCTGACATCAGCGTCATATAAAGATCATATAAAGATCAGCCTTTGTGGAGGCTTCCTGCCATGCTGGACCTGCTTTTTTGGGTGGATTCAAACTACAACGTTTGGACCAACTTTTTTTGAATGAATGAATGAATGAATCTTTATTTCAGATATATTAAAAGTAAAGATTAAAAAAAAAGAATAGGGCTGGGAACGATCCCTAATTTCCAGAATCGATTCGATTCCGATTCTTGAGATTCTGAATCAATTTGATTCTGATTCAATTCAATTCGATTCAATCCCGATTCGATCTGGGGAATTACCATTTTAATAACCATTTTACTTCCCATGAAACAAAAATCTTTGAGACCTAATGCTGCAAATTGTACCAAGAATCTTCTAACTTTGTTAATACATAAATTATCACATATAGAACTGACCCAAAATCAGTTACAATATGCACTTTTTATTATTTAACTTATCATTTCATAAAGTGCTCATAGGTGCTTTCTTTAGTGCAAAGGGTGTGTCTGTCAAGTTCACCACCCAGAGTAAGAAAACAAATTCAATGCATGAACCATGCATACATAATCTCATTGTATTTCAGTCCCTCCAGGATTTTGTCAGCTGTTTTTGTGATTGTTGTGGCCAAAAAAGCCTGGATTTGTGGGAGCTTTTCCAAAAAGTTATGGCACTTTTAGAGTTTTTTTGCACTCAAAGTTGTGTGAAGAAGTACAAATTTTAAAGCAGCTGCTTTTTCCATAGTTTACAGTGATGCTATTCTATGTAACACCACAAGAAAAGCACAGGATTGCCAAAAGTTTCCAGTTAAACAGTGATTTATTTAGAATTAAATGCTCAGTAAAATTAAAAAAAAAAGACCAATATTGTGTTCTTGCTGAGAACTTAAAAAAAAAGAAATAAAAGAACAACTAAATTGCATTGAATGGATGTTAGTGTGGAGAAAATGATGGCAGCACCTCCTTGAATCTTGAATTTGAAGGTCTTCCTCTGTGCTGAAATCCACATGAAGCAGGGATGCTCCTCCACTGACGGCCTCTGACCTTCAGAAGGTCTCTGTGAGAATGAAGCTTCCAGTCTTCACACATTTGAAGGCAGATAAAAAGAACAGATTTCACAGTAAAATTAACATTCATATTTTTAGATCGCCACACCACAGTAGGGTTTAATAATTTAGTTTTTTTTAAATATATTTTAACTACAAATTAACTTTCAGTGTTTGAAAAGGGTTTCAATTCATTTCCTGAGAAGGTTTGTTCATTAGGGCCTGAGCAACTGACAATGTCAGTCGGCGAAAGCCCTATTGTATCTGCTAGCGTTTCTTTATTAGTGCCTGAGCCACTGACAACGTCAGTCGGCGAAAGCCCTATTGTATCTGCTAGCGTTTATTAGGGCCTGAGCCACTGACAACATCAGTCGGCGAAAGCACTATTGTATCCGCTTGCGTTTCTTTATTAGGGCGTGAGCCACTGACAATGTCAGTCGGCGAAAGCCCTATTGTATCCGCTCGCGTTTATTATTATTATTCTGGCGAAATGATCGCATTTTTCACCCTCTGAACGTTAACCAAAACGCAATTTTTTTTGGCAAACCCCTCTGACCGGGCAAAAAATTCGATAAACTGGAAAAAATATGTCCCCCCCACCCCTCATTTTTGTGGGTGGGGTCAAATGTGCAAGGTCTATGGACACAGGAGACCATAAACTTTGCCGTAGACGTCGGCGAAAGCCCTATTGTATCTGCTCGCGTTTCTTTATTAGGGCCTGAGCCACTGACAACGTCAGTCGGCGAAAGCCCTATTGTATCCGCTTGCGTTTCTTTATTAGGGCCTGAGCCACTGACAGCGTCAGTCGGCGAAAGCCCTATTGTATCCGCTCGCGTTTATTTATTAGGGCCTGAGCCACTGACAACGTCAGTCGGCGAAAGCCCTATTGTATCCGCTCGCGTTTCTTTATTAGGGCCTGAGCCACTGACAACGTCAGTCGGCGAAAGCCCTATTGTATCCGCTCGCGTTTCTTTATTAGGGCCTGAGCCACTGACAACGTCAGTCGGCGAAAGCCCTATTGTATCCGCTCACGTTTCTTTATTATTATTAGGGCCTGAGCCACTGACAACGTCAGTCGGCGAAAGCCCTATTGTATCCGCTTGTGTTTCTTTATTATTAGGGCCTGAGCCACTGACAACGTCAGTCGGCGAAAGCCCTATTGTAATTGCTCACGTTTATTATTTTTTTTCTTTTTCTGCCTAAATGATCAAATTTTTCACCGTCTGAACGTTAACCAAAACGCAATTTTTTTTGGCAAACCCCTCTGACCGGGCAAAAAATTCGATAAACTGGAAAAGATATGTTCACCCCCCACCCCTCATTTTTGTGGGTGGGGCCAAACGTACAAGGTCAAAGGTGACAGAAGACCATAAACTTTACCGTAGACACATCAAATTTGGGTGAGGTGTGAATCACCTAAAGACATGCAAAAAACATCATTGGGGTCCATACCCACCGCCAACAGGAAGGCCGCCATCTTGCCTCAAAGTCGCCCCACCTCCAATTCGGGAAAAAAGTCACACCTCGCATTTGAACGCACTTGTCCTAGGGACCTTCTCCAATTGAGCTCATTTTTGCATGGGGGCATCTACAAGCATTGGCCATTAAAAGTTATATAAATTAAGTCAAAATCTCAAAAGGCGTGGCCAGGGCGCCATGGCGAAGTTTCACTCCTCCCCTTACAAATTCAACCAGCTGTAACGCCCGCAAAACTTGTCCGATGTCCACAAAACTTCCCATCAAGGAAAACAGTGCCACCCCGGATACAATGACATCAAAATACTGGACAAAAGATATAGCGCCACATAGTGGCTAACGAAAGAATTGCTGAAAACTGTTTTATTTATTATTCACGCACGGCTGGCCAGAATGACGTCAAATTTTCAGAGATTCATCAGAACACAGACATGATCATAACTGAACATCAACGTTAGTATGACATCATACATGTTACCATGGACACGCCCTTCTCGCCATTCAACCCATGAGCTTATGGGGCGGGGTGGGAAGGTCTTGGAGGTCTAAATTTTTCAACATATGTTGAGCTCACTGTCATATGCAGTCCAATATGGGTGGACAACACATAACTTACAGGGAAGTGTTGCCATGGCAACATGGCGACGGTTGACTAAACGCCATGAAATTTCGGAAAGTTGTATCTTGGACAAACTTTTTCTGATGTCCACAAAACTTTCCATCACGGAAAATAGTGCCACCCCGGATACAATGACATCAAAATACCAGACAAAAGATATAGTGCCACATAGTGGCTAACAAAAGTATTGCTGAAAACTGTTTTATTTATTACTCTAAACTAAATATGTATTACTAAATATGTAAATATATATACACACACAGTGCAGAGCATTGTTGCTAGATGGAATAATATGTAGATATATAAACACCCAGTGCGGAGCATTGTAGCTAGATGGAATAAATATGTAAATATATATACACACACAGTGCAGAGCATTGTTGCTAGATGGGATGAAACAGCACAACCGTCTACTTAGTTATCCTATATGGTATGATTATGTACCCATACATATTCTCACCCTCCATAGCGACCGCTATTTTCCTAATTGTATGCTGGAGGGGACCATTGTATGTCTTTTGCATTCAAAACTATTAGGTTGTCACCTCTTTAGCCTATCTCTAACAGCAGTCCTACTTAGGTTGTACAGTCTGACAGCCGTTGGGAGGAAGGACCTGCGAAACCTCTCGGTTGTGCACCTAGGATGATGTAGTCTGCTGCTAAATGAACTCCACCGTGCGTTCAGTATGTCCTGCATAGGGTGGAACTCAGACTCAAGCAGAGATGACAGTTTAGCAACCGTCCTTCTCTCTCCTCTCTCCTCCACTGGGACAACGCGCTACCCCAGGACAGAGCTAGCTTTCTTGATCTGTTTGTTCAGTCTCTTCCTATCGGCTGCCATAATGCCACTGCCCCAGCAGACCACCGTGTCATACAATGTCTTCAGCAGCGCCCCTTGTACAAGACCTGAGTCTCCTCAGTAGGAACAGCCTGCGCTGTCCCTTCTTGTACAGTGCGTCAGTATAGTGTGACCAGTCTAGTTTATTGTTCAGATGAACACCCAGGTACTTATAGGATGTCACCATCTCGATGTCTGTTCCCTGTATATTTACTGGTGATGTGAGGTGTTGTCCTGAAATGAGAGTGGAGGATTTTGGGCACAATGACTACGGCACCTCCACCTAATGCTGCGTGGAAGAAGTCGCTTGGAGTAAATGGCCAGCAGGTAGTGTTCAAAGCGAGGGAGGACGGGCGGCGGGTTCCGCGGTCGCGCGGGGGGGCGAAGGGCCGTTTACACCTGCCTGCAGGTTTAATTAGGGCCTGAGCCACTGACAACGTCAGTCGGCGAAAGCCCTATTGTATCCGCTCGCGTTTATTTATTATTATTATTATTATTATTATTCTGCCTAAATGATCGCATTTTTCACCCTCTGAACGTTAACCAAAACGCAATTTTTTTTGGCAAACCCCTCTGACGGGGCAAAAAATTCGATAAACTGGAAAAGATATGTTCCCCCACACCCCTCATTTTTGTGGGTGGGGCCAAACGTACAAGGTCTATGGAGACTGGAGACCATAAACTTTGCCGTAGACACATCAAATTTGGGTGAGGTGTGAATCACCTCAAGACATGCAAAAAACATCATTGTGGCCCATACCCACCGCCAACAGGAAGGCCGCCATCTTGCCTCAAAGTCGCCCCACCTCCAATTTGGAAAAAAGTCACACCTTGCATTTTAACGCACTTGTCCTAGGGACCAGATCCAATTGAGCTCATTTTTGCATGGGAGCATCTACAGGCATTGGCCATTAAAAGTTATATAAATTAAGTCAAAATCTCAAAAGGCGTGGCCAGAGCACCATGGCGAAGTTTGACTCCTCCCCTTACAAATTCAACCACCTGTAACTCGCCCAAAACTTGTCCGATGTCCACAAAACTTTACATGAAGGAAAATAGTGCCACCCCGGACGCAATGACCTTAAAACACCTGACAACCGATATAGCGCCACATAGTGGTTAACGAAAGAATTACTGAAAACTGTTTTATTTATTACTCACAAGTGGCTGGGCAGAATGATGTGAAATTTTCTGAGATTCATCATAACACAGCCATGATCATAACTGAACATCAACATTAGTATGACATCAAACGTGTTAACATGGACATGCCCTTCTCGCCATTCAATGCGTGACCTTCTGGGGAGGGGTGGGAACGTCCTGGAGTCATGAAATTTGGAACATAGGTTTAGGTTACTGTCACATATAGTACAATATGGGTGGACAACACATAACTGA
This sequence comes from Pholidichthys leucotaenia, assembly GCA_020510985.1. Classification (NCBI taxonomy): domain Eukaryota; kingdom Metazoa; phylum Chordata; class Actinopteri; order Cichliformes; family Pholidichthyidae; genus Pholidichthys; species Pholidichthys leucotaenia. The sequence continues at coordinate 22,487,041 of CM035845.1, read as the reverse complement.
CAAGGAAGTGTTGCCAGGGCGCCATGGCGAAGTTTGACTCCTCCCCTTACAAATTCAACCACCTGTAACTCGGCCAAAACTGGTCCCATGTCCACATAACTTTCCATGAAGGAAAATAGTCCCACCCCGAACGCAATGACCTCAAAATACCTGACAACCGATGTAGCGCCACCTAGTGGTTAATGAAAGAATTGCTGAAAACTGTTTCATTTATTACTCACAAGCGGCTGGGCAGAATGATGTGAAATTTTCTGAGATTCATCAGAACACAGCCATGATAATAACTGAACATCAACAATAGTATAACATCAAACGTGTTAACATGGACACGTCCTCCTCGCCATTCAATAAATGAGCATATGGGGAGGGGTGGTAAGGTCTTGGAGGTCTAAATTTTTCAACATATGTTGAGGTCACTGTCATATGTAGTCCAATAGCAGTGGACAACACATAACTTACAGGGAAGTGTTGCCATGGCAACATTGCAACGGTTGACTACTCGCCATTAAATTTCAGAAAGTTGTATCTTGGACAAACTTTTTCTGATTTACATCAAATTTTCGACAATCGATAAGAGTCCCACGCTGAACACTCCTATATAAAATAACAAAAGTTTTAGCACCGCCTAGTGGTAACACCATTAGACCCTTGTAAAATGGACAAACTTTGTACAATTTGCAACAAATTTTATACGATCAATATTCTCCCTTCCACAAACTCGTCTATATACAAATAATAAACAAAACTCATAGCGCCCCCTAATGATTAAAGGAAAAATTACTGACGACTGTTTTTTTTTAAATTTTCTATCACCAGCTTAACAAAATTACATGAAGGAATGACTTGGGCTCATTGATAGTACATGCACATAGTACAGAACTGATTCCATGGCAACTGCCGTTCTTCAGTGGCTTTCTCACCAAACAAAACATGACAGTTACAGCTCAGACAATTCTCACCTGATTTGGAAAAATCTTTGCACAAATCATACTGATCCCACTCTGAACGTGTCTGTATATCAATATTCACAAAACTGTCACACCCACACCTACTGCTGACATGACGTACTGCACAAAATTGTTTCTAATTTTGCACAAAGACCAGTAGTCACGATTACATGACCTTTTCAGTGCTTCCTCAGAGTGCATTGGACTACCTTTGGTGGAAGTCACTTTCTTCCTGCAATAAGCACAGTTGCCATGGAAACCCACTCATTGCATTTCAGTAACGGACATTTATACATGGGGCAAACTTGCAACAATTTGCACTAAATTTTTGACGATTGATATTAGTCCTGCACCAAACATGTTTATATAAAAATAACAAACAAAAGTTTTAGCGCCCCTACTTTTTAAAAGGAAGAATTGCTGAAAATTTTTTTCTCTCTTTTTCTCTCACTAGCAGAAAAAAATAAATACATGAAGGAATCACTAGGGCTGATTGACAGTACATGTAGATCGTACAGAACGGTCTCCATGCCGACCAGCGTGCTTCAACACACACAGTGCGGAGCATTGTAGCTAGATAGAATAATATGTAGATATATAAACACCCAGTGCGGAGCATTGTAGCTAGATGGAATAAATATGTAAATATACACTACCGTTCAAAAGTTTGGGGTCACTTAGAAATTTCCTTATTTTTGATAGAAAATCACTTTTTTTCACTGAAGATAACTTTAAACTAATCAGAAATACACTCTATACATTGCTAATGTGGTAAATGACTATTCTAGCTGCAAATGTCTGGTTTTTGGTGCAATATCTACATAGGTGTATAGAGGCCCATTTCCAGCAACTATCACTCCAGTGTTCTAATGGTACAGTGTGTTTGCTCATTGCGTCAGAAAGCTAATGGATGATTAGAAAACCCTTGTGCAATCGTGTTAGGTCTGCAATGCTGTAATTGCTGCAAATGGAGGATTCTTTGACGAAAGCAAAGTTTGAAGAAAAAAATTATTATTTCAAATACAAATCATTATTTCTAACCTTGTCAATGTCTTGACTATATTTTCTATTCATTTTACAACTCATGGTGGTAAATAAGTGTGACTTTTCATAGAAAACACAAAATAATTGTCTGGGTGACCCCAAACTTTTGAACGGTAGTGTATAAACACACACAGAGTGCAGAGCATTGTTGCTAGATGGGATGAAACAGCACAACCATCTACTTAGTTATCCTATATGGTATGATTATGTACCCATACATATTCTCACCTTCCATAGCGACTGGTATTTTCCTAATTGAATGCCGGAGGGGACCATTGTATAAGTCTTTTGCATTCAAAACTATTAGGTTGTCACGTCTTTAGGCTATCTCTAAGAGCAGCCCTGCTTAGGTTGTACAGTCTGACAGCCGTTGGGAGGAAGGACCTGCGAAACCTCTCAGTTGTGCACCTAGGATGATGTAGTCTGTTGCTAAATGAGCTCCTCCGTGCAGTCAGTATGTCCTGCATAGAGTGGAACTCGGACTCCAGCAGAGATGACAGTTTAGCCACCGTCCTTCTCTCTCCTATCTCCTCCACTGGGTCAACGCGCTACACCAGGACAGAGCTAGCTTTCTTGATCAGTTTGTTCAGTCTCTTCCTATCGGCTGCCGTAATGCCACTGCCCCAGCAGACCACTCCAAAAGTGATGGCTGATGTCACCACCGTGTCATAGAATTTCTTCAGCAGCGCCCCTTGTACACCAAAAGACCTAAGTCTCCTCAGTAGGAACAGCCTGCGCTGTCCCTTCTTGTAGAGTGCGTCAGTATAGTGTGACCAGTCTAGTTTATTGTTCAGATGAACACCCAGGTACTTATAGGATGTCACCATCTCGATGTCTGTTCCCTGTATATTTACTGGTGCTGTGAGGGGTTGTCCTTGCCTGCGGCAGTCCACCACCAACTCCTTAGTTTTCCTCGCGTTGATCTGGAGGCAGTTCCGATGGCACCAGTCCACGAAGTTCTGGATAAGCCCTCTGTACTCAGCTTCATCTCCATTGGAGATGAGGCCAACGATCGCAGAGTCATCAGAGAACTTCTGTAGATGGCATTGTCTTGTGTTGTGTGAGAAGTCCGCAGTATAAAGGGTGAACAGGAAGGGAGCCAAAACCCTTCCCTGGGGGGCCCCCATGCTACCGATAATCGTGTCGGACACACAGTCCCAGACACACATATTATTTGTTATTATTCTGCCTAAATGATCGCATTTTTCACCCTCTGAACGTTAACCAAAACGCAATTTTTTTTGGCAAACCCCTCTGACCGGGCAAAAAAATTTGATAAACTGGAAAAAATATGTGCCCCCCCACCCCTCATTTCCCAGGGTTAGCTATTCCACTACTTGGCTTGCCAGCCATACAAGACCTCAGCTTGCTTAGTCAAGTAGATGCCATTGCAACAGAGAATGCTTATGTGAAGCAATATCCCACAGTGTTTACTGGTTTAGGGAAGCTAGAGGGTGAATATAGGATTAAATTGAAAGAGAATGCCACTCCATTTGCCCTAGCGGTGCCACGCCGCTTGCCTCTGCCATTAAGAGGGAAAGTTCAAGAGGAGCTGAATAGGATGGAGGCAATGGGAGTTATTTCACCCATAGAAGATGCAATTGAGTGGTGCTCCAGAATGGTCGTAGTACCAAAGCCAAATGGAAAAATCTGTATATGTGTCGACTAGGGATGGGCATTCGGTGAAATTTTCTTCACCGATCGTCGGGAGAATTAATGATTAATAATCGGTTAATCATTAACATTTTTAGGTACGTAACAAGGCAGGTAGACTACATTATAACATCAGGAATCAGCACGGAGAGCCCTCTCTCTGTTCTTGTGTTGGCTCGGCTCGGGAATCTCGCAAGCTGATTGGCCGAGACGTTTCATCCCGCAAGCTGATTGGCCGAGACGTTTTACCCAGCTTCTGTCCCTGCCGAGCGGCCACCCAACAAACGAAGACCGCATTCATTGCTCTATCGCTCGTGTTACTTAGTCTAGCCGCGCAGAACTTTTTGCTGTTCTCTTGTGCCATTTTGTGCGAAATAGTCTTCTCGTTGAGCCACTACGCCGCCTCCTGCAGCTTCCCTCGACGTGTGTACACCGAATCTTCATGACCTTCTCAATAAAGTTTCTGAAAAAAAAAGAATCTTCACGACCGCCATTACTCAGCGCGCAACCACTGTTGGCGGTTTCTTCGCGTAATAAGGGTGTTCCATGGACCCTGTCGATGAGGTATATTTGTATGCTGCATTGCAATGAATGCAGTACACCTGGTCATTTTTTAAATTGAAATGGTCCCACGCAACACTTCGCCGTAACCGCTTCAGGATTTGGCGATTGCCCTACGGAAGCTCGCATGTATCAACTGAGGCACGCCAGGGTACGGCGATGGTGTAATGTTGGCCCTGGTGCCCAAATTTTGCCATTGCATTGTTTGAGGACGGCCGTGCACTAGGCCTAATAACGTCGGATTGTTTAAAAAAAAAACGGTTTGTCGACGAAAATGAACTTCCTCGGTGAAATTCTTAATGATCAATTATCGGTTATTCGGTAAATGATGCCCATCCCAAGTGTCGACCTCACCCACCTAAATGACAACGTGTGCAGAGAAAGACACATCCTCCCTGCAGTCGATGAGACGCTCGCTAAACTAGCTGGAGCTAGAATTTTTTCAAAGCTAGATGCCACTGCAGGTTTTTGCCAAATCCCTTTGCATAAAGAATCGGCACTAGTCCAAGTCCGCGCAATCCTACATAAAAAGATTTGACAAAAGGGATAGTGCGACTTACTGCTCACAGGAAGATCTGTGTCAAATGGGTTACTTTATTATTCATGCAGCCCATGCAGTGATGACGGCACATTTTCCGAGCCAGCGAGGGAGGACGGGCGCCGGGTTCCGCGGTCGCGCGGGGGGCGAAGGCCCGTTTACACCTGCCTGCAGGTTTAATTAGGGCCTGAGCCACTGACAACGTCAGTCGGCGAAAGCCCTATTGTATCCACTCACGTTTCTTTATTAGGGCCTGAGCCACTGACAACGTCAGTCGGCGAAAGCCCTATTGTATCCGCTCACGTTTCTTTATTTTTTTTTTTTTATTATTATTCTGCCTAAATGATCGCATTTTTCACCCTCTGAACGTTAACCAAAACGCGATTTTTTTTGGCAAACCCCTCTGACCGGGCAAAAAATTCGATAAACTGGAAAAAATATGTGCCCCCTCACCCCTCATTTTTGTGGGTGGGGTCAAACGTACAAGGTCTACGGAGACAGAAGACCATAAACTTTGCCGTAGACACATCAAATTTGGGTGAGGTGTGAATCACCTCAAGACATGCAAAAAACATCATTGTGGCCCATACCCACCGCCAACAGGAAGGCCGCCAACTTGCCTCAAAGTCGCCCCACCTCCAATTCGGGAAAAAGTCACACCTCGCATTTGAACGCACTTGTCCTAGGGACCTGCTCCAATTGAGCTCATTTTTGCATGGCGGCATCTCTAGGCATTGGCCATTAAAAGTTATATAAATTAGGTCAAAATCTCAAAAGGCGTGGCCAGGGCGCCATGGAGAAGATTGACTCCTCCCCTTACAAATTCAACCAGCTGTAACTCCCGCAAAAATTGTCCGATGTCCACAAAACTTCCCATCAAGGAAAATAGTGCCACCCCGGATACAATGACATCAAAATACCGGACAGAAGATATAGCGCCACATAGTGGCTAATGAAAGAATTGCTGAAAACTGTTTTATTTATTACTCACGCACGGCTGGCCAGAATGACGTGAAATTTTCAGAGTTTCATCAGAACACAGACATGATCATAACTGAACATCAACGTTAGTATGACGTCATACATGTTACGATGGACACGCCCTTCTCGCCATTCAACCCATGAGCTTATGGGGCGGGGAGGGAAGGTCTTGGAGGTCTAAATTTTTCAACATATGTTGAGGTCACTGTCTTATGCAGTCCAATATGGGTGGACAACACATAACTTACAGGGAAGTGTTGCCATGGCAACATGGCGACGGTTGACTACACGCCATGAAATTTCGGACAGTTGTATCTTGGACAACCTTTTTCTGATGTCCACAAAACTTCCGATCAAGGAAAATAGTGCCACCCCGGATACAATGACATCAAAATACCGGACAATAGATATAGCGCCACATAGTGGCTAACGAAAGAATTGCTGAAAACTGTTTTATTTATTACTCACGCACGGCTGGCCAGAATGACGTGAAATTTTCAGAGTTTCATCAGAACACAGACATGATCATAACTGAACATCAACGTTAGTATGACGTCATACATGTTACGATGGACACGCCCTTCTCACCATTCAACCCATGAGCTTATGGGGCGGGGAGGGAAGGTCTTGGAGGTCTAAATTTTTCAACATATGTTGAGGTCACTGTCATATGCAGTCCAATATGGGTGGACAACACATAACTTACAGGGAAGTGTTGCCATGGCAACATGGCGACGGTTGACTACACGCCATGAAATTTCGGACAGTTGTATCTTGGACAACCTTTTTCTGATGTCCACAAAACTTCCCATCAAGGAAAATAGTGCCACTCCGGATACAATGACATCAAAATACCGGACAATAGATAAAGCGCCACATAGTGGCTAACGAAAGAATTGCTGAAAACTGTTTTATTTATTACTCACGCACGGCTGGCCAGAATGACGTGAAATTTTCAGAGATTCATCAGAACACAGACATGATCATAACTGAATATCAACGTTAGTATGACGTCATACATGTTACGATGGACACGCCGTTCTCGCCATTCAACCCATGAGCTTATGGGGCGGGGTGGGAAGGTCTTGGAGGTCTAAATTTTTCAACATATGTTGAGGTCACTGTCATATGCAGTCCAATATGGGTGGACAACACATAACTTACAGGGAAGTGTTGCCATGGCAACATGGCGACGGTTGACTACACGCAATGAAATTACGGAAAGTTGTATCTTGGACAAACTTTTTCTGATGTCCACAAAACTTTCCATCAAGGAAAATAGTGCCACCCCGGATACAATGACATCAAAATACCGGACAAAAGATATAGTGCCACATAGTGGCTAATGAAGGAATTGCTGAAAACTGTTTTATTTATTACTCACGCACGGCTGGCCAGAATGACGTGAAATTTTCAGAGATTCATCAGAACACAGACATGATCATAACTGAACATCAACGTTAGTATGACGTCATACATGTTACGATGGACACGCCCTTCTCGCCATTCAACCCATGAGCTTATGGGGCGGGGTGGGAAGGTCTTGGAGGTCTAAATTTTTCAACATATGTTGAGGTCACTGTCATATGCAGTCCAATATGGGTGGACAACACATAACTTACAGGGAAGTGTTGCCATGGCAACATGGCGACGGTTGACTACACGCAATGAAATTACGGAAAGTTGTATCTTGGACAAACTTTTTCCATGGAATGGACTGTGATTCGAAATGGCATTACTGTCCTATATCCTTGAAATTAGTCCTGTTGCCCTAATAAACCTAAAAACTGCATGATAGACCGCATCTCCTGAACTTCTGTGCAAAATCTCTTTCATACTGAGCTGGTTTTGTCCTGCGATAAGCACAGTTGCCATGGAAACCCACTCATTGCATTTCAATAACGGACATTTATACATGGGGCAAACTTGCAACAATTTGCACTAAATTTTCGACGATTGATATTAGTCCTGCACCAAACAAGTCTACATAAAAATAACAAACAAAAGTTTTAGCGCCCCTATTTTTAAAAGGAAGAATTGCTGAAAAATGTTTTCTCTCTTTTTCTCTCACTAGCAGAAAAAAAAATGCATGAAGGAATCACTAGGGCTGATTGACAGTACATGTAGATAGTACAGAACTGTTTCCATGGCGACCAGCGTGCTTCAACACACACAGTGCAGAGCATTGTAGCTAGATGGAATAATATGTAGATATATAAACACCCAGTGCGGAGCATTGTAGCTAGATGGAATAAATATTTAAATATAGATACACACACAGTGCAGAGCATTGTTGCTAGATGGAATAATATGTAGATATATAAACACCCAGTGCGGAGCATTGTAGCTAGATGGAATAAATATGTAAATATATATACACACACAGTGCAGAGCATTGTTGCTAGATGGGATGAAACAGCACAACCGTCTACTTAGTTATCCTATATGGTATGATTATGTACCCATTTATATTCTCACCCTCCATAGAGACCGGTATTTTCCTAATTGTATGCTGGAGGGGACCATTGTATGTCTTTTGCATTCTAAACTATTAGGTTGTCACATCTTTAGGCTATCTCTAAGAGCAGCCCTACTTAGGTTGTACAGTCTGACAGTCGTTGGGAGGAAGGACCTGCGAAACCTCTCGGTTGTGCACCTAGGATGATGTAGTCTGCTGCTAAATGAACTCCACCGTGCATTCAGTATGTCCTGCATAGGGTGGAACTTTGACTCCAGCAGAGATAACAGTTTAGCCACCGTCCTTCTCTCTCCTATCTCCTCCACTGGGACAACGCGCTACCCCAGGACAGAGCTAGCTTTCTTGATCTGTTTGTTCAGTCGTTTCCAATCTGCTGCCATAATGCCACTGCCCCAGCAGACCACCGTGTCATACAATGTCTTCAGCAGTGCCCCTTGTACACCAAAAGACATGAGTCTCCACAGTAGGAACAGCCTGCGCTTTCCCTTCTTGTACAGTGCGTCAGTATAGTGTGACCAGTCTAGTTTATTGTTCAGATGAACACCCAGGTACTTATAGGATGTCACCATCTCGATGTCTGTTCCCTGTATATTTACTGGTGATGTGAGGTGTTGTCCTGAAATGAGAGTGGAGGATTTTGGGCACAATGACTACGGCACCTCCACCTAATGCTGCGTGGAAGAAGTCGCTTGGAGTAAATGGCCAGCAGGTAGTGTTCAAAGCGAGGGAGGACGGGCGGCGGGTTCCGCAGTCGCGTGGGGGGGCGAAGGCCCGTTTACATCTGCCTGCAGGTTTAATTATTATTATTCTGCCCAAATGATCGCATTTTTCACCCTCTGAACGTTAACCAAAACGCGATTTTTTTTGGCAAACCCCTCAGACCCGGCAAAAAATTCGATAAACTGGAAAACATATGTGCCCCCCCCACCCCTCATTTTTGTGGGTGGGGCCAAACGTACAAGGTCTATGGAGACTGGAGACCATTAACTTTGCCGTAGACACATCAAATTTGGGTGAGGTGTGAATCACCTCAAGACATGCAAAAAACATCATTGTGGCCCATACCCACCGCGAACAGGAAGGCCGCCATCTTGCCTCAAAGTCGCCCCACCTCCAATTCGGAAAAAAGTCACACCTCGCATTTTAACGCACTTGTCCTAGAGACCAGATCCAATTGAGCTCATTTTTACATGGGGGCATCTACAGGCATTGGCCATTAAAAGTTATATAAATTAAGTCAAAATCTCAAAAGGCGTGGCCAGGGCGCCATGGCCAAGTTTGACTCCTCCCCTTACAACTTCAACCACCTGTAACTCGCCCAAAACTTGTCCGATGTCCACAAAACTTTACATGAAGGAAAATAGTGTCACCCCGGACGCAATGACCTCAAAATACCTGACAACCGATATAGCGCAACATAGTGGTTAACAAAAGAATTGCTGAAAACTTTTTTATTTATTACTCACAAGCAGCTGGGCAGAATGATGTGAAATTTTCAGAGATTCATCAGAACACAGACATGATCATACCTGAACATCAATGTTAGTATGACATCATACGGGTTACCATAGAAACGCCCTTCTCGCCATTCAATCCATGAGCTTATGGGGAGGGGTGGGAAGGTCTTGGAGGTCTAAATTTTTCAACATATGTTGAGGTCACTGTCATATGTAGTCCAATATGGGTTGACAACACATAACTTAAAGGGAAGTGTTGCCATGGCAACATGGCGACGGTTGACTACACGCCATGAAATTTCGGAAAGTTGTATCTTGGACAAACTTTTTCTGATTTCCACCAAATTATCAAAAATGGATAATAATCCCACCCTGAACATTCCTATATAAAATAACAAAAGTTTTAGCGCCGCCTAGTGGTAACAACATTAGACCCTTGTAAATTGGACAAACTTTGCACGATTTGCAACAAATTTTATACGATCAATATTCTCCCTTCCCCGAACTCGTCTATATACAAATAATAAACAACACTCATAGCGCCCCCTAATGATTAAAGGAAGAATTACTGACAGGCAAAACTTGTCCGATGTCCACAAAACTTTACATGAAGGAAAATAGTGCCACCCCGGACGCAATGACATCAAAATACCTGACAAAAGATCTGGCGCCACATAGTGGTAAATGAAAGAATTGCTGAAAACTGTTTTATTTATTACTCGTGCGCGGCTTGCCAGAATGACGTGAAATTTTTTGAGATTCATCAAAACACAGAGATGATCATAACTCAACATCAACGTTAGTATGACATCATACGTGTTACCATGGACACGCCCTTCTCGCCATTCAATCCATGAGCTTATGGGGAGGGGTGGGAACGTCCTGGAGTCATGAAAATTGGAACATAGGTTTAGGTCACTGTCCCATATAGTCCAATATGGGTGGACAACACATAACTGACAAGGAAGTGTTGCCATGGCGCCATGGCGAATTTTGACTCCTCCACTTACAACTTCAAAGTCCTGTAACTCGGGCAAACCCTTTCTGATGTGTACCATTCCTTCCATAATGGAATATAGTTCCACCCCGAACGCAATGTCATCAAAATACCTGACAACAAATTTAGCGCCACATAGTGGTTAACAAAAGAATTGCTGAAAAATTTTTCATTTATTACTCACACGCAGCTGGGCAGAATGATGTGAAATTTTCTGAGATTCATCAGAACACAGCCATGATCATAACTGACCATCAACATTAGTATGACATCTAACGTGTTAGCATGCACACGCCCACCTCGCCATTAAATCCGTGAGCTTATGGGGAGGGGTGGGAACGTCCAGGAGTCATGAAGTTTGGAACATAGGTTTAGGTTACTGTCACATATAGTTCAATATGGGTGGACAACACATAACTGACAAGGAAGTGTTGCCATGTTGCCATGGCGAAGTTTGATTCCTCCCCTTACAACTTCAACCACCTGTACCTCAGCCAAAAATTGTCCCATGTCCACAAAACTTTCCATGAAGGAAAATAGTCCCACCCCGAACGCAATGACATCAAAATACCTGACAACCGATATAGCTCCACATAGTGGTTAATGAGAGAATTGCTGAAAACTGTTTAATTTATTACTCACAAGCGGCTGGCCAGAATGATTTGAAATTTTCTGAGATTCATCAGAACACAGCCATGATAATAACTGAACATCAACAATAGTATAACATCAAACGTGTTAACATAGACACGTCCTCCTCGCCATTCAATCCGTGAGCTTATGGGGAGGGGTGGGAAGGTCTTGGAGGTCTCAATTTTTCAACATACAGTGGGGCAAAAAAGTATTTAGTCAGCCACCAATTGTGCAAGTTCTCCCACTTAAAAGATGAGAGAGGTCTCCCATTTTCATCATAGGTATACCTCAACTATGAGAGACAAAATGAGAAAAAAAAATCCAGAAAATTACATTGAAGGATTTTTAATGATTTAATTGGTAAACTCCTCAGTAAAATAAGTATTTGGTCACCTACAAACAAGCAAGATTTCTGGCTCTCACAGACCTGTAACTTCTTCTTTAAGAGGCTCCTCTGTCTTCCACTCGTTACCTGTATTAATGACACCTGTTTGAACTCGTTATCAGTATAAAAGACACCTGTCCACAACCTCAAACAGTCAGACTCCAAACTCCACTATGGCCAAGACCAAAGAGCTGTCAAAGGACACCAGAAACAAAATTGTAGACCTGCACCAGGCTTGGAAGACTGGATCTGCACTAGGTAAGCAGCTTGGTGTGAAGAAATCAACTGTGGGAGCAATTATTAGAAAATGGAAGACATACAAGACCACTGATAATCTTCGATCTGAGGCTCCACACAAGATCTCACCCCATGGGGTCAAAATTATCATGAGAACAGTGAGCAAAAATCCCAGAACCACATGGGGGGACCTAGTGAATGACCTGCAGAGAGCTGGGAGCAAAGTAACAAAGGCTACATCAGAAACACACTACGCCGCCAGGGACTCAAAACATTCAGTGCCAGATGTGTCTCCCTGCTTAAGCCAGTACATGTCCAGGCCCATCTGAAGTTTGCTAGAGAGCATTTGGATGATCCAGAAGAGGATTGGGAGAATGTCATATGGTCAGATGAAACCAAAATAGAACTTTTTGGTAAAAACTCTACTTGTCGTGTTTGGAGGAGAAAGAACACCATACCTACTGTGAAGCATGGGGGTGGAAACATCATACTTTGGGGCTGTTTTTCTGCAAAGGGACAAGGATGACTGATCCGTGTAAAGGAAAGAATGAATGGGGCCATGTATCGTGAGATTTTGAGTGAAAACCTCCTTCCACCAGCAAGGTCATTGAAGATGAAACGTGGCTGCGTCTTTCAGCATGACAATGATTCCAAACACACCACCCAGGCAACAAAGGAGTGGCTTCATAAGAAGCATTTCAAGGTCCTGGAGTGGCCTAGCCAGTCTCCAGATCTCAACCCCATAGAAAATCTTTGGAGGGAGTTGAAAGTCTGTGTTGCCCAGCGACAGCCCCAAAACATCATTGCTCTAGAGGAGATCTGCATGGAGGAATGGGCCAAAATACCAGCAACAGTGTGTGAAAACCTTGTGAAAACTTACAGAAAACATTTGACCTCCGTCATTGCCAACAAAGGGTATATAACAAAGTATTGAGATGAACTTTTGTTATTGACCAAATACTTATTTTACCGAGGAATTTACCAACTAATTCATTAAAAATCCTTCAATGTGATTTTCTGGATTTTTTTTTTTGATTTTTTTTCTCTATTATTCTGCCTAAATGATCGCATTTTTCACCCTCTGAATGTTAACCAAAACGCAATTTTTTTTGGCAAACCCCTCTGACCGGGCAAAAAATTTGATAAACTGGAAAAGATATGTGCCCCCCCACCCTTCATGTTTGTGGGTGGGGTCAAACGTACAAGGTCTATGGAGACTGGAGACCATAAACTTTGCCGTAGACACATCAAATTTGGGTGAGGTGTGAATCACCTCAAGACATGCAAAAAACATCATTGTGGCCCATACCCACCGTCAACAGGAAGGCCGCCATCTTGCCTCAAAGTCGCCCCACCTCCGATTTGGAAAAAAGTCACAACCCGCATTTTAACGCACTTGTCCTAGGGACCTGATCCAATTGAGCTCATTTTTACATGGGGGCATCTACAGGCATTGGCCATTAAAAGTTATATAAATTGAGTCAAAATCTCAAAAGGCGTGGCCAGGGCGCCATGGCGAAGTTTGACTCCTCCCCTTACAAATCCAACCACCTGTAACTCGCCCAAAACTTGTCTGATGTCCACAAAACTTTACATGAAGGAAAATAGTGCCACCCCGGACGCAATGACCTTAAAACACCTGATAACCGATATAGCGCCACATAGTGGTTAACGAAAGAATTGCTGAAAACTGTTTTATTTATTACTCACAAGTGGCTGGGCAGAATGATGTGAAATTTTCTGAGATTCATCAGAACACAGCCCTGATCATAAGTGAACATCAACATTAGTATGACATCAAACGTGTTAACATGGACACGCCCTCCTCACCATTCAATAAATGAGCAAATGGGGAGGTGTGGGAAGGTCTTGGAGGTCTAAATGTTTCAACATATGTTGAGGTCACTGTCATATGTAGTCCAATATCAGTGGACAACACATAACTTACAGGGAAGTGTTGCCATGGCAACATTGCAACGGTTGACTACTCGCCATTAAATTTCAGAAAGTTGTATCTTGGACAAACTTTTTCTGATTTACATCAAATTTTCGACAATCGATAAGAGTCCCACCCTGAACACTTCTATATAAAATAACAAAAGCTTTAGCGCCGCCTAGTGGTAACAACATTAGACCCTTGTAAAATGGACAAACTTTGTACAATTTGCAAAAAATTTTATACGATCAATATTCTCCCTTCCACAAACTCATCTATATACAAATAATAAACAAAACTCATAGCGCCCCCTAATGATTAAAGGAAAAATTACTGACGACTGTTTTTTTTTAAATTTTCTCTCACCAGCTTAACAAAATTACATGAAGGAATGACTTGGGCTCATTGATAGTACATGCACATAGTACAGAACTGATTCCATGGCATCTGCCGTTCTTCAGTGGCTTTCTCACCAAACAAAGCATGACAGTTACAGCTCAGACAATTCTCGCCTGATTTGGAAAAATCTTTGCACAAATCATACTGATCCCACTCTGAACGTGTCTGTATATCAATATTCACAAAACTGTCACACCCACACCTACTGCTGACATGAGGTACTGCACAAAATTGTTTCTAATTTTGCACAAAGACCAGTAGTCACGATGACATCACCTTTTCAGTGGTTCCTCAGAGTGCATTGGACTACCTTTGGAGGAAGTCACTTTCTTCCTGCGATAAGCACAGTTGCCATGGAAACCCACTCATTGCATTTCAGTAACGGACATTTATACATGGGGCAAACTTGCAACAATTTGCACTAAATTTTTGACGATTGATATTAGTCCTGCACCAAACATGTTTATATAAAAATAACAAACAAAAGTTTTAGCGCCCCTACTTTTTAAAAGGAAGAATTGCTGAAAAATTTTTTCTCTCTTTTTCTCTCACCAGCAGAAAAAAAAATACATGAAGGAATCACTAGGGCTGATTGACAGTACATGTAGATAGTACACAACTGTTTCCATGCCGACCAGCGTGCTTCAACACACACAGTGCGGAGCATTGTAGCTAGATAGAATAATATGTAGATATATAAACACCCAGTGCGGAGCATTGTAGCTAGATGGAATAAATATGTAAATATATAAACACACACACAGTGCAGAGCATTGTTGCTAGATGGGATGAAACAGCACAACCCTCTACTTAGTTATCCTATATGGTATGATTATGTACCCATACATATTCTCACCCTCCATAGCGACTGGTATTTTCCTAATTGTATGCCGGAGGGGACCATTGTATAAGTCTTTTGCATTCAAAACTATTAGGTTGTCACGTCTTGAGGCTATCTCTAAGAGCAGCCCTGCTTAGGTTGTACAGTCTGACAGCTGTTGGGAGGAAGGACCTGCGAAACCTCTCGGTTGTGCACCTAGGATGATGTAGTCTGCTGCTAAATACAAATAATAAACAAAACTCATAGCGCCCCCTAATGATTAAAGGAAAAATTACTGACGACTGTTTTTTTTTTTTAATTTTCTCTCACCAGCTTAACAAAATTACATGAAGGAATGACTTGGGCTCATTGATAGTACATGCACATAGTACAGAACTGATGCCATGGCAACTGCCGTTCTTCAGTGGCTTTCTCACCAAACAAAACATGACAGTTACAGCTCAGACAATTCTCGCCTGATTTGAAAAAAATCTTTGCACAAATCATACTGATCCCACTCTGAACGTGTCTGTATATCAATATTCACAAAACTGTCACACCCACACCTACTGCTGACATGAGGTACTGCACAAAATTGTTTCTAATTTTGCACAAAGACCAGTAGTCACGATGACATCACCTTTTCAGTGGTTCCTCAGAGTGCATTGGACTACCTTTGGTGGAAGTCACTTTCTTCCTGCGAAAAGCACAGTTGCCATGGAAACCCACTCATTGCATTTCAGAAACGGACATTTATACATGGGGCAAACTTGCAACAATTTGCACTAAATTTTTGACGATTGATATTAGTCCTGCACCAAACATGTTTATATAAAAATAACAAACAAAAGTTTTAGCGCCCCTACTTTTTAAAAGGAAGAATTGCTGAAATTTTTTTTCTCTCTTTTTCTCTCACTAGCAGAAAAAAAAAAATACATGAAGGAATCACTAGGGCTGATTGACAGTACATGTAGATAGTACAGAACTGTTTCCATGCTGACCAGCGTGCTTCAACACACACAGTGCGGAGCATTGTAGCTAAATAGAATAATATGTAGATATATAAACACCCAGTATGGAGCATTGTAGCTAGATGGAATAAATATGTAAATATATAAACACACACACAGTGCAGAGCATTGTTGCTAGATGGGATGAAACAGCACAACCCTCTACTTAGTTATCCTATTTGGTATGATTATGTACCCATACATATTCTCACCCTCCATAGCGACCGCTATTTTCCTAATTGTATGCTGGAGGGGACCATTGTAGGTCTTTTGCATTCAAAACTATTAGGTTGTCACGTCTTTAGGCTATCTCTAAGAGCAGCTCTACTTAGGTTGTACAGTCTGACAGCCGTTGGGAGGAAGGACCTGCGAAACCTCTCGGTTGTGCACCTAGGATGATGTAGTCTGCTGCTAAATGAACTCCACCGTGCGTTCAGTATGTCCTGCATAGGGTGGAACTCGGACTCCAGCAGAGATGACAGTTTAGCCACCGTCCTTCTCTCTCCTATCTCGTCCACTGGGACAACGCGCTACCCCAGGACAGAGCTAGCTTTCTTGATCTGTTTGTTCAGTCTCTTCCTATCGGCTGCCATAATGTCACTGCCGCAGCAGACCACCGTGTCATACAATGTCTTCAGCAGTGCCCCTTGTACACCAAAAGACCTGAGTCTCCTCAGTAGGAACAGCCTGCGCTGTCCCTTCTTGTAGAGTGCGTCAGTATAGTGTGACCAGTCTAGTTCATTGTTCAGATGAACACCCAGGTACTTATAGGATGTCACCATCTCAATGTCTGTTCCCTGTATATTTACTGGTGATGTGAGGTGTTGTCCTTAAATGAGAGTGGAGCAACTTCAGCAGAGGGACATGACTGAAAGTTTGGAGACATTGTTTTTGGGCACAATGACTACGGCACCTCCACCTAATGCTGCGTGGAAGAAGTCGATTGCAGTAAATGGCCAGCAGGTACTGTTCAACGCAAGGGAGGACGGGCGCCGGGTTCCGCGGTCGCGCGGGGGGGCGAAGGCCAGTTTACACCTGCCTGCAGGTTTAATTTTTTTTTTTTTAGGGCCTGAGCCACTGACAACGTCAGTCGGCGAAAGCCCTATTGTATCCGCTCGCGTTTATTTATTATTATTATTATTATTATTCTGCCTAAATGATCGCATTTTTCACCCTCTGAACGTTAACCAAAACGCGATTTTTTTTGGCAAACCCCTCTGACCGGGCAAAAAATTCGATAAACTGGAAAAGATATGTTCCCCCCCACCCCTCATTTTTGTGGGTGGGGCCAAACGTACACAAATTTTCAAGGTCTATGGAGACTGGAGACCATAAACTTTGCCGTAGACGCATCAAATTTGGGTGAGGTGTGAATCACCTCAAGACATGAAAAAAACATCATTGTGGCCCATACCCACCGCCAACAGGAAGGCCGCCATCTTGCCTCAAAGTCGCCCCACCTCCAATTTGGAAAAAAGTCACACCTTGCATTTTAACGCACTTGTCCTAGGGACCAGATCCAATTGAGCTCATTTTTGCATGGGAGCATCTACAGGCATTGGCCATTAAAAGTTATATAAATTAAGTCAAAATCTCAAAAGGCGTGGCCAGGGCGCCATGGCCAAGTTTGACTCCTCCCCTTACAACTTCAACCACCTGTAACTCGGCTAAAAATGGTCCCATGTCCACAAAACTTTCCAAGAAGGAAAATAGTCCCACCCCGAACGCAATGACATCAAAACACCTGACAACCGATATAGCGCCACATAGTGGATAATGAAAGAATTGCTGAAAAATGTTTCATTTATTACTCACAAGCGGCTGGGCACAATGATGTGAAATTTTCTTAGATTCATCAGAACACAGCCATGATCATAACTGAACATCAACAATAGCATAACATCAAACGTGTTAACATGGACACGCCCTCCTCGCCATTGAATCCGTGACCTTATGGGGAGTGGAGAGAACGTCCTGGAGTCATGAAATTTGGAACATAGGTTTAGGTTACTGACACATATAGTACAATATGGGTGGACAACACATAACTGACAAGGAAGTGTTGCCATGGCGCCATGGCAAAGTTTGACTCCTCCCCTTACAACTTCAACCACCTGTAACTCGGCCAAAAATGGTCCCATGTCCACAAAACTTTCCATGAAGGAAAATAGTCCCACCCCGAACGCAATGACATCAAAACACCTGACAACCGATATAGCGCCACATAGTGGTTAATGAAAGAAATGCTGAAAACTGTTTCATTTATTACTCACAAGCGGCTGGGATGAATGATGTGAAATTTGCTGAGATTCATCAGAACACAGCCATGATCATAACTGAATATCAACATTAGTATGACATCTAACGTATTACTATGGACACGCCCACCTCGCCATTCAATCCGTTAGCTTATGGGGAGGGTTGGGAACGTCCTGGAGTCATGAAAATTGGAACATAGGTTTAGGTGACTGTCACATATAGTCCAATAGGGGTGGACAACACATAACTGACAAGGAAGTGTTGCCATGGCGCCATGGCGAATTGCTAAATTATTGCAGCAGCATTGTAGTCAGTCCTCCTCTACAGTAATGCTTAACACAGGCTGTCCACAGGGCTGTGTGTTGAGCCCCACTTTGTATTCATTGTACACATATCACTGCATACCTGTTCATCCCACAAACATTATAGAGAAGTTTGCAGATGACACAACAATAGTGGGCCTCATTTCAGGAGGAGATGAGTCCCACTGGTGAGATGGTGCTCAGATAATAATGTGCTACTGAATACATAATAAAAAACAGAACTCATTATTAATATTAGGAAGCATAGCAGTAAGCCACCTCCTCTATACATCGTCAAGGAGTGTGTGGAGAGGGTAGAGGCTTTTAAGTTTCTGGTTGTTCAGATTTCTCACAAACTTACCTGGGTAGTACGGCCCCAAACATGTCAGCTAAATTATTGCAGCAGCACTGTAGTCAGTCCTCCTCTACAGTAATGCTTAACACAGGCTGTCCACAGGGCTGTGTGTTGAGCCCCACTTTGTATTCATTGTACACATATCACTGCATACCTGTTCATCCCACAAACATTATAGAGAAGTTTGCAGATGACACAACAATAGTGGGCCTCATTTCAGGAGGAGATGAGTCCCACTGGTGAGATGGTGCTCAGATAATAATATGCTACTGAATACATAATAAAAAACAGAACTCATTATTAATATTAGGAAGCATAGCAGTAAGCCACCTCCTCTATACATCGTCAAGGAGTGTGTGGAGAGGGTAGAGGCTTTTAAGTTTCTGGTTGTTCAGATTTCTCACAAACTTACCTGGGTAGTACGGCCCCAAACATGTCAGCTAAATTATTGCAGCAGCACTGTAGTCAGTCCTCCTCTACAGTAATGCTTAACACAGGCTGTCCACAGGGCTGTGTGTTGAGCCCCACTTTGTATTCATTGTACACATATCACTGCATACCTGTTCATCCCACAAACATTATAGAGAAGTTTGCAGATGACACAACAATAGTGGGCCTCATTTCAGGAGGAGATGAGTCCCACTGGTGAGATGGTGCTCAGATAATAATATGCTACTGAATACATAATAAAAAACAGAACTCATTATTAATATTAGGAAGCATAGCAGTAAGCCACCTCCTCTATACATAGTCAAGGAGTGTGTGGAGAGTTAAGACAGGCAACCACTAGAGGGAGGCAAAGTACAAGAAGAGAAGAGAAGCAGTCTACAGGGGATGCATTACAACATAACTTTTGGAAGTTATAGCTAAATTATTGCAGCAGCACTGTAGTCAGTCCTCCTCTACAGTAATGCTTAACACAGGCTGTCCACAGGGCTGTGTGTTGAGCCCCACTTTGTATTCATTGTACACATATCACTGCATACCTGTTCATCCCACAAACATTATAGAGAAGTTTGCAGATGACACAACAATAGTGGGCCTCATTTCAGGAGGAGATGAGTCCCACTGGTGAGATGGTGCTCAGATAATAATATGCTACTGAATACATAATAAAAAACAGAACTCATTATTAATATTAGGAAGCATAGCAGTAAGCCACCTGGGTAGTACGGCCCCAAACATGTCTACATAAACATAACAAACAAAAGTTTTAGCGCACCTATTGTTAAAAGGAAGAATTGCTGAAATTTTTATTTTCTCTCTTTTTCCACCAGCAGAAAAAACAAATACATGAAGGAATCACTAGGGCTCATTGACAGTACATGTAGACAGTGCAGAACTGTTTCCATGGCGACCAGCGTGCTACAATGGCTTTCTCTCCATATAAAACATGACAGTTACACCTAAGACAATTCCTGCCTGATTTACAATAATCTTTGCACACATAATAGTGATCACACTCGGACATGTCTGAATATCAATATTCACAAAACTGTCACAACCACACCTACTGCTGACATGACGTACTGCACAAATTTGTATCACATTTTGAACCAAGTCCAGTAGTCAGAATGAAATGACATTTTCAATGGTTTCTCAAAGTGAATTGAAATCTCACTGACTAGTGGAAGTCCTTTTGTACTGCGATAAAAACAGTTGCCATGAAAACACACTCCTTGCCTATCAATATGTTTTATACTTTGGAGGGTTGGGAAACACCCAAGAGTCACCAAATGTGGAACTTAAGTAAAGATGACTCTCTTCTGTAGTTCTGTGCTGTCTCCAACATGTACCTGAAATCTAATTGTTACCATGGCGCATGTCCGAGTTTACCTGATCGCAATAAGTTGGATAGTTGTAATTTGGACAAACTGTGTCGGACTGTCACCAGTCATTGATAGTACATGTACATAGTACAGAACTGTTTCCAGGGCGACTGGCGTTACTTCAGTGGCTTTCTTGCCAAACAAAACATGACAGTTAGAGCTCAGATAATTCTCGCCTGATTTGGAAAAATCTTTGCACAAATCATACTGATGCCAATCTGAACATGTCTGTATATCAATATTCACAAAACTGTCACACCCACACTACTGCTGACATGACGTACTGCACAAAATTGTTTCCAATTTTGCACAAAGACCAGTAGTCATGATGACATGACCTTTTCAGGGGTTGAATTATTCCTGCACAAAAAATCTACATAAAAAATACAAACAATTGATATTAGTCCTGCACAAAACAAGTCTACATAAAAAATAACAAACAAAAGTTTTAGCGCCCCTATTTTTAAAGGAAGAATTGCTGAAAATTTTTTTCTCATCTTTTTCTCTCACTAGCAAAAAAAATAAATGCATGAAGGAATGCACACTAGGCTGATTTGACAGTACATGTAGATAGTAAAGAACCTGTTTCATGGCGACCAGCGTGCTTTCAACACACACAGTGCAGAGCATTGTTGCTAGATGGAATAATATGTAGATATATAAACACCCAGTGCAGAGCATTGTAGCTAGATGGAATAAATATGTAAATATACATACACACACAGTGCAGAGGATTGTTGCTAGATGGGATGAAACAGCACAACCGTCTACTTAGTTTATCCTATATGGTATGATTATGTACCCATACGTATTCTCACCCTCATAGCGACCGGTATTTTCCTAATTGTATGCTGGAGGGGACCATTGTATGTCTTTTGCATTCAAAACTATGAGGTTGTCACGTCTTTAGGCTATCTCTAAGAGCAGCCCTACTTAGGTTGTACAGTCTGACAGCCGTTGGGGAGGAAGGACCTGCGCAAACCTCTCGGTTGTGCACCTAGGATGATGTAGTCTGCTGCTAAATGAACTCCACCGTAGCGTTCTGTATGTCCTGCATAGGGAGGAACTTGGACTCCAGCAGAGATGACAGTTTAGCCACCGTCCTTCTCTCTCCTATCTCCTCCACTGGGTACAACGTCGCTATCCCCAGGACAGAGCTAGCTTTCTTGATCTGTGTGTTCAGGTCTCTTCCTATCGGCTGCCATAATGCCACTGCCGCAGCAGACCACCGTGTCATACAATGTCTTGCAGCTGCGCCCCTTTACACCAAAAAGACCTGAGTCTCCTCAGTAGGAACAGCCTGCGCTGTCCCTTCTTGTAGAGTGCGTCAGTATTGTATGACCAGGTCTAGTTTATTGTTCACATGAACACCCAGGTACTTATAGGATGTCCCATCTCAATGTCGTTCACTGTATATTTACTGGTCCACCGTGCGTTCAGTATGTCCTGCATAGAGTGGAACTCAGACTCCAGCAGAGATGACAGTTTAGCCACCGTCCTTCTCTCTCCTATCTCGTCCACTGGGACAACGCGCTACCCCAGGACAGAGCTAGCTTTCTTGATCTGTTTGTTCAGTCTGTTCCTATTGGCTGCCATAATGCCACTGCCGCAGCAGACCACCGTGTCATACAATGTCTTCAGCAGCGAACCTTGTACTCCAAAAGACCTGAGTCTCCTCAGTAGGAACAGCCTGTGCTGTCCCTTCTTGTAGAGTGCGTCAGTATAGTGTGACCAGTCTAGTTCATTGTTCAGATGAACACCCAGGTCCTTATAGGATGTCACCATCTCAATGTCTGTTCCCCGTATATTTACTGGTGATGTGAGGTGTTGTCCTGAAATGACAGTGGAGCAACTTCAGCAGAGGGACATGACTGAAAGTTTGGAGACATTGTTTTTGGGCACAATGACTACGGCACCTCCACCTAATGCTGCGTGGAATAAGTCGATTGGAGTAAAATGGCCAGCAAGGTACTGTTCAAGAGCGAGGGAGGACGGGCGGCGGGTTCCGCGGTCGCGTTGGGGGGGGCGAAGGTCCGTTTTACACCTGCCCGCAGGTTTAAATTTTTTATTATTATTCTGCCTAAATGATCGCATTTTTCACCCTCTGAACGTTACCAAAACGTGATTTTTTTGGCAAACCCCTCTGACCGGGCCAAAAAATTCGATAAACTGGAAAAAATATGTGCCCCCCCACCCCATCATTTTTGTGGGTGTGGTCAACGTACAAGGTCTATGGAGACAGGAAAGACCATAAACTTTGCTGTAGACACATCAAATTTGGGTGAGGTGTGAATCACCTCAAGACATGCAAAAAACATCATTGTGGCCCATACCCACCGCCAACAGGAAGGCCGCCATCTTGCCTCAAAGTCACCCCACCTCCATTCGGGTAAAAAGTCACACCTCGCATTTGAACGCCTGAGCCACTGACAACGTCAGTCGGCGAAAGCCCTATTCTAATTGCTCACGTTTATTTATTAGGGCCTGAGCCACTGACAACGTCAGTCGGCGAAAGCCCTATTGTATCTGCTCACGTTTCTTTATTTTTTTTTTTTTTTATTATTATTCTGCCTAAATGATCGCCTTTTTCACCCTCTGAACTTTAACCAAAACGCGATTTTTTTTGGCAAACCCCTCTGACTGGGCCCAAAATTCGATAAACTGGAAAAAATATGTGCCCCCCCACCCCTCATTTTTGTGGGTGGGGTCAAACGTACAAGGTCTATGGAGACTGGAGACCATAAACTTTGCGGTAGACACATCAAATTTGGGTGAGGTGTGAATCACCTCAAGACATGCAAAAAACTTCATTGTGGCCCATACCCACCGTCAACAGGAAGGCCGCCATCTTGCCTAAAAGTTGCCCCACCTCCAATTCGGAAAAAACTCACACCTCGCATTTTAACGCACTTGTCCTAGGGACCAGATCCAATTGAGCTCATTTTTGCATGGGGGCATCTACAGGCATTGCCCATTAAAAGTTATATAAATTAAGTCAAAATCTCAAAAGGCGTGGCCAGGGCGCCATGGCGAAGTTTGACTCCTCCCCTTACAACTTCAACCACCTGTAACTCGCCCAATACTTGTCCGATGTCCACAAAACTTTACGTGAAGGAAAATAGTGCCACCCCGGACGCAATGACCTCAAAATACCTGACAACCGATATAGCGCCACATAGTGGTTAATGAAAGAATTGCTGAAAACTGTTTTAATTATTACTCACGCACGGCTGGCCAGAATGATGTGAAATTTTCAGAGATTCATCAGAACACAGACATGATCATAACTGAACATCAACATTAGTATGACGTCATACATGTTACCATGGACACGCCCTTCTCGCCATTCAACCCATGTTCTTATGGGGCGGGGTGGGAAGGTCTTGGAGGTCTAAATTTTTCTACATATGTTGAGGTCACTGTCATATGCAGTCCAATATGGGTGGACAACACATAACTTACAGGGAAGTGTTGCCATGGCAACATGGCGACGGTTGACTACACGCCATGAAATTTCGGACAGTTGTATCTTGGACAATCTTTTTCTGATGTCCACAAAACTTTCCATCAAGGAAAATAGTGCCACCCCGGATACAATGACATAAAAATACTGGACAAAAGATATAGTGCCATATAGTGGCTAACGAAGGAATTGCTGAAAACTGTTTTATTTATTACTCATGGACGGCTGGCCAGAATGACGTGAAATTTTCAGAGATTCCTCAGAACACAGACATGATCATAACTGGACATCAACGTTAGTATGACCTCATACATGTTACCATGGACACGCCCTTCTCACCATTCAACCCATGAGCTTATGGGGCGGGGTGGGAAGGTCATGGAGGTCGAAATTTTTCAACATATGTTGAGGTCACTGTCATATGCAATCCAATATGGGTGCACAACACATAACTTACTGGGAAGTGTTGCCATGGCAATATGGCGACGGTTGACTACACGCCATGAAATCTCGGAATGTTGTATCTTGGATAAACTTTGTCTGATTTTCATCAAATTTTCGACAATGGATAATATTCCCACCCTGAACACTCCTATACAAAATAACAAAAGTTTAGCGCCTCCTAGTGGTAACAACATTAGACCCTTGTAAAATGGCCAAACTTTGTACGATTTGCAACAAATTTTATACGATCTCGATGATAAGTCTTAAGTCCTATCTTGGCTAAGGGAACAGCATCTTCTACACGGCACCTCCACCTAATTCTGCGTGGAAGAAGTCGATTGGAGTACATGGCCAGCAGGTACTGCTCAAAGCGAGGGAGGACGGGCGGCGGGTTCCGCGGTCGCGCGGGGGGGCGAAGGTCCGTTTACACCTGCCTGCAGGTTTAATTATTATTATTATTTTTCACTATTATTCTGCCTAAATGATCGCATTTTTCACCCTCTGAACGTTAACCAAAACGCGATTTTTTTTTGGCAAACCCCTCTGACCGGGCAAAAAATTCGATAAACTGGAAAAAATATGTCCCCCCCCACCCCTCATTTTTGTGGGTGGGGTCAAACGTGCAAGGTCTATGGAGACTGGAGACCATAAACTTTGCCGTAGACACATCAAATTTGGGTGAGGTGTGAATCACCTCAAGACATGCAAAAAACATCATTGTGGCCCATAACCACCACCAACAGGAAGTCCGCCATCTTGCCTCAAAGTCGCCCCACCTCCAATTCGAGAAAAAAGTCACACCTCGCATTTGAACGCACTTGTCCTAGGGACCTGATCCAATTGAGCTTATTTTTGCATGGCGGCATCTATAGGCATTGGCCATTAAAAGTTATATAAATTAAGTCAAAATCTCAAAAGGCGTGGCCAGGGCGCCATGGCGAAGTTTGACTCCTCCCCTTACAAATTCAACCAGCTGTAACTCCCGCAAAACTTGTCCGATGTCCACAAAACTTTCCATCAAGGAAAATAGTGCCACCCCGGAAACAATGCCATCAAAATACCGGACAAAAGATATAGCGCCACATAATGGCTAATGAAAGAATTGCTGAAAACTGTTTTATTTATTACTCACACACGGCTGGCCAGAATGACGTGAAATTTTCAGAGATTCATCAGAACACAGACATGATCATAACTGAACATCAACGTTAGTATGACGTCATACATGTTACCATGGACACGCCCTTCTCGCCATTAAACCCATGAGCTTATGGGGCGGGGTGGGAAGGTCTTGGAGGTCTAAGTTTTTCAACATATGTTCAGGTCACTGTCATATGCAGTCCAATATGGGTGGACAACACATAACTTACACGGAAGTGTTGCCATGGCAACATGGCGACGGTTGACTACACGCCATGAAATTTCGGACAGTTGTATCTTGGACAACCTTTTTCTGATGTCCACAAAACTTCCCATCAAGGAAAATAGTGCCACCCCGGATACAATGACATCAAAATACCGGACAAAAGGTATAGCGCCACATAGTGGCTAACGAAAGAATTGCTGAAAACTGTTTTATTTATTACTCACGCACGGCTGGCCAGAATGACGTCAAATTTTCAGAGATTCATCAGAACACAGACATGATCATAACTGAACATCAACGTTAGTATGACGTCATACATGTTACGACGGACACGCCCTTCTCGCCATTCAACCCATGAGCTTATGGGGCGGGGTGGGAAGGTCTTGGAGGTCTAAATTTTTCAACATATGTTGAGGTCACTGTCATATGCAGTCCAATATGGGTGGACAACACATAACTTACAGGAAGTGTTGCCATGGCAACATGGCGACGGTTGACTACACGCCATGAAATTTCGGAAAGTTGTATCTTGGACAAACTTTTTCTGATGTCCACAAAACTTTCCATCAAGGAAAATAGTGCTACCCCAGATACAATGACATCAAAATACCGGACAAAAGATATAGTGCCACATAGTGGCTAACGAAGGAATTGCTGAAAACTGTTTTATTTATTACTCACGCACGGCTGGCCAGAATGACGTGAAATTTTCAGAGATTCATCAGAACACAGACCTGATCATAACTGAACATCAACGTTAGTATGACGTCATACATGTTACCATGAACACGCCCTTCTCTCCATTAAACCCATGAGCTTATGGGGCGGGGTGGGAAGGTCTTGGAGGTCTAAATTTTTCAACATATGTTGAGGTCACTGTCACATGCAGTCCAATATGGGTGGACAACACATAACTTACAGGGAAGTGTTGCCATGGCAACATGGCGACGGTTGACTACACGCCATGAAATTTCGGAAAGTTGTATCTTGAACAAACTTTTTAAGATGTCCACAAAACTTCCCATCAAGGAAAATAGTGCCACCCCGGATACAATGACATCAAAATACCGGACAAAAGATATAGCGCCACATAGTGGCTAACGAAAAAATTGCTGAAAACTGTTTTATTTATTACTCACGCACGGCTGGCCAGAATGACGTGAAATTTTTAGAGATTCATCAGAACACAGACATGATCATAACTGAACATCAACATTAGTATGACGTCATACATGTTACCATGGACACCCCTTCTCGCCATTCAACCCATGAGCTTATGGGGCGGGGTAGGAAGCTCTTGGAGGTCTAAATTTTTCAACATATGTTGAGCTCACTGTCATATGCAGTCCAATATGGGTGGACAACACATAATTTACAGGGAAGTGTTGCCATGGCAACATGGCTACGGTTGACTAAACACCATAAAATTTCGGAAAGTTGTATCTTGGACAAACTTTTTCTGATGTCCACAAAACTTTCCATCAAGGAAAATAGTGCCACCCGAGATACAATGACATCAAAATACCAGACAAAAGATATAGTGCCACATAGTGGCTAACAAAAGTATTGCTGAAAACTATTTTATTTATTACTCTAAACTAAATATGTATTACTAAATATGTAAATATATATACACACACAGTGCAGAGCATTGTTGCTAGATGGAATAATATGTAGATATATAAACACCCAGTGCGGAGCATTGTAGCTAGATGGAATAAATATGTAAATATATATACACACACAGTGCAGAGCATTGTTGCTAGATGGGATGAAACAGCACAACCGTGTACTTAGTTATCCTATATGGTATGATTATGTACCCATACATATTCTCACCCTCCATATCGACCGCTATTTTCCTAATTGTATGCTGGAGGGGACCATTGTGTGTCTTTTGCATTCAAAACTATTAGGTTGTCACGTCTTTAGCCTATCTCTAACAGCAGCCCTACTTAGGTTGTACAGTCTGACAGCCGTTGGGAGGAAGGACCTGCGAAACCTCTCGGTTGTGCACCTAGGATGATGTAGTCTGCTGCTAAATGAACTCCACCGTGCGTTCAATATGTCCTGCATAGGGTGGAACTCGGACTCAAGCAGAGATGACAGTTTAGCCACCGTCCTTCTCTCTCCTATCTCCTCCACTGGGACAACGCGCTACCCCAGGACAGAGCTAGCTTTCTTGATCTTTTTGTTCAGTCTCTTCCTATCGGCTGCCATAATGCCACTGCCCCAGCAGACCACCGTGTCATACAATGTCTTCAGCAGCGCCCCTTGTACAAGACCTGAGTCTCCTCAGTAGGAACAGCCTGTGCTGTCCCTTCTTGTAGAGTGCATCAGTATAGTGTGACCAGTCTAGTTTATTGTTCAGATGAACACCCAGGTACTTATAGGATGTCACCATCTCGATGTCTGTTCCCTGTATAGTTACTGGTGATGTGAGGTGTTGTCCTGAAATGAGAGTGGTGGATTTTGGGCACAACGACTACGGCACCTCCACCTAATGCTGCGTGGAAGAAGTCGCTTGGAGTAAATGGCCAGCAGGTAGTGTTCAAAGCGAGGGAGGACGGGCGGCAGGTTCCGCGGTCGCGCGGGGGGGCGAAGGGCCGTTTACACCTGCCTGCAGGTTTATTTATTATTATTTTTCTCTATTATTCTGCCTAAATGATCGCATTTTTCACCCTCTGAACGTTAACCAAAACGCGATTTTTTTTGGCAAACCCCTCTGATCGGGCAAAAAATTCGATAAACTGGAAAAGATATGTGCCCCCCCACCCCTCATTTTTGTGGGTGGGGCCAAACGTACAAGGTCTATGGAGATTGGAGACCATAAACTTTCCCGTAGAGACATAAAATTTGGGTGAGGTGTGAATCACATCAAGACATGAAAAAAACATCATTGTGGCCCATACCCACCGCCAACAGGAAGGCCGCCATCTTGCCTCAAAGTCGCCCCACCTCCAATTCGGAAAAAAGTCACACCTCGCATTTTAACGCACTTGTCCTAGGGACATGATACAATTGAGCTCATTTTTACATGGGGGCATTTACAGGCATTGGCCATTAAAAGTTATATAAATTAAGTAAAAATCTCAAAAGGCGTGGCCAGGGCGCCATGGCGAATTTTGACTCCTCCCCTTACAAATTATACCACCTGTAACTCGGCCAAAATTTGTCCGATGTCCACAAAACTTTACATGAAGGAAAATAGTGCCACCCTGGACGCAATGACCTCGAAATACCTGACAACCGATATAGCGCCACATAGTGGTTAATGAAAGAATTGCTGAAAACTGTTTCATTTATTACTCACAAGCGGCTGGGCAGATTGATGTGAAATTTTCTGAGATTCATCAGAACACAGCCATGATCATAACTGAACATCAACATTAGCATGGCATCTAACGTGTTAGCATGCACACGCCCACCTCGCCATTAAATCCGTGAGCTTATGGGGAGGGGTGGGAACGTCCAGGAGTCATGAAGTTTGGAACATAGGTTTAGGTTACTGTCACATATAATTCAATATGGGTGGACAACACATAACTGACAAGGAAGTGTTGCCATGTTGCCATGGCGAAGTTTGATTCCTCCCCTTACAACTTCAACCACCTGTAACTCAGGTAAAAATGGTCCCATGTCCACAAAACTTTCCATGAAGGAAAATAGTCCCACCCCGAACGCAATGACCTCAAAATACCTGACAACCGATATAGCACCACATAGTGGTGAATGACAGAATTGCTGAAAACTGTTTAATTTATTACTCACAAGCGGCTGGGCAGAATGATGTGAAATTTTCTGAGATTCATCAGAACAGAGCCATGATAATAACTGAACATCAACATTAGTATAACATCAAACGTGTTACCATGGTGCCATGGCGAAGTTTGACTCTTCCCCTTACAACTTCAAACACCTGTAACTCGTGCAAAACTTGTCCCATATCCACCAAACTTTTCATGAAGGAAAATAGTGCCACCCCGGACGCAATGACCTCAAAATACCTGACAACCGATATAGCGCCACATCGTGGTAAATGAAAGAATTGCTGAAAAATGTTTCATTTATTACTCACAAGCGGCTGGGCAGAATGATGTGACATTTTCTGAGATTCATCAGAACACAGCCATGATAATAACTGAACATCAACAATAGTATAACATCAAACGTGTTAACATAGACACGCCCTCCTCGCCATTCAAACCGTGAGCTTATGGGGAGGGGTGGCAAGGTCTTGGAGGTCTCAATTTTTCAACATATGTTGCGGTCACTGTCATATGTAGTCCAATATTGGTGGACAACACATAACTTACAGGGAAGTGTTGCCCTGGCAACATGGTGACGGTTGACTATACGCCATGAAATTTCGGAAAGTTGTATCTTGGCAAAGTTTACAGTCTCCATAGACCTTGAAAATTTGTGTACGTTTGGGGGGGAACATATCTTTTCCTGTTTATCGAATTTTTTGCCGGGTCTGAGCGGTCTTGGGATTTATAAATTTTTGAACATATGTACCTAACAGCCACACATTTGAGGCAAAATAGCACACCCACTAGTGCCTAAGCAGCTCTCTGTATTTCAACAATTGCAGATAAAAAAATGGACCTAAAACCTCAAAGCCCCCCCAACAAGAAAAATTGTATGATGTTCTCTCATGTAGAAGTTAATAATTTTAAAATTAACTTCTAAACTCTGAATTGTTTACTAAATGGCTCTCTGTACTTGCACAATTGCAGATAAAAAATGGACCTAATGTACCTAACAGCAACACATTTGAGGCAAAAATTGCACACCCACCGGTGCCGAAGCAGCTCTCTGTAGTTGAACAATTGCAGATAAAAAAATGGACCTAAAACCTCGAAGCCCCCCCAACAACAAAAATTGTATGATGTTCTCTCATGTAGAAGTTAATAATTTTAAAATTAGCTTTTAAACTCTGAATATTTTAAGCTCTAGAAATTGAGAATATTTATTTCCGATGAATTCCCGATATATATTTCCGATGTCCCATGGCGAGGAGTCAACCTTCTCCATGGTAACACTTACCTAATCAGTGATGTGCAGATCCAAAGAGACCAACAGCTGCTCTGAGTCTGAGAGTGTATTAAAGATCTTTGTCTCTTTAAAATGGAGTCCTCTAACAACTCCTTCAAAATGGGAGAAAACAGGCCACTGTCTCATTTACAAACAGCAGAATCGTTACCTACGATGCAGCAAAGTTCAGACTCCTCAGCCTCACAGCAACCCCATTTTAATGACCAAGCACCTCCCACTGGACATATCATTCATTCAAAAACAGTTCAATAAATATTTCTACAAAAACAGTTCACAGTTCACCATCTTCCAATATACAATATCTCACAAAAGTGAGTACACCCCTCACATTTTTATAAATATTTTATTATATCTTTTCATGGGACAACACTGAAGATATGACACTTTGATGTAATGTAGTCAATGTACAGCTTGTACAACAGTGGAAATCTGTTGTCCTCTTAAAATTACTCATGACTTCAATCTTGAAGGTTGTTCTCCAAAATTTACAACAATTTTCTAATCATTTTATACTTTTCTTTGTCAATCTATCTACATTTGAAACCATTTCCCTCAAATTTGTAATTTCCTCTTGTAAAATTGACTTTTCCTGTACATTTGAGACTGGTCCGACTGAAAGACAGACTGACAGCATTCAACAGGGCGTGGGACTCGAGAAGGTGTGTTCACATTTTGGTGGTTAACAAATGGCAGAAATTGATAGAAGAGGGGAAAAATGAGCCAAACGGCACAGGTGAGGGGAGAGGAGGCAGCAGAGGAGTGTGTTCTGAATACAGCAGAGAGGCCGTGAGATTTTCAGCACCTCAGGTTAGTGACGTGACTCTCAGAATAAATTCTATAATATTTAGCTGCCATCAAGTAGTTCACAATTCTCTGTCTCCAAAGTATTTTTTCTCATAAACTGAAAAAATAATTAATTCCTCAATAACGAAGATTTTTCAATAAAGTTCTGAATTTCCAAGAAAAAATTAGCTACATGAATAGAATAGAAAACACCTGATTGTCCCCTTGGGGAAATTTGTTGTGGACTCACAGTTCTGACACAAACCTGCTTCCCTTTGAATCACAAGACATCACATCACAACATGACATCTGCTCACATAGAGTATATTGCACGCTATACCCCCATTACACATATTAAAAAAAAAAAAAAAAAAAAAAAAAAACAGTCTAAAACATAAACAAAGAGAACATGTAATCCAAGTTAGGATCACCATGCTGTTGTACAATCCTAGGAGCAATTTAGGAGCCTAATAGAAGCAGGTACAAATAAACTTTTTTTTAAACAGTTTAACCTGCATTTTGGTATTCTGTATCTTCTACCAGAAGGCAGTTTGGTGAAAAAGCCTCTTTCCACAGTAGATGTTGCTGAATGAAGAAAAAAAAGAAAACCCTTGCTTGTTCTCAGGTGATTCATTATTTTTTAACAAGGAGGATGGTAGTGGTGGTGGACTCACAAATTTATTCTAAGGTAAAGCCTATAAATGTAAATTGAGTACAAATTAGCAGGTTCCAAGGTTGTCATAGCCAGGAGCGGCACTGGGGTTAAGCTCCCAGTGCTCATAAAATGCTCCTTACGGCGTGCGTCTCGAAAAGCCTCTGCCAACTAAGTCCAACTCCTAGCCTGCCCGTGTGGTTTAGTCTCTAAGCCCGGTGGAACTGCTTTTACTAATAGGAGAAGGGGCGAGGGCGGATCTCTGGCGCCTTAAAACCAGATGCTTCGGATAGATGGTGGCTCGTCAACCTGGGAAGGTAGCCCATCTAGGGGAAGGTAAACCCTGATTTCAAACCTCCGCTGCCTTGCGGCACACCCGGTCACGGGAAAGGATTCGGGAGTCAACCCTGAGGAAAAATCCGGAGTCGGAGCCCCTAAGGCAGTTCTCTGTTGTGCTCAACATCGTTCTGGCAGCTCCTGCGACGGCACTGGTGCCAAACTATAGCAGCCCTGCTGTTCCTTTGGATCCATCAGTGACGTGGAGAGGGGGGACATGCTGCATGGGTAACATCTTGTCCTCCATATCTTCCTGCCCAGGCTTGAATCCTACCAACGCCCAACGCTGGAAGGTAGAACACCGGTGCGCATCGGCCTGATCAGCCACAGGCGGTGCTGTTCCAGCAGAGTAGACGTTTAGGATTCTCTTCCATGGTCATCATAGACCGACGGAGGCCAACGACAATGATTATAAATTTGTGGATCATTTTATGAATGATTTTTCTTTATATTTTAATAAAATTACTGTTTCAATATAAATTTGAAACGCATTGTTTAAGGGGAAAAAGCCAAAATATTATCACAATTTACACTTTTGACCATAATTTTGCAGAGCAACAGCCAAACAAAAACTAATGACTGCAATGGTCATGTGTCCGTAGCAAGCAGCGCCTCTTTGTGTTGGTCATATCATGTGACTTCTCCCATGGAAAAAGCACATACATCGCATCAGGAATCACAGCATTGAAGCGGAGAGGACATGGAGGGAAAGGAAGTGCCTGTATTAAAAAAAAAAAAAAACAACAAAAAAAAAAGTACATATTCAATAAAAACATTAAAAAAATATTTCAATTATTCATTGGATTCGTCTGCAAGCCAAGGACCATCTCTGGTTAAAATTTCAGCAAAATCCATCCAGTAGTTTCTACATAATCCTACTAAATCACTGCAACAAGTTTGAGCCTTGGTAGAGATATGCAGTCATGGATCACCCCCAAAATGTAATGGTTTGTGTGTAGGCCAAGAACCACTTCTGGTGAACATTTCATCCAAATTCATCCAGTAGTTTTGGAGTATTGTTGGAAAAGTGTGTGAGGATATAAGAGCCTTGGTGGAGGTATGCATTCCACAGGAAGTTTTCAGTTTCAAATTTAGCAATGTTTTCTCACACAACTTATAACAAAATAAACGTAGCACTTATATCTAACGGTTAACATGCAAAATGTTAAGTTTAAACCAACTTACAGGTGTGCTTGGCCAGATCAAACATGCTAATGCTAACGGGCTAGCCGCGAACGTTAGCTAAAACGCTAATCTCAAGGGAAACAAATTTAGCAATGTTTTCTCACACAACTTATAACAAAATAAACGGAGCACTTATATCTAACGGTTAACATGCAAAATGTTACGTTTAAACCAACTTACAGGCTGGTTGCGTGAGGACTGACGTACGTCGTCTTCTTCTGAGGTTTTATGGTGGTTGGCAAACGCCTTGTAGGAGCATTACCGCCACCTTCTGGAACGGACTGTGATTCGAAATGGCATTACTGTCCTATATCCTTGAAATTAGTCCTGTTGCCCTAATAAACCTAAAAACTGCATGATAGACCGCATCTCCTGAACTTCTCTGCAAAATCTCTTTCATACTGAGCTGGTTTTGTCCTGCGATAAGCACAGTTGCCATGGAAACCCACTCATTGCATTTCAATAACGGACATTTATACATGGGGCAAACTTGCAACAATTTGCACTAAATTTTCGACGATTGATATTAGTCCTGCACAAAACAAGTCTACATAAAAATAACAAACAAAAGTTTTAGCGCCCCTATTTTTAAAAGGAAGAATTGCTGAAAAAATTTTTCTCTCTTTTTCTCTCACTAGCAGAAAAAAAAAATGCATGAAGGAATCACTAGGGCTGATTGACAGTACATGTAGATAGTACAGAACTGTTTCCATGGCGACCAGCGTGCTTCAACACACACAGTGCAGAGCATTGTAGCTAGATGGAATAATATGTAGATATATAAACACCCAGTGTGGAGCACTGTAGCTAGATGGAATAAATATGTAAATAGAATATATATACACACACAGTGCAGAGCATTGTTGCTAGATGGAATAATATGTAGATATATAAACACCCAGTGCGGAGCATTGTAGCTAGATGGAATAAATATGTAAATACATATACACACACAGTGCAGAGGATTGTTGCTAGATGGGATGAAACAGCACAACCGTCTACTTAGTTATCCTATATGGTATGATTATGTACCCATACATATTCTCACCCTCCATAGCGACCAGTATTTTCCTAATTGTATGCTGGAGGGGACCATTGTATGTCTTTTGCATTCAAAACTATGAGGTTGTCACGTCTTTAGGCTATCTCTAAGAGCAGCCCTACTTAGGTTGTACAGTCTGACAGCCGTTGGGAGGAAGGACCTGCGAAACCTCTCGGTTGTGCACCTAGGATGATGTAGTCTGCTGCTAAATGAACTCCACCGTGCGTTCTGTATGTCCTGCATAGGGTGGAACTCGGACTCCAGCAGAGATGACAGTTTAGCCACCGTCCTTCTCTCTCCTATCTCCTCCACTGGGACAACGCGCTACCCCAGGACAGAGCTAGCTTTCTTGATCTGTGTGTTCAGTCTCTTCCTATCGGCTGCCATAATGCCACTGCCGCAGCAGACCACCGTGTCATACAATGTCTTCAGCTGCGCCCCTTGTACACCAAAAGACCTGAGTCTCCTCAGTAGGAACAGCCTGCGCTGTCCCTTCTTGTAGAGTGCGTCAGTATAGTGTGACCAGTCTAGTTTATTGTTCACATGAACACCCAGGTACTTATAGGATGTCACCATCTCAATGTCTGTTCCCTGTATATTTACTGGTGATGTGAGGTGTTGTCCTGAAATGAGAGTGGAGAAACTTCAGCAGAGGGACATGAGTGAAAGTTTAGAGACATTGTTTTTGGGCACAATGACTACGGCACCTCCACCTAATGCTGCGTGGAAGAAGTCGATTGGAGTAAATGGCCAGCAGGTAGTGCTCAAAGCGAGGGAGGACGGGCGGCGGGTTCCACGGTCGCGCGGGGGGCGAAGGCCTGTTTACACCTGCCTGCAGGTTTAATTATTATTAGGGCCTGAGCCACTGACAACGTCAGTCGGCGAAAGCCCTATTGTATCCGCTCGCGTTTATTTATTAGGGCCTGAGCCACTGACAACGTCAGTCGGCGAAAGCCCTATTGTATCCGCTCACGTTTCTTTATTATTAGGGCCTGAGCCACTGACAACGTCAGTCGGCGAAAGCCCTATTGTAATTGCTCACGTTTATTTATTAGGGCCTGAGCCACTGACAACGTCAGTCGGCGAAAGCCCTATTGTATCCGCTTGCGTATATTTATTAGGGCCTGAGCCACTGACAACGTCAGTCGGCGAAAGCCCTATTGTATCCGCTTGCGTTTATTTATTAGGGCCTGAGCCACTGACAACGTCAGTCGGCGAAAGCCCTATTGTATCCGCTCGCGTTTATTATTATTATTATTATTATTATTATTATTCTGCCTAAATGATCACATTTTTCACCCTCTGAACGTTAACCAAAACGCGATTTTTTTTGGCAAACCCCTCTGACCTGGAAAAAAATTCGATAAACTGGAAAAGATATGTTCCCCCCCACCCCTCATTTTTGTGGGTGGGGCCAAACGTACACAAATTTTCAAGGTCTATGGAGACTGGAGACCATAAACTTTGCCGTAGACACATCAAATTTGGGTGAGGTGTGAATCACCTCAAGACATGCAAAAAACATCATTGTGGCCCATACCCACCGCCAACAGGAAGGCCGCCATCTTGTCTCAAAGTCGCCCCACCTCCAATTCGGAAAAAACTCACACCTCGCATTTTAACGCACTTGTCCTAGGGACGTGATCCAATTGAGCTCATTTTTACATGTGGGCATCTACAGGCATTGGCCATTAAAAGTTATATAAATTAAGTCAAAATCTCAAAAGGCGTGGCCAGGGCGCCATGGCGAAGTTTGACTCCTCCCCTTACAAATTCAACCACCTGTAACTCGGCCAAAACTTGTCTGATGTCCACAAAACTTTACATGAAGGAAAATAATGCCACCCCGAACGCAATGACCTCAAAACACCTGACAAAAGATATAGCGCCACATAGTGGTTAATGAAAGAATTGCTGAAAACTGTTTTATTTATTACTCATGCGCGGCTGGCCAGAATGACGTGAAATTTTCTGAGATTCATCAGAACACAGCGATGATCATAAGTGAACATCAACGTTAGTATGACATCATAGGTATTACCATGGACACGCCCTCATCACCATTCAATCCATGAGCTTATGGGGAGGGGTGGGAAGGTCTTGGAGGTCTAAGTTTTTCAACATATGTTGAGGTCACTGTCATGTGTAGTACAATATGGGTGGACAACACATAACTTACAGGGAAGTGTTGCCATGGCAACATGGCGACAGTTGACTACTCGCCAAGAAATTTCGGAAAGTTGTATCTTGGATAGACTTTGTCTGGTTTTCATCAAATTTTCGACAGTGGATAATAGTCCCACCCTGAACACTCCTATATAAAATAACAAAAGTTTTAGTGCCTCCTAGTGTTAACAACATTAGACCCTTTTAAAATGGCCAAACTTTGTACGATTTGCAACAAATTTTATACAATCAATATTCTCCCTTCCCCGAACTCATCTATATACAAATAATAAACAAAACTCATAGCGCCCCCTAATGATTAAAGGAAGAATTACTGACGGGAAAAACTTGTCCAATGTCCACAAAACTTTACATGAAGGAAAATAGTGCCACCCCGGACGCAATGGCATCAAAATACCTGACAAAAGATACAGTGCCACATAGTGGTTAACGAAAGAATTGATGCAAACTGTTTTATTTATTACTCACAAGCGGCTGTGCAGAATGATGTAAATTTCCTGAGATTCATCACAACACAGCCATGATAATAACTGAACATCAACATTAGTATAACATCAAACGTGTTATCATGGACACGCCCTCCTAACCATTCAATCCGTCAGCTTATGGGGAGCGGTGGGAACGTCCTGGAGTCACAAAATTTGGAACATAGGTTTAAGTTACAGTAACATATAGTACAATATGGGTGGACAACACATAACTGACAAGGAAGTGTTTCCATGGCGAAGTTTGACTCCTCTCCTTACAAAGCACCTTTTTAAACTTCAGTTCGCCGTGTCCGGCTGCACTTATTTTGTTCCTCCACAAGAGAACGTAAAATCAACTGAACAGTAATTCGATGCCTGGCGAAATTGAGCGCACCTAACCAAGTTCATCCAAGTGTAACAAAGCTGACAATTAAAAAATCTTTAATTCCAATTGTATATATCTAGCTGACAATTAACTATATTCAGAATTATTCTTATTGTGTACTTTCAAATTGCTAATGTAAATTTGAAAGGTTTTTTTAATTTATTTTTATTATTGCTAATGTAAATTTGAAAGATTTTTTTTATTTTTATTATCTTTTTTTAATTTTGTTTTTTTTGTGCTACTTGGCTTATTTTCACATTACCAAAACGTTAAGGCTCAAGATTTTGTCTATATAAGTGTACATTTGAATAAATATGTTTGAAATATTTCATGTTGCAATTGTTTTTGGTTTTTTTGCCTTCAGTTTGCTTTCATCTGCCAATACAGTTTTTAAGTACTCAGTACATGTGTGAAAGCCCCCCCCCCCCCCCCAATAAGGGAGGCATGAGGTATGCTTTGACAGGTATGTGTACTGCAGAAAATTATATCACGTTTTGCACAAAGACCAGTAGTCACAATGAAATGACATTTTCATTTTTTTTCCCCCTCGGACTTAATTGGACTACCCTCAGCGGAAGTCACTTACGTACTGCGAAAAAAACATTTGCCATAAAAACCCAATCCTTGCCATTCAATACGTTTTCTACTTTGGAGGGTTTGGAAAGTCCAAGAGTCACCAAATGTGGAATGTAAGTCAAGATGACTGTCTTCTGTACTTCTGCGGTGTTTGCAACATGTATCTAAAATGTAAGTGTTACCATGGCCACATGTCCGAGTTTACCTGATCGCAACATTTTGGACAGTTGTAATTTTGACACTGTTTCGGACAGTCACTGGAATTGCTATGATGAAAATTATTCCCACTCCGCACATTTGGCCCCAGCCACAAAAAATGAGGGGTGGGGGTACACATATCTTTTCCACTTGATCAAATTTTTTGCCGGAATTGCTATGATGAAGTGCTATGCCACTACGCACACTCCTAAATAAAAATATTTGACAAAAGGGTAGTGTCACTTACTGCTCACAGGAAAATCTGCACCAAATAGTTACTGCTCCTCTTCTGTTAGTTTGCCTCCCTCTTGTGGTTGTTTATCATAACTGCACCCTTTTGACAAGTCTCATTTCATGAAGTCAACCATTTTATTTCCACAATTTATTATTGGCTTGTTTTTAAAGGTACACCTGACAAAGGCACATTAAAAGTATGTAAAAAAACCAATAACAGTGCTGGGGTTTAGCACAACTTGTAGTAGAAATGTTTTCCCTCTTGAACGACAAATAGAATTACAAAAATTAAATTCTGTAAACCATTTTTGTCACATCTTATTCAGGCATATGTCAAAGTGCACACAAACTCAATGTGCATCGTTTCTGGCATTAACATTTGTTTCCAGTTTTAAATAAAATAAAGTATATCTTGGTCATAAGTAACCTTAGCACATTACAAACTGCATTTGACTCTTTAAAAAAAAAAAAAAAAAAATAACTGTCAAAGACTTCAGTGCACAAACCCCCCAAGAAAAGATTGATAACCTTAACTAACATTGCATATCCACTATTGTGTTTTGTTTTACATCTTAGGTCTGATCTGCAGCTACTGGAAGAGCTTGGCGTTATTGCTAACAAAGGAAGGTTGACCAATAATTCAATCAAACAGTCCACTTTTTCAGTTTATTTCAACTTTATTTATATAGTGCCATTTCACAAAAACAGTCATCTCATAGTATTTTAAACTCTAGGGGAAACCCTCACAACTGCACAAAGACTCCAGCAATCAGGCGATCCCCTGTGAGCAAGCACTTGGCGACAATGGAGAGGAAAAACTCCCTTTTAGCAGGAAGAAACCTCCAGCAGAACCAGGCTCAGAGAGGGGCAGTCATCTGCTGCGACTGGCTGGGGGTTGAGGGGATAGAGAAGATGAAAAGAACAGAAATGTAGAGAGCAAACAGCACCTTGGGGAATCAATCTATAGGAGAGAACAGAGAGATGTTAATGACCAGCATAAATGTTTCATTCAGAGTGAAGAAAGGAGTGAACCCCAGTGCATTATTCGAGGTCCCCTGCCTGTCTAAACACAGTAGCAGCATAACTAAGGGAGGGTTCACGGCCACATGATCTCACACCAATTATAGCCAATGGAGCGTAGTGCTCTGTTAGGATAACTGGGTATTATCACATCTTATAAATAAAAGGGGCCTGCACCTGTATGTAGTACATGTCGTTTCCAACTAACACTTTGAATGTTTAATGGCTGTACCCCCCCCCCAAAAAAAGGGGTCAGATCACATTTTATGACCAGTTAATGCAGAAATTTTTGAAAGTGGTGACCTACTTTATTTAAATCTATTGATGCCAAACACACAATGTAAAGCTGTTACTATTCTAAAGCGAATTCTTGTTCAAAATTGTCCAGTTGTAAATTTTTATCTTGAAAACAGCATACAATCCCTTCATGATCACTAAAATAAGTTGGAACTACTACACATTTGATTTCATACTGTGTTGTTTTTATATATACATGATCAATTAATGTTCCCTTTTCTGTTGTGGGCGATGTGACATGTTGAACATATTCTTTACTTGACATAAAATTACTAATTGATGATGATGTCAGCATGTCATTATTAAAGTCTCCCATGACCACAACTGTCTCACTTTTGGGATCTATGGAATTGAGTAACTGTTCCAAATTAGTTTTAAACAGAGACATTGGATATGATGGTGGGCGGTAGATAACTATAAGCACTATGCTGTTGTTAACAAAATTACAAACCAAACATTCCAAATTACAATCTGAGACTTTTACAATATCAAATGACAAATTTTCACCACAATACATACCGACCCCACCATGTTGTTGTCCTTGTATTTCAGTCAGTGCTGGATGGGTACTGCAGTATGACTGACTACGAAGAACACTGTTAAAATTGTAACCGTCTATATGGATAGATTCAAGTAAAGAATTTTCTGTCAACCATGTCTCTGTAACAGCAATAATGTTAGGCTGCAAATGCCGTGTACACAAAGCTAAATCTGATACATGGCGAGTCAAACTTTGTACATTCATCAGAAACACAGTAAATGATAATGAACTCAAATTTTGTGTTACTGTGTTTTCAATCAAGAAGGGAGGCATGCTGTCAAGTGCATTTTTAATATTAGCATTACAATATATTGCCTTTTCTTCGAAATCTTGAATAATTAATCCAGATAAAGTTCGTACTCTGCTTAAAGCGACATACGCTTGTCCAGGGGAAAAGACTTTTTTAAGGGACACCACAGCTTCATCCACAGTAACACCCTGTACTTTATGCACCGTGCAAGCCCAGCATAAATTTAACGGAAACTGGCGTCGCATTCCTCCTTTATTGTTAACCCTTTCTTCCTCTGCGTGAATAGCCGTGGAGCCATGCAGGTCAGCATTTGCACATTTTTTCTCCTCTGTACACCAATCTGACTATCATCAAATTTAACATAGATGGCTTGTGGAAACGTTGATTCTTTCTCTGAATAAGATATATGTGTAACTGTGCCACATGCACCATTCACTAAACCATCTATAACATCTATATTTTTGCACAACATTACTCGTGCACCAATACCTATTTGTAGCATTTCAGATAAGCAAGTATTTTTGACTTTATTATGATACCCAACCATTTTTTCAAGATTTCCAGTTTT
The DNA here is from genome assembly GCA_020510985.1 of Pholidichthys leucotaenia. Taxonomy (NCBI): domain Eukaryota; kingdom Metazoa; phylum Chordata; class Actinopteri; order Cichliformes; family Pholidichthyidae; genus Pholidichthys; species Pholidichthys leucotaenia. The sequence goes on along the minus strand of CM035845.1, from coordinate 22,445,167 downwards.
TTTGCTTGGCATATAGTCCTGTGCTCTGATGTCTTCAATCTTTGGACATGTATCTAATAAACACCGAAAATTGTGTTCGTCTACTTGTTTATTGGTGGAAAAAATGTGCAAAGCAGAGCTCTTCTCACCAGTTTCACGCTGCCTTAACATCACTATATCGCTATCTAGCATGGGTGTCCCTTTACAGCGAGTTCGCATTCTATTTAACAATTGTGCAAAGTCATGATCTTTTTGCCTAACAATTCCCTGAAGTTGTACAACTTGAAATAAATTTGACCATAAATTCACATCAACAGTATTGATGTATAGCGCTTTTCCCTTCACGGGGGGTAACTGGAAAAAATCACCGACGGCAATAATACTAACATTTCCAAATGGGGAAAAGTCACCCGTCTGTTTTATCTGCCGTAATCTACCATGAATATATGCCAGTAGTTTATGGTCAACCATCGATATCTCGTCAACTATCAAAATTTGCAAATCACTATATTTAGCACGCAAAGAATTCAGCTTTTCCTCACCCAAGGGTGTGTAAGGTAAGCTAACATCTTTCCCAATGCTAAATGTACTGTGAATGGTTGCAGTTTTTAAATTGAAGGCTGCGATTCCTGTTGGTGCAGTTAACAAAACGCAAATATTATTGGGTTGACGACATAATGGTGACAATAACCGAATGGCCTCATATTGAATAGCTCTAATTAAAAAGGTCTTGCCACTGCCTGCACCGCCTGTAATAAATACATGTAATGGTTCTGGATTTTTCCCTGAAGTTTTGTCTAAGCACCATTGTCTAATTTGATAAAAAATAGACTGCTGGACCTCATTCAAAGATCTAATTAAAGCTAATCCTTCATTTCTACACATTACATTATTATTCTTTTCTAAATGTGCAATTTCTCTGTTAATCACAGCCAAGTCAGGAATATTTTCTACTGCGTCCTGCAATGCCAGTTCGTTCTCATTTATTTTCTCAGCCATGATTTGTTCTATGCATTCTAATTGTTCCAATTCTTTTTCTGGACATAACTCACACCACACATCTTCAAGGACATTAGCATCATTGACTTCATTTACTAATTTATCAAAGTCTTCTGTTTCTATTTCAAATTTACGCTTATTTGAATGAACAATCGACTGTACTGAATGTATGGAGCCATCGCTAAATGTAACTTCGCCATTCGTGTAGAAGTTTTCAAAAGTTTCATAGCCCGATGGTTTTAAATCCTCTTCTACACGATATGGAAGAAACAGCTGCAAAACACTTTGGTGATATAATTCTGAATTTTTCGTCTCAGAAAAGCGTGCATAACGAACAACAGCAGGTTTACTTCTTGTTCTTTTAGTCACAAAACCACAACGATTTTTGAGCTGAATGGGATTTTTACTTTTTTCACTTTTATGGATAATGCGATATTCAGATGCAAATGTGGCAATACACATGTCATTGAAAATGTTATCATCAGGCCTGTTTTTATACCGGTCAATGATGCTAGTCATCCACATGTTGTCAGTTTCCGACATTGCTTTTAGTGCTGAAATAGGTTTGCTCATTCTAACTATGTTGGCTCCTGTTGGGACAAACTCGACTTTCCTAGAATTTTCTTTTAAATGCATATTGGTTAATCGATAAACTGCTTCTTGTGCGCCAACATCGCGATTATGCAAATAAACGCTGCCTAGGTTTTTTAGTGCATCTTTTGCACTTTCATTTCCATTTGAAGCCTCTTTTTGGGCATTTTGTAACAATAAGCCCAATTCTTTCTCCGCTTTACTGATGTATGTCACTATATAAACGACACACGCAAACGCATCCACCACAAATTGGATATCCAAATTACCATCCCAACATTTTAACAAAGACTTGTTATATGGATTAATCCATACCTCATTGACGTCCCTCTTTAATACAACCTGAGTTTTTTTATGGCAAGCTTTATATGCCATCTCAAAAATAACCTGATTTATGCCGATTGCTTGGTAGAGACTTTCAATACTATCATAACTGTTATCTTTATCTGATAAAGCCTTTTTGACTGTAGCCAAAATGCCCTGCGCTAACTGTATTTCCATGTTTTTCTTCTCCTTTTCTATTTTACATGTACATACAGTTTGATTAGTATTTGCATTGTTACTATTGTTATCATTGTTCTTCCCTTTCTTTTGGTTATTACGATCATCACACTTTGGGCACAGCTTTTGGATTTCTGTTTTACATATAAACGTTCTAGCTGAAGCTGGTCTGGGGAAATTAAAACGACACATGGTTTTTTTTCTTTTTACAGCTTTTGGAATGATTCCTTGAATGTTGCTGCACAGATGTTACTTTCTCCAATAATAATTCATCCTGGGAAGGTAGCTCACATGTGATATATTTATCAATAAACTGAACAACTTCCTCGTCTGTCTCTCGATTTATTATAGGTGCATTTTCAATCCAAAACAGGCAGTGCACGTGGGGACTGCCACGCTGCTGGAACTCCACACGATAAAAATATTCAATTATTTGGCCAATTGGTTGTGCTGGTGACATAAGGACCTCCCTCAAAAAACAATGCCAGCGGAAATCAAACATCCGGGCTGCAGTAACAGGGTTACGTCGCAACATTTCACACCTGTCTGCCCATTCTAAATCATCAAATGTTTGTGTTCGGCCTTCCTGTTTTAAAATGCTATTTAAGAGATTTTTCCACCGCATATCAGCCGATGAAAACGAACAAAACCATGTTGGAATCCCAAGCTGACAAATGCAAGCTAGTAGATCTTTCTGTGTTTTTTGCCAATACGAGGGTGTGCCGCGAATTGGTTTCAGGAAACGATACCCTTCATCATATTCTAGTAACTTCTTTAATGAATCTTCATTATTTTTTACTTCTTCAGATATCTTTTCTGGCATCGGACCACCTTTGCCTTTTTGCAGTGCTATTGATACATTTGATATAACTTGCTGAACCTCAGACATATATTGAGTAAAAAAAATATATTCCACATTACGTGCAAATCTACCATCTGCATGTAAAATTCTATTATTGAAATAGCGTGATAATGTTAAATTATCCCCCCTACTTTCAAAATATGTATTTCTTCCCTGGGGGAATAGGACTGGAAAGCATTTGGCTTCGTTTTCATGATCACCAAGTAGTCTCACTGGATTACTACCCTCAGCTGGTGCTAGATTCAATATATCATCAAAATATTGATCTAATACCTCCTAGCCTATGTCAACAGGCATGAGACATGTATCTTGAAACATGCAATGCGTTTGTCTATCATGTAGCCGTTCGTCTTCCCCATCATCATCAGCAGTGTTTTTTTGATTATCATCACATTTATCTGATAAATCTTCACCAATATTACAGCCTTTAAAATTTCTGTCTTTAACATTACTATCTTTATCCAAAACTTCGTCCTCTTCTCTACAAAATTCATTAAGCCACACCTCATTGAAATCTATATCTTTATAATATTCATTATTTTGTTTTAACCACTGCATGGCTTGCCTTATCTTTACAGTATCAACGAACTGATATTCATAGTGACCTTTATAAGTTAGTTTACGCTTAAGTTTGACACGCAACAATGAGCCCTCCATACTACTTCGAGGCAGCACAGTGGTCGTCTGTACAATGTTAGCAGGAACACAGGTTACTGGTCCATGAACACCATTTTGACCACCTTTTGGCAATGCTAACATTTTCATGAATGGTATATGTAAAGCTATCAAATGTTGCTCTAAGCTGTTCAAATTTGATAACTCTTGGGGAATGGGATCAGGTTTTAAATTATTGTTAAAATATTCAGGTGGCATTTTACCTTTAGCAATCTTGCTCTTACATGTGTAACAAATCCATAAACACCTTCTTGCTGTTGTTAACCAATAACAGGGCATGACACAGTCTTTATTACATTTGTGCAAATATTCTTTGCTTACACATGTATCTACTATTAATGTGATTTTATTGGTTTTCTTCAAAGAATCAGTATTGCAAAATAAAACTTGCTGTCTGAAAAACAGTCTATGGCACACACAACAAACAAATTCAGGGCCATCTTTCACTTTTGCTAAAAACTTTTCCACAAAAACATTTAAATGTTTAGGCTTTTCCTTACTTTCTTGTCTCTTTGATTTGATCTGTTCTTTAACCTTTTTTTTGAAAGCTGCATTTCCGTGATATTTCGTTTTACTCAATTGTTTTACATTCTCCCGGTGTTTCGCACTACGTCTATATTGGTTGCTACTCATTAACTTAACTTTTTGCTGGTGTTCTGGATCATGTCTATATTTGTTGCTACTCATTAACTTAACTCTTTGCTGGTGTTCTGGATCATGTCTATATTTGTTGCTACTCATTAACTTAACTCTTTGCTGGTGTTCTGGATCATGTCTATATTTGTTGCTACTCATTAACTTAAGTCTTTGCTGGTATTGTGGATCATGTCTATATCTGATGCGACTCATTAATTTGACTTTTTCCCTATGCAAGACACATTTTAAGTATCTGTTAATACTCAATGCCTTTAGTTTGTCCTTATATGACTGGTCTTCTCGATACTTCCTTTTAACAATTTCTCTTTTTTTCTCTCTATGTAAAATATTTTGCTTGTACATAATTCTTTGTTTGACCTTTTTTTTGTTTTTTTTTACATATTCTGAAATACTAGCATTACTTACATTATTTCTACATTCAGTTGACGACATTTTGGATAAAGGTAGTAATCTTGAAGCAGTAACACCTTTGTCATCTTTACACTGCCCGCGAGTATTATGTTGTTTTAAGAACGTATCCAATTTGCAATATCCAAAACAACTCTGAAGTCCAGACTCAAAAACACAAATTACTGACTCATAATGATTTCCGCTGGAATTGTCCAAGTATATGTTATTTTTGGAAGAGACCCTTCCGTCACCAGCATAATTAAGTCAACGCCCATTGCAAAATGTAAATATATTTACACCCAATAAATTAGCTGTCCCTTGAATTTCCATTTCTGTAGCCCAGGTATTTACATAGCGCATTCTAGACTTTGTGATGTACTCTGCAACTGAAGAATATTCACTTCTTAAAATATTTGCATATTTTGTAGGATTTTCCTCTAACTCTTTAACAACTAAATGCCGAATTCTCTTATGAGATTTCTGAGAACCACTCACAGCTTGACAGATGGCTCTAAAAAAGCAGTTCCCATCACCTACAATGCTGTCCGTTGTGCATGGAAGGCCCAACAACCCAAAACGAGAAGACACTCTATAATGATGAGTATCAAATGCTATATTTAAACGTTTACATAAAGCTTGACAATAATCTTTAGAAATAGGAGTAAAGTACTGCTTAAGCTGTGGCAAATCACAAACAAATTGTACACATGGAGTTACCTCAGAAATATGTGGTTTGAAGTTTGATTCTTGTTTACTATCTAATTTACTCTGTGATGTACCACACTTTAAGCGTTTGATGGGATATATAACATCTTCTAATGAATCACTAAAGACATTAGCTCTTCCAAACATATTCCTAGGACCACTGCAACTAATATGAACGCCAGTTATTTCAAAAGGCTTTCGGGTAAAACCAAGTTGTTTTGCCAAAGTACAAATGTGACAGAAGACCTCATCAAGAGAATTTAAAAACACAATGACACTACTACCATTTCCATCCACTTGCCCGGTACCATTTCTAGAATGTGAATCAACAATAGCATAGTGCCCATTCTCAGCAATGATGGCACATGTATTCTCACACACTGTCAATAGACATGTGTTGTACTGTGCAAATATTACTTCCAGTCCTGAGTGCAGAGAGACATAAAAACCATTTTCAATTTCGCTACCACTAACTACATCAACATCACCCCGAACATAATCTTCACCATAGTAAAATTTAAATTCCTGTCCATCAATGCAGTTCTCTTTGGGCAAATCAAAAACGCCCAAGTGAGACTTTCCACAGCTAATTTTGTTCCCATCGCGCAATGTAGTGTACAACTTATCTCCTAATTCCAGAACTGTATCTAAATCACTTGTGGCCCATGAAAAAACACTACAAATACTATGTTTTGCTAATGCAGTCAAAGCTATTGCCATGCACTGTACACCGCGGTATTTAAATCGACTGTTTCCCTGGTGAAATGATCCTCTCACATTCTCTCTGCAGAATGGGAGCGGATTCTCCAACCTGTCCATATTCTCATCAGTTAATGCACTTGAAGATATTTGATATTTATCCTCTAATCCAGGAAGGTCAGATGACTCATAACAAATCGAAGTTGAAGATTTATTGCTACATTTAGTTCTAAACTTACATTTGACCCCGGCAAGCTTATCTCTTTGTGGGTGTTGTGAACTTACCTAAAATAAAATAAAAACATTTACACCCCACCTCCTTGATTTCCAATAAGCAAAACATTGGTAACATTTCAAGCTCAGTTATATGTGTGTGCATTTTTAATATATTGTTTTTAATCTATATTTATAATCAATTTCCATCTCTGTTGCAATGTCCCCATTGTGGGAGTAATAAACACTTGTCTTGCATATAAAAACTATGAAAAAACACATATCAGACAGACATATCATTCAGTATTTGCTCACCTGTTGCTCCACTAAAGCAGTCTTGTCCATTGTGGTAGGTGATGCCTGGGATATCACCTCCACAACTTCTGCTGCTACCCCCACCTATACAAGATACATTATGATGCACTTATTAAATACAATAAAACTATTTTCACATTATTATATCTGAGCAGCTACTAAAAGCATTCCAAACATTGTGCTACAAAGTCACCCACTCCCAAGCCTGGATCTTTCTTGCTGGGAGCAGCAGCCTTTTGGCAACATGGTGACTGAGACATCTTGTTCCCCGTGACAACAGCCATCTGCTCAGCTGACCCAAGATCCGATGGAAAAAGACCATCCATTGCATCAAGAATCACAGGACTGAAGCGGAGAGGGGACGGAGGGAGAGGAGGTGCCTGTAAAAAAACAAAAAAAAACAAAGCACAAAGTACATATTTAATTGAAAAATTACAGTATCATTTCAGTTATCCATGATGAATTTTTACTGACCTGCAGTTTAACCAAGTCCTCCATGGATCCACAATGGGACCCCTCTGGTATATAAAGTTGCCTCTTCTGTAATGACAACAAAGATTTAATTTAATGAAATGTTCTTTACATTCTTACACAACCTAGTCAATATAGTTTTAGGTGACAATATTACAGTCAAATGGCTTACCCTCCTGTCCCGTGGCACAACAGTCCACTCAAAAGGGTTTATTGGAGAGGGCACAGCCTGCTGCCCCGTAACAACCAGTTTGGGCGAGACCTTTTTGACCAGAAATGATGATGGCATGGATGAAGACTGAGAAGATCCCTCAACTGGAGTCTCTAGCTGTTGGTAGCAGGTGTTCCACAGCAAACGGGCAAGAATGTCCATGCCCCCAGAATCAGATAGATGGACCTGAAAATAACACATTAAGAGTGTGAATATGCATCTATCTGAATTAAAAAGTCAAATTTACACAAATGTGGACCAAAAAAAAAAAAACAAAAAAACAAAAAACAAAAAAACATAACCCAATATACTTACACCGTCTCTGCTCCAGAGGGCCAAGTCATTCATGGGAAAGTGTTCAACCACAGAAATGTAGTTGATACCTTAAAAAGCAAATATTCAGGATTTAAACACGTGAATATGGCTTCAACACTTTACCAATTAAAACAAAGTCATACCCATACGTGCTGCAACACGGTGGTACTCCTGGTGCAGCAGGAGCTGCAGTTGAACCTCAATGTTTAGACGAGGTGGAAAATCCAGAACAAAAACCTTTGCAAAACAAAAACAATAACAGGATTACGTCATAGTAAGTCTTTGTTTAACAAATATATTTATATTTTAAGAAAAAAGAAATGCATCTTCACCTTAGGCCAGCGCGAGCAAACTAAGCCCAGGAGCCTGGCAAACTCTGCTCCAGCTTGCTCGATGGTATGCGCAGCCGTAAGGTCATTGCTTGGAGCCAGCAAACACACCAAGTCGGGTGTCCGAGGCACTGAAAGGTTCTGCACCTCACTCCTCAACTCGGCTGCCGTGGCCCCAGGAGTGGATGAGTAGCCAAAGGAGAGCCCTCCTTGTGGCATACTCACAAATCCATCTACGATTGCTCGTAGATGGGAGTCTCCAACAACGAGGATGAACTGTGGATGACAACATTTAGGTTCAGTACAAATTAGCACATAGTCTTAAAATAAAGTTTTCTGATTTCTTTTCATAAATTCAATAGTACCTTCTTGCTAGGAGACTCTGCTGGAATTACCAACTTGTGGCTGCATCCAGAGAAGGAAGAAGTTGGCCATATTTGCACGGTGTGGCGACAACCAGTGCCCCAACCTGTTTAAAAGAACACAGAATGTTACACACTTAAAAAAAAAAAAAAAAAAAAAAACAATTTTCCAACATCAAGGAAAAAAAGTTAAATGATTACTTACTACAGGTTGATAGGATCACAATTATAAGACTTACAAGTGCGGGGAGGAACAACCTGTGGTTCCAACAGCTCAAGACGCCTGGTCCACCTCTTTTTCATTGCCTGGGATCGGCGGAAAGACTTTTTACGAGGCATCTAATAGGAAAATACAAAACAAATTTGACTGTTGAGAACATTAAAAAAAAATATAGAAATATAATGATTAATGTAACTAACATAATACTTTGATCTTTATTAGTCATATTCCTTGAAATGTCAAATTTGCGGCATCTACTATTTATGAATAATTTCTCTTTCAAACCAAAGACAAAACATGAAATAAAACATGGGCTGCACGGTGGTGCAGTGGTTAGCACTGTGGCAGCACAGTTCACCCTTGGCCGGGGGATTGTGACATTGTTGGTTCGATCCCAGCCCCGGACCAAGAGTGATCTGTGGGGAGTTTGCATGTTCTCCCCGTGTTGCGTGAGTTTACTCCGGGATTTCTCCAGTTTTCTCCCATATGCTAAAAACATGCAGGTTAGGAATATGGGGCGCTCGCGCATACAGCGACAGCCAACTGATGGCTTGTAAATACGGAAGTCACCAGAATGCAAAACAAATCTACCTAAGGTTACAAAGAAGTAATAAAAAAAAAAAGTCATTTTTGTAATTAAACACTGATATAAAAACTTCAACAAAATGGTGGTCCAACGTGCCCTCCTATGAAGCAAATCTTCTTCTATGTTCAAAATGTTCATTTGTTGCCCATATAGGTAACCATACAGTGAATCAGATATTTTGTAGTGTTCTTTGAAATCTTAACTGAAAATTTCACTCACTATAAGATACATTCAAAATATCACACAATGCATTTTGAGAAGTACTGTAAAATGGATGGTCACTACATTAGCCAAAATATCCCATAATGCAATGCGTATGTAACGGATGCCAACTAGTGCTGTTCGGCGTAGAACGTTAGTAAACCTCCCTCCCAAAGCCTCATACAGTATTGGTAGCGCTGAGCTACCGGTCGGACCTTTAGCTCAGCGCGATCGTGCTGTGTCTCCCATGCTCGAACTGTGTAGTTGACTGAGAGGTCGCGGGTTCGTGTCCCGTGTGGGGCGAACTGCGCAGGATGATCTCTGTCACACTGGTGCCGTGAACCCGGCATGGGAGTGAGGTTTAAGGGGGAGAGTGTAACGGATGCCAACTAGTGCTGTTCGGCGTAGAACGTTAGTAAACCTCCCTCCCAAAGCCTCATACAGTATTGGTAGCGCTGAGCTACCGGTCGGACCTTTAGCTCAGCGCGATCGTGCTGTGTCTCCCATGCTCGAACTGTGTAGTTGACTGAGAGGTCGCGGGTTCGTGTCCCGTGTGGGGCGAACTGCGCAGGATGATCTCTGTCACACGTACACAATGGATCAGTGAGAGGAGAGCTTCATAGAAGAAAATAAACTATCTTCAGATTTTAATATTTATTCATTTAGCAAAATTGCTTTAATTTAATCCATATTTACTACAAATTCCATGCAGGTATTCATTTTTTAATAACCGTACTGTCTCACCATGATGTCATTAACTGTGCAGAGACAACAACCCCAGTAATGCCTGAAACCCGTTAATTTTATTGTTATATTGACTTGACTGCATAGTCCACTATATTTAAATTCACTATATATCCAATAAGGAGGAAGTGAGTGAGTGGATATTCACTTGTGGCTCCATTCTGTAGTTGCCCCCCAGAAGCTAACGAAATATGGTGTTTTAGAATGCTCAAATGTGGTCTTATATTTAAAGTTAGAAGTAAGTACAAATGCATTTATAGTTTACCTTTTTAATCTGCTGCTGCATCACATGTGTAAAGTTATGATATCTGAATGGTATGTTGATGTAATAATACTAAATTATATTTTACTACTATTTAATATGTTTAGAATGGTAAATGGTGCTCACTTATATAGCGCTTTTTCTCATCTCTGGATGACCAAAGCACAGATCCTGCTATCCACCCATTCACGCACACATTCACTGCGGCAGAGATGCCATACACACACAGGCGCTAGCCTGGCCACCAGGAGCAACTGGGGGTTCAGTGTCTTGCTCAAGGACACTTTCACATGCAGACTTCAGACAGATTGGGAATCGAATCCATGACCCTCTTATCAGTAGTCGGTCACACTACACCTTTTAGGTTCACCATTTTCACGAAATCGGGAAAACTCGCTTGATTGAATTGTCCGCCATTTGCATTTCGCTTCGCGTGTGGGATATGACAAAGGAATAACAAAATCGCCGATTGGTTGCTTCAATAAGTATCAGCCAATCAGTGGCCTTGTTACATTACTGATGTCGCTGGGTAGCGCCTTCTGCGCGGTGGATTTGAGCAGGCGATTGAAAATACGACTCTCCGCTCATAACAGACCTCCAACCCCCGCCCCCCCCAAAAAAATAAATAAATTCTCCTCTAATTTAGACGATTCGCGAGAATGACCCTAGAAATGATCAAATCCGAGGAATTCCTCTGATCAGCGGTGGATTCTCATCCCTGATCATATTCCAGTAGGAAAAAGGTTCATTTTTTAAATTGTAAAATCCACAAATATGTCTAATGAAACATTTCTATAGCTCAACATGCAAATTTGAAGTGTAAATTTCAAAAACGTATGTAAAAAGAAATTAGAAAAAAAAGAAATTTATATAAAACTATTTACATTAAAATGCAGACAGTGCTCAGGCGGTTTTTTTTATTTTTCTTAACTACACCCTGAACAGATTGCCAGTCCATCGCAGGGCCAAAACAGAAGGGATTTTACTGACCTGTGAATAGTAAAACAATCTCTGCTGGTGTCGCTGGAATCCTATCCGAAAAACCTCGAATCCAGCTGGGCCTCAGTAGCCCCCTCGGCTGCTAATCCCGCTGTTTACCGCGGCAGTAACCGAGCTCCTGTCCAGCCGGAGTACCGGAGCACACCGCAGCTGATCCTGCTTCTGTCCGGGTGGCTCCCGGTAGATCCTCAGCTGAGCCCGAAATTATAACTAATAAAGGGGTATTTCAACCGAGGTGGAAATTCAGCCCGTGCGTCACAAATGCCGATCGCCGTGGGGAAAAAATTACCACAGCTACTGCCTCTGTGTGAAGAGAAAGAAATGCTTGTTCAAACTTGGTACTTAACGGTCCTCTGAACCAATCACAACATGTACAACGGTGACGTGACTTACATTATCCAATCACAATCAGTAATTTGGGAACGGGAGACGCCATGTGCGCAGGTTGGCCACTAGCTTAAAACTGCATTACCGCCACCTACGGGATTGGGGAGTGGACAAGCGAATGTAGGAAGGTGTATCTGTCACTGTATCCGCATTTCGGGACTCGCTTATGTTTGGAAAGTTCACCCACTCAGTCACTCACTCACTACTTACTATATAGTGAATTTACATATCGTGAACGATATAGTAAAATCAATATAAAAATAAAATTAACAGCTTTCAAAGACTACTGTGCTTGTCTCATGGCGCACTTAATGACGTCATCATGGTGGGACAGTAAAACACTAACGGTGGTGGAAAAATGAATTTCAGCATATAATTTGTAGTAAATAAGTATTATCAAATCCTTTTTGCTGAATTAATAAGGATCAATACCTTAAGGTACTTGATGTTGTGATGTGGGGATGGCAGTGGCTCAGGAGGTACAGAAGCTTGGTTAAATTACAAGCTCCAAAGTAGAACATTTATGACAAAATTGTCACAATTCTACCAGAAAAATACTGAAAGTTTACAAGGAATGTGGTCCAATAACCACATGGTCCGTGGTTTGAATCCCACTCTCCCCCAGATATCCTGCCATTGTGTCCCTGGGCACTTCACCTCAATTGCCCCTGGTGGGTTTGGAAGTACCATGTTAGCAGCATGCCGCAATCAGTGTGTGAATGTTTGATTGGGTTGTACTGTAAAGCATTTTGTATGTCTGTGAAAAGTGCTATATAAATAAAAAATAAAAAAAACTCTCCCCTGACTGCTGTTAGCTGCACGTTGCATTATGGGCTAATGTAGTGACCATTGTACAATACTTTTCAAAATGCATTGTGGGATTTTTTTTGTGTAATATATAGTCAATGAAATTTTCAGTTTACATTTCCAACAGCACTTCAAACTGGCTGATTCACTATATAGTGCACTATATGGGGAGGGAGTGAACATTTCAAAACCAGCATACACACCTTTACATAAAGAAATTACTTCTGTTTTCCCCATACCTTTTTTGCCATTAGACGTTTGCCTGTTTGTAATGACATTAATTTAAGGTTTATTTTTGTATGTAATGATTTATATTGTTCTGTCTACTAAAATAATTATTGCTATTTGTCAAAGACTTTTTCTTGTCTTCCATTTTTTAAAGTTTTTCACATGTACCTCCTCTAAATTCAATATTTTGATGATAAAAACTTTTCCATGGACTTTACCTTTCATGACAGTGTCACTGACATTGTCTCTGCACAAACACAATACCCTTTTGTCCCATGGAACAATAAATAATAACACAGACTTTTCCATTTTACTTTCTGTCTTTCAGAATCATTCCCACTATTTCTTATGCATACAAAAGATATATGGATATACTCAGTTACATATTTTTATTAATAATATAATCAAAAAACAGCACTATAAATATAAATATAAATAAAAAAACATTTCACACAATACTTAACATTTACAGGTAATATAGCTGACAAGAAATCTTATGGGAATTAAACTCTATTCTATTCTATTCTAGTCTATTTTATTCTATTATGAACCATTTCACCTCCTCTGTCTTCTGACTACTCAATATGACTATCTTCTTCTTGACAGTCCCTCTCACTTTGTTCCTCTTTTTCCCCTTTTTCTCTTGTTGTGTCCTCTGGACACTGCGTATAACAAGTCTCATCAATTTCTAGGATGTCTTCATCCGTTATGTTGTCCCAAAGATCTGAGTCTTTCTCACTGTGGGAACCTGGATGATTCTTTGGGGTTTCTGTGAATACAAAAAGTATGTTTATTTCATATCACCACTGAATGTCTGTGTCCCTGATATTCCATATCCACATATACAATACTTACTAAGTAATAAGAGCTCTTCATCTTTCTCATGCAATTTTCTCCTGAATTCAGTCAACTGTTTTCTTAAATAAGTATTCTGTTGCACGAGTGCTCTTTCTCGTTTCTCCAGCTTGTTTTTTTTTTTCCAGCAGTCCATAGACCATGACTGTAATCTCAGCCATGGCCTCCCTCCGATCTGCCTGAGGGTCTCCACCATGATACTACAAAAAAGAGAAAACAAAAGAGAAATATAAATTTTTGTTTACACTTTTTAACATAATATCCCTTTGCCAAAATGTACTGTAAATATAATGATATCCCTTGGTCACGTCTACTGTTACATGCTGTTGTAATAAAGTAATAACCCTTAAGAAAATACATGGCTTTATCTATCTTTTCCCTTTTTTTATAGATGTTTTTAAAGTAATGACATTATTGTGAGTCACCTCAGCATACAATGTACCAATATGTACCTTAATGATGACATATACGACAAAAAGGACCCTTTTCAAAAGTTGTCAGGAAAATACATTGCCCATACACTGTTATAAATGGCAGCATTTACATTTAAAGCTGTGGTTGATATGCACAATTTTAGTACTACATAATGGACATACCCTATAGACACAAGTAATTCACTTACATAATTAGACATACAATCCTAATATTCTGATAATTATAGGTATATATTGCTTATTGATAGCTGAAATGCACAATGTCCTATCTGAAAAATGGAATTTTTTGAGAAAACTAAAGGAAGCTTTTTGATTTCTTGCATAATGCTCTTTTTTTAAGAATACCAAGAACAGATTACAGAGTTTTGGATTATATTATGTGTTAATAATAGCACCTCTTATCTGCATTTACCAAGGCACCAATGTCTAACTCCATTTTTCAGATAGGTTTTGCATTTCTGTCATCATTATGCTATCTCAACAAAAAACTTCATAAATGTTTATGTATACAGAGCTAGCAGACTGATCAGACAATACTGCAAAGTAATTCGTGCTTCAGGTACAGTGTGGTAAATTGTCTTTATTACCTCCGCCAGGCCGAAAAGGACAGGAGGAGGTTATGTTTTTGCTGGGGTTTGTCTGTCTGTTTGTCTGTCTGTCTGTTTATCTGTTGGTTAGCAAGATAACTGAAAAACTTTTGGACGGATTTCTATGAAACTTTAAGGCGTTGTTGGAAATGGTACAAGGAAGAACTGATTACATTTTGGGGGTGATCCGCATCACCATCTGGATAAAGGAATTTTTAAAAGCATTTCTTAACATTGTGACATACGCCCATTTTCAACATGTGCGCAGGCGCAATGGAGGGCGCTGGTCGTCGTGTCTGACAAACACAAAATCTGCGTTCTTCAACGTTTTAGGCACAAAAGCACGCGGAAAACACTGGTGGCCTGGGACCGCCAGCATGACTGTGTTTTCACGCAGCTGCAAAACCTGACACAGCCAGCTGTCCGCCGCCAGATTATTTGGCAGAAATTCCCCGGCCAGCCATAGGCGCTGCGCATTTGGCAGAAATTCCCCGGCCCGCTATAGGCGCTGCGCAAAAACAAGCTCTCTACCAGGGAAGACTGTAAATTCTGTTTTGCCGCGGAGCGCAACCCCAATAATATAATATAAAACCCACGGCAACCTGTCTACCCGCTATGCATCCGTCAGTGGAGGAGATGGAGACAACAGCAACACTTCAGTTTATTACCTCCGCCAAGGAGGCAATGCTTTTACTACTCAAACAATAATCATATCACTATCACATTGATTGTCATTGATTAATTGTCTATGTTTATTGCACTGTCCCTGTCAAATAAACAAATAATAATTGTGAATCCAATTGCTAGTCATATGTTTTCATGTTCAAGGAATCTGAAAAAGTACACACAAACACTGTATGGGGGGAAATGTGGCGCTTGGTGGAGGTCTGCGCTCTCTGAGTGCTTTTCTAGTTTGCCTTGTTTTGTACAATTAATTGTCATAATAAACCTGATAGTAAAAAAAAAACAAACAACCTCACCAGAGTATTGCCTTTACAAAACACGATCCTAATTTGGGTAGTAAAGTCCCTGCATTCCATTCTCCTCACTGTTATTACATTTCCATTATAGAAGAATTCTAAAAAAAACAATTTATTTCAATTAAACATAAATGTCACCCATGGTGGCAAAATTACTTACTTTTAAGGCATTTTGTAAACTGATGTAATGTTATTTCCAGATTCTATATTGAAAGAGGAGTGGCCTCTGGCGTGGGTTGCAGGTCAGCGGATGTATGCTTTGCATAAGAGTGGGGGGAGGGGGAGGGGTTGCTTTGTGTTTTATTGCTTTGTTTCTCTTTTATCTGGAATTTTTTTAACTGTAAAGAGCTTTGAGCTGCACTTTGTTGTATGAAAGCAGCTATATAAATAAATACAGTTTAAAGTTTAAAATGACATTTCATTTGAAGCACGTCCACACAGATGGACCCAAAAAATGAGAAGTTTTTTATATTTTGCCTATGTTAAAAAGTTGCGTCACATAGGTCCACAGATAAATCTTCTGCAAAAACATTTATTTTTAGAAAGCACGATTTCTAAGATTTCACTGATAATAGGCATTGATTGCTTTTGCCGGGGCTTTGCGCCAGCAAGGAAAAAAACACTGATGATTTAAATTCGCCTGCCTATAGGTCGTAGTGACGCAGTACGCATTAGCACTCATTTTACCAACATGAATCACAAATAATCTATTACGACTCTCACTTACCTAATTATGGATCTATGACCTTATAAAAGTAATTATTAACTATTACTGGCAAGATAATAGCATATTCTTTCAGCACACATTAACATAACACCGCCTCAACTGTCATGACTCACAAATAAATATTTATGTACTTTGTTTTGTTGATACTTACAAGTAGAAGTTGAACTCTCTCTTTCTCTTCTTTGTTATTGGCCGTAAAAGGGAGCTTGGTTGGAGAAATATAATTTGCCATTGTTTACTTTGACTCACTAGAAAAATACTCCTGAATTCGCCGATTGCTTTAAAGGTGTCTGGCCAAAACTCCAATTTAGCCACACCTCCTAAGTAACACCCAATTGAAAAGGTAAAAATAAGAGTCAAATTACGCTTGCACTGACTACACAGGCGTTATCCCTAAAATCTTATTGGCCCCTTTGGTTCACAAAAAAAAAAGGAAAAGTCTATTAACCAATCATCATTGCTCTGGTGATTAGAAGGTGTATACAAATAAAGATGCATGTTCTCAATAACACTAACATTATGCTTAGCCAGGATGTGAATTTAAAAAGAAGCCTAGTCAACAGAGGTGCTGTAGAAATTAAATCTAATTCGATAAAGAAACGCCAATGGCTTACAAACTGCAGCTCTTTATTTCACAGATGCAAAAATGTAACCATAACCATGACACAATACAAGAATATAAACTGACATGCATGCTCAATATGTATCATTGTTCTACCATGTTATAGCGCATAAGATAAAAAAAATGTCCGATTTTCACTAAATATTTGACAGTGGATAATAGTCCCACCCTGAACAGTCCCTGAGCCACTGACAGTCTGCCCACATGACAGACAATAGTTTAGGTTGTGAAATGTTTGGAAATCTGTCCACACTTAAAAGCATATGCTAGTTGTGCTTCTTTGCCATTATGGGGAGGGGTGGGAAGGTCTTGTAGGTCTAAATTTTTCAACATATGTTGAGGTCACTGTCATATGTAGTCCAATATGGGTGGACAACACATAACTTACAGGGAAGTGTTGCCATGGCAACATGGCGACGGTTGACTACACGCCATGAAATTTCGGAAAGTTGTATCTTGGACAAACTTTTTCTGATTTCCACCAAATTTTCAAAAATGGATAATAATCCCACCGTGAACATTCATATATAAAATAAAAAAGTTTTAGCGCCACCTAGTGGTAACAAATTAGACCCTTGTAAATTGGACATACTTTGCACGATTTGCAACAAATTTTATATGATCAATATTCTCCCTTCCCCGAACTCGTCTATATACAAATAATAAACAACACTCATAGTGCCCCCTAATGATTAAAGGAAGAATTACTGACGGGCAAAACTTGTCCGATGTCCACAAAACTTTACATGAAGGAAAATAGTGCCACCCCGGACGCAATGACATCAGAATACCTGACAAAAGATCTGGCGCCACATAGTGGTAAACGAAAGAATTGCTGAAAACTGTTTTATTTATTACTCGTGCGCGGCTTGCCAGAATGACGTGAAATTTTCTGAGATTCATCAAAACACAGCCATGATAATAACTGAATATCAACAATAGTATAACATCAAACATGTTAACATAGACACGCCCTCCTCGCCATTCAAACCGTGAGCTTATGGGGAGGGGTGTGAAGGTCTTGGAGGTCTCAATTTTTCAACATATGTTGAGGTCACTGTCATGTGTAGTACAATATGGGTGGACAACACATAACTTACAGGGAAGTGTTGCCATGGCAACACGGCGACGGTTGACTACTCGCCAAGAAATTTTGCAAAGTTGTATCTTGGACAGACTTTGTCTGATTTTCATCAAATTTTCAACAATGGATAATAGTCCCACCCTGAACACTCCTATATAAAATAAAAAAAGTCTTAGCGCCTCCTAGTGGTAACAACATTAGACCCATGTAAAATGGCCAAACTTTGTACGATTTGCGACAAATTTTATACGATCAATATTCTCCCTTCCCGAACTCATCTATATACAAATAATAAAAAAAACCTCATAGCGCCCCCTAATGATTAAAGTAAGAATTACTGATGGAATAAACTTGTCCGATGTCCACAAAACTTTACATGAAGGAAAATAGTACCACCCCGGACGCAATGACTTCAAAATACCTGACAAAAGATACAGTGCCACATATTGGTTAATGAAACAATTGCTGAAAACTGTTTTATTTATTACTCATGCGCGGCTGGTCAGAATGACGTGAAATTTTCTGAGATTCATCAGAACACAGCGATGATCATAACTGAACATCAACATTAGTATGACATCATACGTATTACCATGGACACGCCCTCCTCACAATTCAATCAACGAGCTTATGGGGAGGGGTGTGAAAGTCTTGGAGGCCTAAATTTTTCAACATATATTGAGGTCACTGTCATGTGTAGTACAATATGGGTGGACAACACATAACTTACAGGGATGTGTTGCCATGGCAACATGACGACGGTTGACTACTGACCAAGCTCTTCTGGCTGCCTGCAAGTCCACCACACTTCTGCTGTGTTCTGTGCCTGCCAGATGTGGCAGGTGTGGAAAAGCACATGGAAATTCATTTAAAGAATGTCATGCTCGCAATGCAGACTGCAAGAAATGGGCATTTTGCTGCTTTGTGTAAAACAAAAATGAGACTGGAGGAACTTCAGCAGAGGGACATGAGTGAAAGTTTGGAGACATTGTTTTTGGGCACAATGACTACGGCACCTCCACCTAATGCTGCGTGGAAAAGTCGATTGGAGGAAATGGCCAGCAGGTAGGGTTCAAAGCGAGGGAGGACGGGCGGCTGGTTCCGCGGCCGCGCGGGGGGCGAAGCCCGTTTACACCTGCCTGCAGGTTTAATTCTTTATTTTTTTTTTCTATTATTCTGCCTAAATGATCGCATTTTTCACCCACTGAACGTTAACCAAAATGCGATTTTTTTTGGCAAACCCCTCTGACCGGGCAAAAAATTCGATAAACTGGAAAAGATATGTGTCCCCCCACCCCTCATTTTTGTGGGTGGGGCCAAACGTACAAGGTCTATGGAGACTGGAGACCATAAACTTTGCCGTAGAGACATAAAATTTGGGGGAGGTGTGAATCACATCAAGACATGAAAAAAACATCATTGTGGCCCATACCCACCGCCAACAGGAAGGCCGCCATCTTGCCTCAAAGTCGCACCACCTCCAATTCGGAAAAAAGTCACACCTCGCATTTTAACGCACTTGTCCTAGGGACCTGATCCAATTGAGCTCATTTTTACATGGGGGCATCTACAGGCATTGCCCATTAAAAGTTATATAAATTAAGTCAAAATCTCAAAAGGCGTGGCCAGGGCGCCATGGCGAAGTTTGACTCCTCCCCTTACAACTTCAACCACCTGTAACTCGCCCAATACTTGTCTGATGTCCACAAAACTTTACGTGAAGGAAAATAGTGCCACCCCGGACGCAATGACTTCAAAATACCTGACAACCGATATAGCGCCACATAGTGGTTAATGAAAGAATTGCTGAAAACTGTTTTAATTATTACTCACAAGCGGCTGGGCAGAATGATGTGAAATTTTCAGAGATTCATCAGAACACAGACATGATCATAACTGAACATCAACGTTAGTATGACATCATACGTGTTACCATAGAAATGCCCTTCTCGCCATTCAAACCATGAGCTTATGGGGAGGGGTGGGAAGGTCTTGGAGGTCTAAATTTTTCAACATATGTTGAGGTCAGTGTGAAGTGTAGTCCAATATGGGTGGACAACACATAACTTACAGGGAAGTGTTGCCATGGCAACATGGCGACGGTTGACTACACGCCATGAAATTTCGGAAAGTTGTATCTTGGATAAACTTTTTCTGATTTCCACCAAATTTTCAAAAATGGATAATAATCCCACCCTGAACATTCCTATACAAAATAACAAAAGTTTTAGCGCCACCTAGTGGTAACAACATTACACCCTTGTAAATTGGACATACTTTGCACGATTTGCAACAAATTTTATACGATGAATATTCTCCCTTCCCCGAACTCATCTATATACAAATAATAAACAACACTCATAGCGCCCCCTAATGATTAAAGGAAGAATTACTGACGGGCAAAACTTGTCCGATGTCCACAAAACTTTACATGAAGGAAAATAGTGCCACCCCGGACGCAATGACATCAAAATACCTGACAAAAGATGCAGCGCCACATAGTGGTAAATGAAAGAATTGCTGAAAACTGTTTTATTTATTACTCGTGCGCGGCTTGCCAGAATGACGTGAAATTTTCAGAGATTCATCAAAACACAGCCATGATAACAACTGAACATCAACAATAGTATAACATCAAACGTGTTAACATAGACACGCCCTCCTCGCCATTCAAACCGTGAGCTTATGGGGAGGGGTGTGAAGGTCTTGGAGGTCTCAATTTTTCAACATATGTTGAGGTCACTGTCATGTGTAGTACAATATGGGTGGACCACACATAACTTACAGGGAAGTGTTGCCATGGCAACATGGTGAATTTTCACTCCTCCCCTAACAACTTCAAAGTCCGGGAACTCGGGCAAACCCTTTCTGATGTGCACCATTCCTTCCATAATGGAAAATAGTTCCACCCCGCACGCAATGTCATCAAAATACCTGATAACAAATATAGCGCCACATAGTGGTTAATAAAAGAATTGCTGAAAACTGTTTTATCGATTACTCAAGTGCGGCTGGGCAGAATGTGAAATTTTCTGACATTCATCAGACCACAGCCATGATCATAACCTGAAAACCTATATAGCGCCAAATAGTGGTTACTGAAAGAATTGCTAACCCACTATTTACTAAATGCCTCTCTGTAGTTGCACAATTGCAGATAAAAAAATGGAATTTTTTGGACATCTTTTGCACCAAAATTTTATGTCTCGACGGCAAAGTTTACAGTCTCCATAGACCTTGAAAAGTTGTGTACGTTTGGGGGGGGAACATATCTTTTCCTGTTTATCGAATTTTTTGCCGGGTCTGAGCGGTCTTGGGATTTATAAATTTTTGAACATATGTACCTAACAGCCACACATTTGAGGCAAAAATTGCACACCCACTAGTGCCTAAGCAGCTCTCTGTATTTCAACAATTGCAGATAAAAAAATGGACCTAAAACCTCAAAGCCCCCCAACAAGAAAAATTGTATGATGTTCTCTCATGTAGAAGTTAATAATTTTAAAATTAACTTTTAAACTCTGAATTGTTTACTAAATGGCTCTCTGTACTTGCACAATTGCAGATAAAAAAAATGGACCTAATGTACCTAACAGCAACAAATTTGAGGCAAAAATTGCACACCCACTAGTGCCTAAGCAGCTCTCTGTAGTTGAACAATGGCAGATAAAAAAATGGACCTAAAACCTTGAAGCCCCCCCAACAAGAAAAATTGTATCATGTTCTCTCATGTAGAAGTTAATAATTTTAAAATTAACTTTTAAACTCTGAATATTTTAAGCTCTAGAAATTGAGAATATTTATTTCCGATGAATTCCCGATATATATTTCCGATGTCCCATGGCGAGGAGTCAACCTTCTCCATGGTAACACTTACCTAATCAGTGATGTGCAGATCCAAAGAGACCAACAGCTGCTCTGAGTTTGAGAGTGTATTAAAGATCTTTGTCTCTTTAAAATGAGGAGTCCTCAAACAACTCCTTCAAAATGGGAGAAAACAGGCCACTGTCTCATTTACAAACAGCAGAATCGTTACCTACGATGCAGAAAAGTTCAGACTCCTCGGCCTCACAGCAATCCCATTTTAATGACCACACACTTCCCACTGGACATATCATTCATTCAAAAACAGTTCAATAAATATTTCGTTACCTACGATGCAGCAAAGTTCAGACTCCTCAGCCTCACAGCAACCCCATTTTAATGACCAAGCACCTCCCACTGGACATATCATTCATTCAAAAACAGTTCAATAAATATTTATACAAAAACAGTTTACAGTTCACCATCTTCCAATATACAATATCTCACAAAAGTGAGTACACCCCTCACATTTTTATAAATATTTTATTATATCTTTTCATGGGACAACACTGAAGATATGACACTTTGATGTAATGTAGTCAATGTACAGCTTGTACAACAGTGGAAATCTGTTGTCCTCTTAAAATTACTCATGACTTCAATCTTGAAGGTTGTTCTCCAAAATTTACAACAATTTTCTTATCATTTTATACCTTTCTTTGTCAATCTATCTACATTTGAAACCATTTCCCTCAAATTAGTAATTTCCTCTTGTAAAATTGACTTTTCCTGTACATTTGAGACTATTATAAATTTGTGGATCATTTTATGAATGATTTTTCTTTATATTTTAATAAAATTACTGTTTCAATATAAATTTGAAACACATTGTTTAAGGGGAAAAAGCCAAAATATTATCACAATTTACACTTTTGACCATAATTTTGCAGAGCAACAGCCAAACAATAACTATGACTGCAATGGTCATGTGCCCGTAGCAAGCAGCGCCTCTTTGTGTTGGTCATATCATGTGACTTCTCCCATGGAAAAAGCACATACATCGCATCAGGAATCACAGCATTGAAGCGGAGAGGACATGGAGGGAGAGGAAGTGCCTGTATTAAAAAAAAAAAACAACAAAAAAAGTACATATTCAAAAAAAACATTAAAAAAATATTTCAATTATTCATTGGATTCATCTGCAAGCCAAGGACCATCTCTGGTTAAAATTTCAGCAAAATCCATCCAGTAGTTTCTACATAATCCTACTAAATCACTGCAAGAAGTTTGAGCCTTGGTAGAGGTATGCAGTCATGGATCACCCCCAAAATGTAATGGTTTGTGTGTAGGCCAAGAACCACTTCTGGTGAAAATTTCATCCAAATTCATCCAGTAGTTTTGGAGTATTGTTGGAAAAGTGTGTGAGGATATAAGAGCCTTGGTGGAGGTATGCATTCCACAGGAAGTTTTCAGTTTCAAATTTAGCAATGTTTTCTCACACAACTTATAACAAAATAAACGTAGCACTTATATCTAACGTTTAACATGCAAAATGTTAAGTTTAAACCAACTTACAGGTATCCTTGGCTCAGATCAAACATGCTAAAGCTAACGGGCTAGCCTCGAACGTTAGCTAAAATGCTAATCTCAAGGGAAAAAAATTTAGCAATGTTTTCTCACACAACTTATAACAAAATAAACGGAGCACTTATATCTAACGGTTAACATGCAAAATGTTACGTTTAAACCAACTTACAGGCTGGTTGGGTGAGGAATGACGTACGTCGTCTTCTTCTGAGGTTTTATGGTGGTTGGCAAACCCCTTGAAGGAGCATTACCGCCACCTTCTGGAACGGACTGTGATTCGAAATGGCATTACTGTCCTATATCCTTGAAATTAGTCCTGTTGCCCTAATAAACCTAAAAACTGCATGATAGACCGCATCTCCTGAACTTCTCTGCAAAATCTCTTTCATACTGAGCTGATTTTGTCCTGCGAAAAGCACAGTTGCCATGGAAACCCACTCATTGCATTTCAAAAACGGACGTTTATACATGGGGCAAACTTGCAACAATTTGCACTAAATTTTCGACGATTGATATTAGTCCTGCACCAAACAAGTCT
This sequence comes from Pholidichthys leucotaenia, assembly GCA_020510985.1. Lineage (NCBI taxonomy): Eukaryota > Metazoa > Chordata > Actinopteri > Cichliformes > Pholidichthyidae > Pholidichthys > Pholidichthys leucotaenia. The sequence continues at coordinate 22,421,241 of CM035845.1, read as the reverse complement.
ACATAAAAATAACAAACAAAAGTTTTAGCGCCCCTATTTTTAAAAGGAAGAATTGCTGAAAAAAATTTTCTCTCTTTTTCTCTCACTAGCAGAAAAAAAAATGCATGAAGGAATCACTAGGGCTGATTGACAGTACATGTAGATAGTACAGAACTGTTTCCAAGGCGACCAGCATGCTTCAACACACACAGTGCAGAGCATTGTAGCTAGATGGAATAATGTGTAGATATATAAACACCCAGTGTGGAGCATTGTAGCTAGATGGAAAAAATATGTAAATATATATACACACACAGTGCAGAGCATTGTTGCTAGATGGGATGAAACAGCACAACCATCTACTTAGTTATCCTATATGGTATGATTATGTACCCATACATATTCTCACCCTCCATAGCGACCGCTATTTTCCTAATTGTATGCTGGAGGGGACCATTGTATGTCTTTGCATTCAAAACTATTAGGTTGTCACGTCTTTAGGCTATCTCTAAGAGCAGCCCTACTTAGGTTGTACACTCTGACAGCCGTTGGGAGGAAGGACCTGCGAAACCTCTCGGTTGTGCACCTAGGATGATGTAGTCTGCTGCTAAATGAACTCCACCGTGCGTTCAGTATGTCCTGCATAGGGTGGAACTCGGACTCCAGCAGACATGACAGTTTAGCCACCGTCCTTCTCTCTCCTATCTCCTCCACTGGGACAATGCGCTACCCCAGGACAGAGCTAGCTTTCTTGATCTGTTGGTTCAGTCTCTTCCTATCGGCTGCCATAATGCCACTGCCCCAGCAGACCACCGTGTCATACAATGTCTTCAGCAGCGCCCCTTGTACACCAAAAGACCTGAGTCTCCTCAGTAGGAAAAGCCTGCACTGTCCCTTCTTGTTGAGTGCGTCAGTATAGTGTGACCAGTCTAGTTTATTGTTCAGATGAACACCCAGGTACTTATAGGATGTCACCATCTCAATGTTTGTTCCCTGTATATTTACTGGTGATGTGAGGTGTTGTCCTGAAATGAGAGTGGAGGAACTTCAGCAGAGGGACATGAGTGAAAGTTTGGAGACATTGTTTTTGGGCACAATGACTACGGCACCTCCACCTAATGCGCGTGGAAGACGTCGATTGGAGTAAATGACCAGCAGGTAGGGTTCAAAGTGAGGGAGGACGGGCGGCGGGTTCCGCGGTCGCGCGGGGGGCGAAGGCCCGTTTACGCCTGCCTGCAGGTTTAATTAGGGCCTGAGCCACTGACAACGTCAGTCGGCGAAAGCCCTATTGTATCCGCTCGCGTTTATTTATTATTATTAGGGCCTGAGCCACTGACAACGTCAGTCGGCGAAAGCCCTATTGTATCCGCTCGCGTTTATTTATTATTATTATTATTATTATTATTATTATTATTATTATTATTATTCTGCCTAAATGATTGCATTTTTCACCCTCTGAACGTTAACCAAAACGCGATTTTTTTTGGCAAACCCCTCTGACCGGGCAAAAAATTCAATAAACTGGAAAAGATATGTTCCCCCCCACCCCTCATTTTTGTGGGTGGGGCCAAACGTACACAAATTTTCAAGGTCTATGGAGACTGGAGACCATAAACTTTGCCGTAGACACATCAAATTTGGGTGAGGTGTGAATCACCTCAAGACATGCAAAAAACATCATTGTGGCCCATACCCACCGCCAACAGGAAGGCCACCATCTTGCCTCAAAGTCGCCCCACCTCCAATTTGGAAAAAAGTCACACCTTGCATTTTAACACACTTGTCCTAGGGACCAGATCCAATTGAGCTCATTTTTGCATGGGAGCATCTACAGGCATTGGCCATTAAAAGTTATATAAATTAAGTCAAAATCTCAAAAGGCGTGGCCAGGGCGCCATGGCCAAGTTTGACTCCTCCCCTTACAACTTCAACCACCTGTAACTCGGCTAAAAATGGTCCCATGTCCACAAAACTTTCCATGAAGGAAAATAGTCCCACCCCGAATGCAATGACATCAAAACACCTGACAACCGATATAGCGCCACATAGTGGATAATGAAAGAATTGCTGAAAAATGTTTCATTTATTACTCACAAGCGGCTGGGCACAATGATGTGAAATTTTCTTAGATTCATCAGAACACAGCCATGATCATAACTGAACATCAACAATAGCATAACATCAAACGTGTTAACATGGACACGCCCTCCTCGCCATTGAATCCGTGACCTTATGGGGAGGGGTGAGAACGTCCTGGAGTCATGAAATTTGGAACATAGGTTTAGGTTACTGACACATATAGTACAATATGGGTGGACAACACATAACTGACAAGGAAGTGTTGCCATGGCGCCATGGCAAAGTTTGACTCCTCCCCTTACAACTTCAACCACCTGTAACTCGGCCAAAAATGGTCCCATGTCCACAAAACTTTCCATGAAGGAAAATAGTCCCACCCCGAACGCAATGATATCAAAACACCTGACAACTGATATAGCGCCACATAGTGGTTAATGAAAGAAATGCTGAAAACTGTTTCATTTATTACTCACAAGCGGCTGGGCAGAATGATGTGAAATTTGCTGAGATTCATCAGAACACAGCCATGATCATAACTGAACATCAACATTAGTATGACATCTAACGTATTACTATGGACACGCCCACCTCGCCATTCAATCCGTTAGCTTATGGGGAGGGTTGGGAACGTCCTGGAGTCATGAAAATTGGAACATAGGTTTAGGTGACTGTCACATATAGTCCAATAGGGGTGGACAACACATAACTGACAAGGAAGTGTTGCCATGGCGCCATGGCGAATTGCTAAATTATTGCAGCAGCACTGTAGTCAGTCCTCCTCTACAGTAATGCTTAACACAGGCTGTCCACAGGGCTGTGTGTTGAGCCCCACTTTGTATTCATTGTACACATATCACTGCATACCTGTTCATCCCACAAACATTATAGAGAAGTTTGCAGATGACACAACAATAGTGGGCCTCATTTCAGGAGGAGATGAGTCCCACTGGTGAGATGGTGCTCAGATAATAATATGCTACTGAATACATAATAAAAAACAGAACTCATTATTAATATTAGGAAGCATAGCAGTAAGCCACCTCCTCTATACATAGTCAAGGAGTGTGTGGAGAGTTAAGACAGGCAACCACTAGAGGGAGGCAAAGTACAAGAAGAGAAGAGAAGCAGTCTCCAGGGGATGCATTACAACATAATTTTTGGAAGTTATAGCTAAATTATTGCAGCAGCACTGTAGTCAGTCCTCCTCTACAGTAATGCTTAACACAGGCTGTCCACAGGGCTGTGTGTTGAGCCCCACTTTGTATTCATTGTACACATATCACTGCATACCTGTTCATCCCACAAACATTACAGAGAAGTTTGCAGATGACACAACAATAGTGGGCCTCATTTCAGGAGGAGATGAGTCCCACTGGTGAGATGGTGCTGCAGCAGCACTGTAGTCAGTCCTCCTCTACAGTAATGCTTAACACAGGCTGTCCACAGGGCTGTGTGTTGAGCCCCACTTTGTATTCATTGTACACATATCACTGCATACCTGTTCATCCCACAAACATTATAGAGAAGTTTGCAGATGACACAACAATAGTGGGCCTCATTTCAGGAGGAGATGAGTCCCACTGGTGAGATGGTGCTCAGATAATAATATGCTACTGAATACATAATAAAAAACAGAACTCATTATTAATATTAGGAAGCATAGCAGTAAGCCACCCCCTCTATACATAGTCAAGGAGTGTGTGGAGAGTTAAGACAGGCAACCACTAGAGGGAGGCAAAGTACAAGAAGAGAAGAGAAGCAGTCTCCAGGGGATGCATTACAACATAATTTTTGGAAGTTATAGCTAAATTATTGCAGCAGCACTGTAGTCAGTCCTCCTCTACAGTAATGCTTAACACAGGCTGTCCACAGGGCTGTGTGTTGAGCCCCACTTTGTATTCATTGTACACATATCACTGCATACCTGTTCATCCCACAAACATTATAGAGAAGTTTGCAGATGACACAACAATAGTGGGCCTCATTTCAGGAGGAGATGAGTCCCACTGGTGAGATGGTGCTCAGATAATAATATGCTACTGAATACATAATAAAAAACAGAACTCATTATTAATATTAGGAAGCATAGCAGTCAGCCACCTCCTCTATACATAGTCAAGGAGTGTGTGGAGAGTTAAGACAGGCAACCACTAGAGGGAGGCAAAGTACAAGAAGAGAAGAGAAGCAGTCTCCAGGGGATGCATTACAACATAATTTTTGGAAGTTATAGCTAAATTATTGCAGCAGCACTGTAGTCAGTCCTCCTCTACAGTAATGCTTAACACAGGCTGTCCACAGGGCTGTGTGTTGAGCCCCACTTTGTATTCATTGTACACATATCACTGCATACCTGTTCATCCCACAAACATTATAGAGAAGTTTGCAGATGACACATCAATAGTGGGCCTCATTTCAGGAGGAGATGAGTCCCACTGGTGAGATGGTGCTCAGATAATAATATGCTACTGAATACATAATAAAAAACAGAACTCATTATTAATATTAGGAAGCATAGCAGTAAGCCACCTCCTCTATACATAGTCAAGGAGTGTGTGGAGAGTTAAGACAGGCAACCACTAGAGGGAGGCAAAGTACAAGAAGAGAAGAGAAGCAGTCTACAGGGGATGCATTACAACATAACTTTTGGAAGTTATAGCTAAATTATTGCAGCAGCACTGTAGTCAGTCCTCCTCTACAGTAATGCTTAACACAGGCTGTCCACAGGGCTGTGTGTTGAGCCCCACTTTGTATTCATTGTACACATATCACTGCATACCTGTTCATCCCACAAACATTATAGAGAAGTTTGCAGATGACACAACAATAGTGGGCCTCATTTCAGGAGGAGATGAGTCCCACTGGTGAGATGGTGCTCAGATAATAATATGCTACTGAATACATAATAAAAAACAGAACTCATTATTAATATTAGGAAGCATAGCAGTAAGCCACCTGGGTAGTACGGCCCCAAACATGTCTACATAAACATAACAAACAAAAGTTTTAGCGCACCTATTGTTAAAAGGAAGAATTGCTGAAATTTTTATTTTCTCTCTTTTTCTTTCACCAGCAGAAAAAACAAATACATGAAGGAATCACTAGGGCTCATTGACAGTACATGTAGACAGTGCAGAACTGTTTCCATGGCGACCAGCGTGCTACAATGGCTTTCTCTCCATATATATATATCAGATTCTTCCCACAGTTGACTTAAATACTGTAACTACTACAACTCCTTCTATTGATGTCTGTCTTGATGAGTTTACTCCAATTGACCTTTGTGAGTTAGACAAAATAGTTTCCTCATCCAAACCTTCAACTTGTCTTTTAGACCCTATTCCTACCAGGTTATTTAAAGAAGTCTTCCCACTTATTGGTAGCTTTATTCTTCATATAATCAATTCTTCATTGACTTTAGGCCATGTACCACAGGCTTTTAAAACGGCTGTAATTAAACCCTTACTCAAAAAGCCAACGCTAGATCCAGGAGCTTTAGCTAACTATAGACCAATCTCTAATCTCCCTTTCATTTCAAAAATCTTAGAAAGAGTTGTTGCTACGCAATTATTTGACCACCTGCAGGGAAATGGTTTACTTGAAGAGTTTCAATCTGGGTTTAGAATCCATCATAGTACTGAAACAGCCTTAGCGAAGGTCACTAACGACCTCCTCATTGCATCTGATAATGGACTAGTTTCTGTACTTGTCCTTTTAGATCTTAGTGCAGCTTTTGATACTATTGATCATAATATTCTACTTGTGTGACAGAGATCATCCTGCGCAGTTCGCCCCACACGGGACACGAACCCGCGACCTCTCAGTCAACTAACACACAGTTCGAGCATGGGAGACACAGCACGATCGCGCTGAGCTAAAGGTCCGACCGATAGCTCAGCGCTACCGATACTGTATGAGGCTTTGGGAGGGAGGTTTACTAACGTTCTACGCCGAACAGCACTAGTTGGCATCCGTTACACTCTCCCCCTTAAACCTCACTCCCATGCCGGGTTCACGGCACCAGTGTGACAGAGATCATCCTGCGCAGTTCGCCCCACACGGGACACGAACCCGCGACCTCTCAGTCAACTAACACACAGTTCGAGCATGGGAGACACAGCACGATCGCGCTGAGCTAAAGGTCCGACCGATAGCTCAGCGCTACCGATACTGTATGAGGCTTTGGGAGGGAGGTTTACTAACGTTCTACGCCGAACAGCACTAGTTGGCATCCGTTACACTTGATAGATTAGAACACTATGTTGGACTTAATGGAACTTCGTTGCAGTGGTTTAGATCTTATTTATCTGATAGGTTCCAGTTTGTTCATGTAAATGATGAGTTTTCTTTCAGCTCAAAGCTTAGTCATGGAGTTCCACAGGGATCTGTGCTAGGCCCTACTCTTTTTAGTTTATATATGCTTCCGTTAGGCAACATTATTAGAAAGCACTGTATACATTTTCATTGTTATGCAGATGACACACAATTATACCTGTCAATGAAGCCAGATGATACTAATCAATTAGCCAAGTTAGAAGCCTGTCTTAAGGAAATCAAAGCTTGGATGACTTGTAATTTCCTGCTATTAAATTCAGATAAGACTGAAGTCATTCTTGTTGGTCCAAAAAACCTTAGAAATTCCTTTCCAAATCAAACTTTCAGTTTGGATGCAGTTACTCTTTCTCTTAATAGCTCTGTGAGGAACCTTGGAGTTATTTTTGATCAGGATTTGTCCTTCAATTCACATATTAAATTTGTTTCTAAGACTGCCTTCTATCATTTGCGTAATATTGCCAAGATTAGGAGCATCTTGTCTCGGAGTGATGCTGAGAAGCTGATCCACGCTTTTGTTAGCTCGAGATTAGATTATTGTAATTCTTTATTATCAGGCTGTCCTAAAACATCTTTAAAAAGTCTTCAGCTGATCCAAAATGCTGCAGCAAGAGTTTTAACAGGTACTAGAAAGAGAGATCATATCTCTCCGGTTCTGGCCTCCCTTCATTGGCTTCCCATAGAGTTTAGAATTAAGTTTAAAATCCTTCTTCTTACTTACAAAGCTCTAAACAATCAGGCTCCTTTTTATTTAAAAGATCTGATACTACCGTATCATCCTAACAGAGCACTACGCTCCCAAAATGCAGGATTACTTGTAATACCTAGAATCTCCAAAAGTACAATGGGAGGCAGAGCCTTCAGTTATCAAGCTCCTCTCCTGTGGAATCAGCTGCCAATCTGGATTCGGGAGTCAGACTCGATCTCTGTTTTTAAGAATAGGGCTAAAACCTACCTTTTTGATATAGCCTACAATTAGGGAGGGATCATGTGTTTCTGAACCCTCCCTTAGTTATGCTGCTAATAGGTTTAGTCAGCCGGGGGACCTCCAGTAATGCACTGGGCCTCACTCCTTTCCTCACTCTCTATGAAATATTTTTTTTTTTTTGCTGGTCATTAACATTTGTTTGTTCTCTCCCATAGATTGAGTCCCCATCGTGCTGTTTGCTCTCTACATGTCTGTTCTTTTCTTCTTCTCTATCCCCTCACCCCCCAGCCAGTCGCAGCAGATGACTGCCCCTCCCTGAGCCTGGTTCTGCTGGAGGTTTCTTCCTGTTAAAAGGGAGTTTTTCCTCTCCACCGTCGCCAAGTGCTTGCTCACAGGGGATCGCCTGATTGCTGGGGTCTTTCTGCAACTGTGGGGGTCCCCCCTACAGTTGATAGTGCTATGAGATGACTGTTGTTGTGAAATGGCGCTATATAAATAAAGTTGAATTGAATTGAATTGAATAAAACATGACAGTTACACCTAAGACAATTCCTGCCTGATTTACAATAATCTTTGCACACATAATAGTGATCCCACTCGGACATGTCTGAATATCAATATTCACAAAACTGTCACAACCACACCTACTGCTGACATGACGTACTGCACAAATTTGTATCACATTTTGAACCAAGTCCAGTAGTCAGAATGAAATGACATTTTCAGTGGTTTCTCAAAGTGAATTGAACTACCCTCAGTGGAAGTCACTTTTGTACTGCGATAAAAACAGTTGCCATGAAAACACACTCCTTGCCTATCAATATGTTTTATACTTTGGAGGGTTGGGAAACTCCAAGAGTCACCAAATGTGGAACTTAAGTAAAGATGACTCTCTTCTGTAGTTCTGTGCTGTCTCCAACATGTACCTGAAATCTAATTGTTACCATGGCCGCATGTCCGAGTTTACCTGATCGCAATAAGTTGGATAGTTGTAATTTGGACAAACTGTGTCGGACTGTCACCAGTCATTGATAGTACAAGTACATAGTACAGAACTGTTTCCAGGGCGACTGGCGTACTTCAGTGGCTTTCTTGCCAAACAAAACATGACAGTTACAGCTCAGATAATTCTCGCCTGATTTGGAAAAATCTTTGCACAAATCATACTGATGCCAATCTGAACATGTCTGTATATCAATATTCACAAAACTGTCACACCCACACCTACTACTGACATGACGTACTGCACAAAATTGTTTCCAATTTTGCACAAAGACCAGTAGTCATGATGACATGACCTTTTCAGGGGTTCCTCAGAGTGCATTGGACTATCCTCGGTGGAAGTCACTTTTGTCCTGCGATAAGCACAGTTGCCATGAAAACCCATTCCTTGCCAATCAATATGTTTTATACTTTGGAGGGTTGGGAATGTCCAAGAGTCACCAAATGTGGAACATAAGTCAACATGACTCTCTTCAGTAGTTCTGTGGTTTCTGCAACATGTACCTGAAATGTAAATGTTACCATGGCCACATGTCCGAGTTTACCTGATCGCAATATGTTGGATAGTTGTAATTTGGACAAAATGTGTTGGACTGTCACCGGAATTGCGATGATGGAGATTAATCCCGCTCCGCACATTTGCCCCACCCACAAAAATGAGTGGTGGAGGTGCACATATCTTTTCCACTTGATCTATTTTGTTGCCAGAATGATGTGAAATTTTCTGAGATTCATCAGAACACAGCCATGATAATAACTGAACATCAACAATAGTATAACATCAAACGTGTTAACATAGACATGCCCTCCTCGCCATTCACACCGTGAGCTTATGGGGAGGGGTGGGAAGGTCTTGGAGGTCTCAATTTTTCAACATATGTTGAGGTCACTGTCATATGTAGTCCAATATTGGTGGACAACACATAACTTACAGGGAAGTGTTGCCCTGGCAACATGATGACGGTTGACTACACGCCATGAAATTTCGGAAAGTTGTATCTTGGACAAACTTTTTCTGATTTTCACTAAATATTTGACAGTGGATAATAGTCCCACCCTGAACAGTCCCTAAAATTTCCCAATTTCAAATTCTCCTTTTAACTAAGATACATTTGCGGATTAATTTGCCTCTTGAACATATTGCACAGCTTTTTGACATAAGCAGACAAAATGTGCTATATAAATAGACTTGTTTGCTTTGTAACAATTTTTGGAATAAAGTACACAATGGCTTACAAACTGCAGCTCTTTATTTCAAAGATGCAACACTGCAACCATAACCATGACACAATACAATATAAACTGACATGCATGATCAATATGTATCATTGTTCTACCATGTTATAGCGCATAACTGTCTCATGCTACAGCACTACTCTAATGCGCACGTCACAAAACCACGGCTGCTGTTTCATCCTAAATGGAACCACTGAATTTCACAGTTTTGGTTATCACAGGCAACCATGTCATCCAGCTCTTCTGGCTGCCTGCAAGTCCACCACACTTCTGCTGTGTTCTGTGCCTGCCAGATGTGGCAGGTGTGGAAAAGCACATGGAAATTCATTTAAAGAATGTCCTGCTCGCAATGCAGACTGCAAGAAATGTCAGAAAAAGGGGCATTTTGCTGCTTTGTGTAAAACAAAAATGACAGTGGAGGAACTTCAGCAGAGGGACATGAGTGAAAGTTTGGAGACATTGTTTTTGGGCACAATGACTACGGCACCTCCACCTAATGCTGCGTGGAAGAAGTCGATTGGAGTAAATGGCCAGCAGGTAGGGTTCAAAGCCAGGGACGACGGGCGGCGGGTTCCGCGGTCGCGCGGGGGGCGAAAGTACGTTTACACCTGCCTGCAGGTTTAATTTTTTTTTTTTTTTTTATTATTATTCTGCCTAAATGATCGCATTTTTCACCCTCTGAACGTTAACCAAAACGCGATTTTTTTTGGCAAACCCCTCTGACCGGGCCAAAAATTCGATAAACTGGAAAATATATGTGCCCCCCCACCCCTCATTTTTGTGGGTGGGGTCAAACGTACAAGGTCTATGGAGACAGAAGACCATAAACTTTGCCGTAGACACATCAAATTTGGTTGAGGTGTGAATCACCTCAAGACATGCAAAAAACATCATTGTGCCCCATACCCACCGCCAACAGGAAGGCCGCCATCTTGCCTCAAAGTCACCCCACCTCCTATTCGGGAAAAAGTCACACCTCGCATTTGAATGCACTTGTCCTAGGGACCTGCTCCAATTGAGCTCATTTTTGCATGGCGGCATCTATAGGCATTGGCCATTAAAAGTTATATAAATTAGGTCAAAATCTCAAAAGGCGTGGCCAGGGCGCCATGGAGAAGATTGACTCCTCCCCTTACAAATTCAACCAGCTGTAACTCCCGCAAAACTTGTCCGATGTCCACAAAACTTTCCATCAAGGAAAATAGTGACACCCCGGATACAATGACATCAAAATACCGGACAATAGATATAGCGCCACATAGTGGCTAACGAAAGAATTGCTGAAAACTGTTTTATTTATTACTCACGCACGGCTGGCCAGAATGACGTGAAATTTTCAGAGATTCATCAGAACACAGACATGATCATAAGTGAACATCAACGTTAGTATGACGTCATACATGTTACCATGGACACGCCCTTCTCGCCATTCAACCCATGAGCTTATGGGGCGGGGTGGGAAGGTCCTGGAGGTCTAAATTTTTCAACATATGTTGAGGTCACTGTCATATGCAGTCCAATATGGGTGGACAACACATAACTTACAGGGAAGTGTTGCCATGGCAACATGGTGACGGTTGACTACACGCCATGAAATTTCGGACAGATGTATCTTGGACAACCTTCTTCTGATGTCCACAAAACTTCCCATCAAGGAAAATAGTGCCACCCCGGATACAATGACATCAAAATACCGGACAATAGATATAGCGCCACATAGTGGCTAACGAAAGAATTGCTGAAAACTGTTTTATTTATTACTCACGCACGGCTGGCCAGAATGACGTGAAATTTTCAGAGATTCATCAGAACACAGACATGATCATAACTGAACATCAACGTTAGTATGACGTCATACATGTTACCATGGACACGCCCTTCTCGCCATTCAACCCATGAGCTTATGGGGCGGGGTGGGAAGGTCCTGGAGGTCTAAATTTTTCAACATATGTTGAGGTCACTGTCATATGCAGTCCAATATGGGTGGACAACACAAAACTTACAGGGAAGTGTTGCCATGGCAACATGGCGACGGTTGACTACACGCCATGAAATTTCGGACAGATGTATCTTGGACAACCTTCTTCTGATGTCCACAAAACTTCCCATCAAGGAAAATAGTGCCACCCCGGATACAATGACATCAAAATACCGGACAATAGATATAGCGCCACATAGTGGCTAACGAAAGAATTGCTGAAAACTGTTTTATTTATTACACACAAGCGGCTGGGCAGAATGATGTGAAATTTTCTGAGATTCATCAGAACACAGCCATGATAATAACTGAACATCAACAATAGTATAACATCAAACGTGTTAACATAGACACGCCCTCCTCGCCATTCAAACCGTGAGCTTATGGGGAGGGGTGGGAAGGTCTTGGAGGTCTCAATTTTTCAACATATGTTGAGGTCACTGTCATATGTAGTCCAATATTGGTGGACAACACATAACTTACAGGGAAGTGTTGCCCTGGCAACATGGTGACGGTTGACTATACGCCATGAAATTTCGGAAAGTTGTATCTTGGCAAAGTTTACAGTCTCCATAGACCTTGAAAATTTGTGTACGTTTGGGGGGGGGACATATCTTTTCCTGTTTATCGAATTTTTTGCCGGGTCTGAGCGGTCTTGGGATTTATAAATTTTTGAACATATGTACCTAACAGCCACACATTTGAGGCAAAAATTGCACACCCACTAGTGCCTAAGCAGCTCTCTGTATTTCAACAATTGCAGATAAAAAAATGGACCTAAAACCTCAAAGCCCCCCCCAACAAGAAAAAAATGTATGATTTTCTCTCATGTAGAAGTTAATAATTTTAAAATTAACTTTTAAACTCTGAATTGTTTACTAAATGGCTCTCTGTACTTGCACAATTGCAGATAAAAAATGGACCTAATGTACCTAACAGCAACACATTTGAGGCAAAAATTGCACACCCACCGGTGCCGAAGCAGCTCTCTGTAGTTGAACAATTGCAGATAAAAAAATGGACCTAAAACCTCGAAGCCCCCCCAACAACAAAAATTGTATGATGTTCTCTCATGTAGAAGTTAATAATTTTAAAATTAACTTTTAAACTCTGAATATTTTAAGCTCTAGAAATTGAGAATATTTATTTCCGATGAATTCCCGATATATATTTCCGATGTCCGATGGCGAGGAGTCAACCTTCTCCATGGTAACACTTACCTAATCAGTGATGTGCAGATCCAAAGAGACCAACAGCTGCTCTGAGTCTGAGAGTGTATTAAAGATCTTTGTCTCTTTAAAATGGAGTCCTCTAACAACTCCTTCAAAATGGGAGAAAACAGGCCACTGTCTCATTTACAAACAGCAGAATCGTTACCTACGATGCAGCAAAGTTCAGACTCCTCAGCCTCACAGCAACCCCATTTTAATGACCAAGCACCTCCCACTGGACATATCATTCATTCAAAAACAGTTCAATAAATATTTCTACAAAAACAGTTCACAGTTCACCATCTTCCAATATACAATATCTCACAAAAGTGAGTACACCCCTCACATTTTTATAAATATTTTATTATATCTTTTCATGGGACAACACTGAAGATATGACACTTTGATGTAATGTAGTCAATGTACAGCTTGTACAACAGTGGAAATCTGTTGTCCTCTTAAAATTACTCATGACTTCAATCTTGAAGGTTGTTCTCCAAAATTTACAACAATTTTCTAATCATTTTATACTTTTCTTTGTCAATCTATCTACATTTGAAACCATTTCCCTCAAATTTGTAATTTCCTCTTGTAAAATTGACTTTTCCTGTACATTTGAGACTGGTCCGACTGAAAGACAGACTGACAGCATTCAACAGGGCGTGGGACTCGAGAAGGTGTGTTCACATTTTGGTGGTTAACAAATGGCAGAAATTGATAGAAGAGGGGAAAAATGAGCCAAACGGCACAGGTGAGGGGAGAGGAGGCAGCAGAGGAGTGTGTTCTGAATACAGCAGAGAGGCCGTGAGATTTTCAGCACCTCAGGTTAGTGACGTGACTCTCAGAATAAATTCTATAATATTTAGCTGCCATCAAGTAGTTCACAATTCTCTGTCTCCAAAGTATTTTTTCTCATAAACTGAAAAAATAATTAATTCCTCAATAACGAAGATTTTTCAATAAAGTTCTGAATTTCCAAGAAAAAATTAGCTACATGAATAGAATAGAAAACACCTGATTGTCCCCTTGGGGAAATTTGTTGTGGACTCACAGTTCTGACACAAACCTGCTTCCCTTTGAATCACAAGACATCACATCACAACATGACATCTGCTCACATAGAGTATATTGCACGCTATACCCCCATTACACATATTAAAAAAAAAACAAAAAAACAGTCTAAAACATAAACAAAGAGAACATGTAATCCAAGTTAGGATCACCATGCTGTTGTACAATCCTAGGAGCAATTTAGGAGCCTAATAGAAGCAGGTACAAATAAACTTTTTTTTAAACAGTTTAACCTGCATTTTGGTATTCTGTATCTTCTACCAGAAGGCAGTTTGGTGAAAAAGCCTCTTTCCACAGTAGATGTTGCTGAATGAAGAAAAAAAAAGAAAACCCTTGCTTGTTCTCAGGTGATTCATTATTTTTTAACAAGGAGGATGGTAGTGGTGGTGGACTCACAAATTTATTCTAAGGTAAAGCCTATAAATGTAAATTGAGTACAAATTAGCAGGTTCCAAGGTTGTCATAGCCAGGAGCGGCACTGGGGTTAAGCTCCCAGTGCTCATAAAATGCTCCTTACGGCGTGCGTCTCGAAAAGCCTCTGCCAACTAAGTCCAACTCCTAGCCTGCCCGTGTGGTTTAGTCTCTAAGCCCGGCGGAACTGCTTTTACTAATAGGAGAAGGGGCGAGGGCGGATCTCTGGCGCCTTAAAACCAGATGCTTCGGGTAGATGGTGGCTTGTCAACCTGGGAAGGTAGCCCATCTAGGGGAAGGTAAACCCTGATTTCAAACCTCCGCTGCCTTGCGGCACACCCGGTCACGGGAAAGGCTTCGGGAGTCAACCCTGAGGAAAAATCCGGAGTCGGAGCCCCAAAGGCAGTTCTCTGTTGTGCTCAACATCGTTCTGGCAGCTCCTGCGACGGCACTGGTGCCAAACTATAGCAGCCCTGCTGTTCCTTTGGATCCATCAGTGACGTGGAGAGGGGGGACATGCTGCATGGGTAACATCTTGTCCTCCATATCTTCCTGCCCAGGCTTGAATCCTACCAACGCCCAACGCTGGAAGGTAGAACACCGGTGCGCATCGGCCTGATCAGCCACAGGCGGTGCTGTTCCAGCAGAGTAGACGTTTAGGATTCTCTTCCATGGTCATCATAGACCGACGGAGGCCAACGACAACGATTATAAATTTGTGGATCATTTTATGAATGATTTTTCTTTATATTTTAATAAAATTACTGTTTCAATATAAATTTGAAACACATTGTTTAAGGGGAAAAAGCAAAAATATTATCACAATTTACACTTTTGACCATAATTTTGCAGAGCAACAGCCAAACAAAAACTAATGACTGCAATGGTCATGTGTCCGTAGCAAGCAGCGCCTCTTTGTGTTGGTCATATCATGTGACTTCTCCCATGGAAAAAGCACATACATCGCATCAGGAATCACAGCATTGAAGCGGAGAGGACATGGAGGGAGAGGAAGTGCCTTTATTAAAAAAAAAAAAAAACAACAAAAAAAAAAGTACATATTTAATAAAAACATTAAAAAAATATTTCAATTATTCATTGGATTCGTCTGCAAGCCAAGGACCATCTCTGGTTAAAATTTCAGCAAAATCCATCCAGTAGTTTCTACATAATCCTAGTAAATCACTGCAAGAAGTTTGAGCCTTGGTAGAGGTATGCAGTCATGGATCACCCTCAAAATGTAATGGTTTATGTGTAGGCCAAGAACCACTTCTGGTGAACATTTCATCCAAATTCATCCAGTAGTTTTGGAGTATTGTTGGAAAAGTGTGTGTGAGGATATAAGAGCCTTGGTGGAGGTATGCATTCCACAGGAAGTTTACAGTTTCAAATTTAGCAATGTTTTCTCACACACCTTATAACAAAATAAACGTAGCACTTATATCTAACGGTTAACAAGCAAAATGTTAAGTTTAAACCAACTTACAGCTGTCCTTGCCTCAGATCAAACATGCTAATGCTAACGGGCTAGCCGCGAACGTTAGCAAAAACGCTAATCTCAAGGGAAACAAATTTAGCAATGTTTTCTCACACAACTTATAACAAAATAAACGGAGCACTTATATCTAACGGTTAACATGCAAAATGTTACGTTTAAACCAACTTACAGGCTGGTTGGGTGAGGAATGACGTACGTCGTCTTCTTCTGAGGTTTTATGGTGGTTGGCAAACGCCTTGTAGGAGCATTACCGCCACCTTCTGGAACGGACTGTGATTTGAAATGGCATTACTGTCCTATATCCTTGAAATTAGTCCTGTTGCCCTAATAAACCTAAAAACTGCATGATAGACCGCATCTCCTGAACTTCTCTGCAAAATCTCTTTCATACTGAGCTGATTTTGTCCTGCGATAAGCACAGTTGCCATGGAAACCCACTCATTGCATTTCAATAACGGACATTTATACATGGGGCAAACTTGCAACAATTTGCACTAAATTTTCGACGATTGATATTAGTCCTGCACCAAACAAGTCTACATAAAAATAAACAAAAGTTTTAGCGCCCCTATTTTTAAAAGGAAGAATTGCTGAAAAAATTTTTCTCTCTTTTTCTCTCACTAGCAGAAAAAAAATGCATGAAGGAATCACTAGGGCTGATTGACAGTACAAGTAGATAGTACAGAACTGTTTCCATGGCGACCAGCGTGCTTCAACACACACAGTGCAGAGCATTGTAGCTAGATGGAATAATATGTAGATATATAAACACCCAGTGCGGAGCATTGTAGCTAGATGGAATAAATATGTAAATATATATACACACACAGTGCAGAGCATTGTAGCTAGATGGAATAATATGTAGATATATAAACACCCAGTGCGGAGCATTGTAGCTAGATGGAATAAATATGTAAATATATATACACACAGTGCAGAGCATTGTTGCTAGATGGGATGAAACAGCACAACCGTCTACTTAGTTATCCTATATGGTATGATTATGTACCCATACATATTCTCACCCTCCATAGCGACCGCTATTTTCCTAATTGTATGCTGGAGGGGACCATTGTATGTCTTTTGCATTCAAAACTATTAGGTTGTCACGCCTTTAGGCTATCTCTAAGAGCAGCCCTACTTAGGTTGTACAGTCTGACAGCCGTTGGGAGGAAGGACCTGCGAAACCTCTCAGTTGTGCACCTAGGATGATGTAGTCTGCTGCTAAATGAACTCCACCGTGCGTTCAGTATGTCCTGCATAGGGTGGAACTCGGACTCCAGCAGAGATGACAGTTTAGCCACCGTCCTTCTCTCTCCTATCTCGTCCACTGGGACAACGCGCTACCCCAGGACAGAGCTAGCTTTCTTGATCTGTTTGTTCAGTCTCTTCCTATCGGCTGCCATAATGCCACTGCCGCAGCAGACCACCGTGTCATACAATGTCTTCAGCAGCGCCCCTTGTACACCAAAAGACCTGAGTCTCCTCAGTAGGAACAGCCTGCGCTGTCCCTTCTTGTAGAGTGCGTCAGTATAGTGTGACCAGTCTAGTTCATTGTTCAGATGAACACCCAGGTACTTATAGGATGTCACCATCTCAATGTCTGTTCCCTGTATATTTACTGGTGATGTGAGGTGTTGTCCTGAAATGAGAGTGGAGCAACTTCAGTAGAGGGACATGAGTGACGGTTTGGAGACATTGTTTTTGGGCACAATGACTACGGCACCTCCACCTAATGCTGCGTGGAAGAAGTCGATTGGAGTAAATGGCCAGCCGGTACTGTTCAAAGCGAGGGAGGACGGGCGGCGGGTTCCGCGGTCGCACGGGGGGGGCGAAGGCCCGTTTACACCTGCCCGCAGGTTTAATTAGGGCCTGAGCCACTGACAACGTCAGTCGGCGAAAGCCCTATTGTATCCGCTCGCGTTTATTTATTATTATTAGGGCCTGAGCCACTGACAACATCAGTCGGCGAAAGCCCTATTGTATCCGCTCACGTTTCTTTATTAGGGCCTGAGCCACTGACAACGTCAGTCGGCGAAAGCCCTATTGTATCCGCTCACGTTTCTTTATTTTTTTTTTTTTTTATTATTATTCTGCCTAAATGATCGCATTTTTCACCCTCTGAACGTTAACCAAAACGCGATTTTTTTTGGCAAACCCCTCTGACCGGGCCAAAAATTCGATAAACTGGAAAATATATGTGCCCCCCCACCCCTCATTTTTGTGGGTGGGGTCAAACGTACAAGGTCTATGGAGACAGAAGACCATAAACTTTGTCGTAGACACATCAAATTTGGGTGAGGTGTGAATCACCTCAAGACATGCAAAAAACATCATTGTGGCCCATACCCACCGCCAACAGGAAGGCCGCCATCTTGCCTCAAAGTCACCCCACCTCCAATTCGGGAAAAAGTCACACCTCGCATTTGAACGCACTTGTCCTAGGGACCTGCTCCAATTGAGCTCATTTTTGCATGGCGGCATCTATAGGCATTGGCCATTAAAAGTTATATAAATTAAGTCAAAATCTCAAAAGGCGTGGCCAGGGCGCCATGGCGAAATTTGACTCCTCCCCTTAGAAATTCAACCACCTGTAACTCCCGCAAAACTTGTCCGATGTCCACAAAACTTTCCATCAAGGAAAATAGTGCCACCCCGGATACAATGACATCAAAATACCGGACAAAAGCTATAGCGCCACATAGTGGCTAACGAAAGAATTGCTGAAAACTGTTTTATTTATTACTCACGCACGGCTGGCCAGAATGACGTGAAATTTTCAGAGATTCATCACAACACAGACACGATCATAACTGAACACCAACGTTAGTATGACATCATACATGTTACCATGGACACGCCCTTCTCGCCATTCAACCCATGAGCTTATGGGGCGGGGTGGGAAGGTCTTGGAGGTCTAAATTTTTCAACATATGTTGAGGTCACTGTCATATGCAGTCCAATATGGGTGGACCACACATAACTTACAGGGAAGTGTTGTCATGGCAACATGGCGACGGTTGACTACACGCCATAAAATTTCGGAAAGTTGTATCTTGGACAAACTTTTTCTGATGTCCACAAAACTTTCCATCAAGGAAAAGAGTGCCACCCCGGATACAATGACATCAAAATACCGGACAAAAGATATAGCGCCACATAGTGGCTAACGAAAGAATTGCTGAAAACTGTTTTATTTATTACTCACGCACGGCTGGCCAGAATGACGTGAAATTTTCAGAGATTCATCAGAACACAGACATGATCATAACTGAACATCAACGTTAGTATGACGTCATACATGTTACCATGGACACGCCCTTCTCGCCATTCAACCCATGCGCTTATGGGGCGGGGTAGGAAGCTCTTGGAGGTCTAAATTTTTCAACATATGTTGAGGTCACTGTCATATGCAGTCCAATATGGGTGGACAACACATAACTTACAGGGAAGTGTTGCCATGGCAACATGGTGACGGTTGACTACACGCCATGAAATTTCGGAAAGTTGTATCTTGGACGAACTTTTTCTGATGTCCACAAAACTTTCCATCAAGGAAAATAGTGCCACCCCGGACACAATGACATCAAAATACCGGACAAAAGATATAGTGCCACATAGTGGCTAACGAAAGAATTGCTGAAAACTGTTTTAGTTATTTTTAGTTAAACTAAATATGTATTTTAGTTAAACTAAATATGTATTACTAAATATGTAAATATATATACACACACAGTGCAGAGCATTGTTGCTAGATCGAATAATATGTAGATATATAAACACCCAGTGCGGAGCATTGTAGTTAGATGGAATAAATATGTAAATATATATACACACACAGTGCAGAGCATTGCTGCTAGATGGGATGAAACAGCACAACCGTCTACTTAGTTATCCTATATGGTATGATTATGTACCCATACATATTCTCACCCTCCATAGCGACCGGTATTTTCCTAATTGTATGCTGGAGGGGACCATTGTATGTCTTTTGCATTCAAAACTATTAGGTTCTCACGTCTTTAGGCTATCTCTAAGAGCAGCCCTACTTAGGTTGTACAGTCTGACAGCCGTTGGGAGGAAGGACCTGCGAAACCTCTCGGTTGTGCACCTAGGATGATGTATTCTGCTGCTAAATGAACTCCACCGTGCGTTCAGTATGTCCTGCATAGGGTGGAACTCGGACTCCAGCAGAGATGGCTGGCCAGAATGACGTGAAATTTTCAGAGATTCATCACAACACAGAGACGATCATAACTGAAAACCAACGTTAGTATGACATCATACATGTTACCATGGACACGCCCTTCTCACCATTCAACCCATGAGCTTATGGGGCGGGGTGGGAAGGTCTTGGAGGTCTAAATTTTTCAACATATGTTGAGGTCACTGTCATATGCAGTCCAATATGGGTGGACAACACATAACTTACAGGGAAGTGTTGCCATGGCAACATGGCGACGGTTGACTACACGCCATGAAATTTCGGAAAGTTGTATCTTGGACAAACTTTTTCTGATGTCCAAAAAACTTTCCATCAAGGAAAAGAGTGCCACCCCGGATACAATGACATCAAAATACCGGAAAAAAGATATAGCGCCACATAGTGGCTAACGAAAGAATTGCTGAAAACTGTTTTATTTATTACTCACGCACGGCTGGCCAGAATGACGTGAAATTTTCAGAGATTCACCAGAACACAGACATGATCATAACTGAACATCAACGTTAGTATGACGTCATACATGTTACCATGGACACGCCCTTCTCGCCATTCAACCCATGCGCTTATGGGGCGGGGTAGGAAGCTCTTGGAGGTCTAAATTTTTCAACATATGTTGAGGTCACTGTCATATGCAGTCCAATATGGGTGGACAACACATAACTTACAGGGAAGTGTTGCCATGGCAACATGGTGACGGTTGACTGCACGCCATGAAATTTCGGAAAGTTGTATCTTGGACGAACTTTTTCTGATGTCCACAAAACTTTCCATCAAGGAAAATAGTGCCACCCCGGACACAATGACATCAAAATACCGGACAAAAGATATAGTGTATAAACCTAGTTAACATAGTTAATTGTATGCTGGAGGGGACCATTGTATGTCTTTTGCATTCAAAACTATTAGGTTGTCACGTCTTTAGCCTATCTCTAACAGCAGCCCTACTTAGTTTGTTTCTGATGTCCACAAAACTTTCCATCAAGGAAAATAGTGCCACCCCGGACACAATGACATCAAAATACCGGACAAAAGATATATTGCCACATAGTGGCTAACAAAAGAATTGCTGAAAACTGTTTTAGTTATTTTTAGTTAAACTAAATATGTATTACTAAATATGTAAATATATATACACTCACAGTGCAGAGCATTGTTGCTAGATTGAATAATATGTAGATATATAAACACCCAGTGCGGAGCATTGTAGTTAATGGAATAAATATGTAAATATATATACACACACAGTGCAGAGCATTGTTGCTAGATGGGATGAAACAGCACAACCGTCTACTTAGTTATCCTATATGGTATGATTATGTACCCATACTTATTCTCACCCTCCATAGCGACCGGTATTTTCCTAATTGTATGCTGGAGGGGACCATTGTATGTCTTTTGCATTCAAAACTATTAGGTTGTCACGTCTTTAGGCTATCTCTAAGAGCAGCCCTACTTAGGTTGTACAGTCTGACAGCCGTTGGGAGAAAGGACCTGCAAAAACTCTCGGTTGTGCACCTAGGATGATGTAGTCTGCTGCTAAATGAACTCCACCGTGCGTTCAGTATGTCCTGCATAGGGTGGAACTCGGACTCCAGCAGAGATGACAGTTTAGCCACAGTCCTTCTCTCTCCTATCTCCTCCACTGGGACAACACGCTACCCCAGGACAGATCTAGCTTTCTTGATCTGTTTGTTCAGTCTCTTCCTATCGGCTGCCATAATGCCACTGCCGCAGCAGACCACCGTGTCATACAATGTCTTCAGCAGCGCCCCTTGTACACCAAAAGACCTGAGTCTCCTCAGTAGGAAAATCCTGCGCTGTCCCTTCTTGTATAGTGCGTCAGTATAGTGTGACCAGTCTAGTTTATTGTTCAGATGAACACCCAGGTACTTATAGGATGTCACCATCTCAATGTCTGTTCCCTGTATATTTACTGGTCCACCGTGCGTTCAGTATGTCCTGCATAGGGTGGAACTCGGACTCCAGCAGAGATGACAGTTTAGCCACCGTCCTTCTCTCTCCTATCTCCTCCACTGGGACAACGCGCTACCCCAGGACAGAGCTAGCTTTCTTGATCTGTTTGTTCAGTCTCTTCCTATCGGCTGCCATAATGCCACTGCCGCAGCAGACCACCGTGTCATACAATGTCTTCAGCAGCGCCCCTTGTACACCAAAAGACCTGAGTCTCCTCAGTAGGGACAGCGCAGGCTGTTCCTACTGAGGAGACTCAGGTCAGTATAGTGTGACCAGTCTAGTTCATTGTTCAGATGAACACCCAGGTACTTATAGGATGTCACCATCTCAATGTCTGTTCCCTGTATATTTACTGGTGATGTGAGGTGTTGTCCTGAAATGAGAGTGGAGCAACTTCAGCAGAGGGACATGACTGAAAGTTTGGAGACATTGTTTTTGGGCACAATGACTACGGCACCTCCACCTAATGCTGCGTTGAAGAAGTGGATTGGAGTAAATGGCCAGCAGGTACTGTTCAAAGCGAGGGGGGACGGGCGGCGGGTTCCGCGGTCGCGCGGGGGGGCGAAGGTCCGTTTACACCTGCCTGCAGGTTTAATTTTTTTTATTTTTTTATTATTATTCTGCCTAAATGATCGCATTTTTCACCCTCTGAACGTTAACCAAAACGCGATTTTTTTTGGCAAACCCCTCTGACCGGGCCAAAAATTCGATAAACTGGAAAATATATGTGCCCCCCCACCCCTCATTTTTGTGAGTGGGGTCAAACGTACAAGGTCTATGGAGACAGAAGACCATAAACTTTGCCGTAGACACATCAAATTTGGGTGAGGTGTGAATCACCTCAAGACATGCAAAAAACATCATTGTGGCCCATACCCACCGCCAACAGGAAGGCCGCCATCTTGCCTCAAAGTCACCCCACCTCCAATTCGGGAAAAAGTCACACCTCGCATTTGAACGCACTTGTCCTAGGGACCTGCTCCAATTGAGCTCATTTTTGCATGGCGGCATCTATAGGCATTGGCCATTAAAAGTTATATAAATTAGGTCAAAATCTCAAAAGGCGTGGCCAGGGCGCCATGGAGAAGATTGACTCCTCCCCTTACAAATTCAACCAGCTGTAACTCCCGCAAAACTTGTCCGATGTCCACAAAACTTTCCATCAAGGAAAATATTGCCACCCCGGATACAATGACATCAAAATACCGGACAAAAGATATAGCGCCACATAGTGGCTAATGAAAGAATTGCTGAAAACTGTTTTATTTATTACTCACGCACGGCTGGCCAGAATGACGTGAAATTTTCAGAGATTCATCAGAACACAGACATGATCATAACTGAACATCAATGTTAGCATGACGTCATACGTGTTACGATGGACACGCCCTTCTCGCCATTCAACCCATGAGCTTATGGGGCGGGGTGGGAAGGACCTGGAGGTCTAAATTTTTCAACATATGTTGAGGTCACTGTCATATGCAGTCCAATATGGGTGGACAACACATAACTTACAGGGAAGTGTTGCCATGGCAACATGGCGACGGTTGACTACACGCCATGAAATTTCGGAAGGATGTATCTTGGACAACCTTCTTCTGATGTCCACAAAACTTCCCATCAAGGAAAATAGTGCCACCCCGGATACAATGACATCAAAATACCGGACAATAGATATAGCGCCACATAGTGGCTAACGAAAGAATTGCTGAAAACTGTTTTATTTATTACTCACGCACGGCTGGCCAGAATGACGTGAAATTTTCAGAGATTCATCAGAACACAAACATGATCATAACTGAACATCAACGTTAGTATGACGTCATACATGTTACGATGGACACGCCCTTCTTGCCATTCAACCCAAGAGCTTATGGGGCGGGGTGGGAAGGTCCTGGAGGTCTAAATTTTTCAACATATGTTGAGGTCACTGTCATATGCAGTCCAATATGGGTGGACAACACATAACTTACAGGGAAGTGTTGCCATGGTGATATGGCGACGGTTGACTACACGCCATGAAATTTCGGACAGTTGTATCTTGGACAACCTTTTTCTGATGTCCACAAAACTTCCCATCAAGGAAAATAGTGCCACCCCGGATACAATGACATCAAAATACCGGACAAAAGATATAGTGCCACATAGTGGCTAACGAAAGAATTGCTGAAAACTGTTTAATTTATTACTCACGCACGGCTGGCCAGAATGACGTGAAATTTTCAGAGATTCATCAGAACACAGACATGATCATAACTGAACATCAACGTTAGTATGACGTCATACATGTTACGATGGACACGCCCTTCTCGCCATTCAACCCAAGAGCTTATGGGGCGGGGTGGGAAGGTCCTGGAGGTCTAAATTTTTCAACATATGTTGAGGTCACTGTCATATGCAGTCCAATATGGGTGGACAACACATAACTTACAGGGAAGTGTTGCCATGGCGATATGGCGACGGTTGACTACACGCCATAAAATTTCAGAAAGTTGTATCTTGGACAAACTTTTCTGATTTCTACCAAATTTTCAAAAATGGATAATAATCCCACCCTGACCATTCCTATATAAAAGAAACAAAAGTTTTAGCACCGCCTAGCGGTAACAACATTAGACCCTTGTAAATTGAACATACTTTGCATGATTTGCAACAAATTTTATACGATCAATATTCTCCCTTCCACCAACTCGTCTATATACAAATAATAAACAACACTCATAGCGCCCCCTAATGATTAAAGGAAAAATTACTGACGGGCAAAACTTGACCGATGGCCATAAAAATTTCCATGAAGGAAAAAAGTGCCACCCCGGACGCAATGACATCAAAATACCTGACAAAAGATATAGCGCCACAAGGTGGATAACGAAAGAATTGCTTAAAACTGTTTTATTTATTACTCACGCTCAGCTGGCCAGAATGGCGTGAAATTTTCTGAGTTTCATCAGAACACAGCCATGATCATAACTGAACATCAATGTTAGTATGACATCAAACATGTTACCATGGACATGCCATGACAAAAGGGATAATGCCACTAACTGCTCACAGGAAGATCTGAGCCAAATGGTTTACTTTATTATGCATGCAGCCATTGCAGTGATGACGGCACATTTTCCCAGCCAGCGAGGGACTATGGGCGCTGGGTTCCGCGGTCGCGCGGGGGGCGAAGGCCCGTTCACACCTGCTTGCAGGTTTAATTATTATTATTATTATTCTGCCTAAATGATCGCATTTTTCACCCTCTGAATGTTAACCAAAACGCGATTTTTTTTGGCAAACCCCTCTGACCGGGCAAAAAATTCGATAAACTGGAAAAGATATGTTCCCCCCCACCCCTCATTTTTGTGGGTGGGGCCAAACGTACACAAATTTTCAAGGTCTATGGAGACTGGAGACCATAAACTTTGCCGTAGACACATCAAATTTGGGTGAGGTTTGAATCACCTCAAGACATGCAAAAAACATCATTGTGGCCCATACCCACCGCCAACAGGAAGGCCGCCATCTTGCCTCAAAGTCGCCCCACCTCCAATTTGGAAAAAAGTCACACCTTGCATTTTAACGCACTTGTCCTAGGGAACAGATCCAATTGAGCTCATTTTTGCATGGGAGCATCTACAGGCATTGGCCATTAAAAGTTATATAAATTAGGTCAAAATCTCAAAAGGCGTGGCCAGGGCGCCATGGCGAAGTTTGACTCCTCCCCTTACAAATTCAACCAGCTGTAACTCGGCCAAAATTTGTCCAATGTCCACAAAACTTTACATGAAGGAAAATAGTGCCACCCCGGATGCAATGACCTCAAAATACCTGACATTGATATAGCGCCACATAGTGGCTAACAAAAGAATTGCTGAAAACTTTTTTATTTATTACTCACAAGCAGCTTGCCAGAATGACGTGAAATTTTCAGAGATTCATCAGAACACAGACATGATCATAACTGAACATCAACATTAGTATGACATCATACGTGTTACCATGGACACGCCCTTCTCGCCATTCAATCCATGAGCTTATGGGGAGGGGTGGGAAGGTCTTGGAGGTCTAAATTTTTCAACATATGTTGAGGTCACTGTCCTATGTAGTCCAATATGGGTGGACAACACATAACTTACAGGGAAGTGTTGCCATGGCAACATGGCGACGGTTGACTACTCGCCAAGAAATTTCGGAAAGTTGTATCTTGGACAGACTTTGTCTGATTTTCATCAAATTTTCGACAATGGATAATAGTCCCACCCTGAACACTCCTATATAAAATAAGAAAAGTTTTAGCGCCTCCTAGTGGTAACAACATTAGACCCTTTTAAAATGGCCAAACTTTGTACGATTTGCAACAAATTTTATACGATCAATATTCTCCCTTCCCCGAACTCATCTATATACAAATAATAAACAAAACTCATAGCGCCCCCTAATGATTAAAGGAAGAATTACTGACGGGAAAAACTTGTCCGATGTCCACAAAACTTTACATGAAGGAAAATAGTGCCACCCCGGACGCAATGACATCAAAATACCTGACAAAAGATGCAGCGCCACATAGTGGTTAACGAAAGAATTGCTGAAAACTGTTTTATTTATTACTCATGCGCGGCTGGCCAGAATGACGTGAAATTTTCTGAGATTCATCAGAACACAGCGTTGATCATAATTGAACATCAACATTAGTATGACATCATACATATTACCATTGACACGCCCTCCTCGCCATTCAATCCATGAGCTTATGGGGAGGGGTGGGAAGGTCTTGGAGGCCTAAATTTTTCAACATATGTTGAGGTCACTGTCATGTGTAGTACAATTTGGGTGGACAACACATAACTTACAGGGAAGTGTTGCCATGGCAACATGGCGACGGTTGACTACTCGCCAAGAAATTTCAGAAAGTTGTATCTTGGTCAGACTTTGTCTGATTTTCATCAGATTTTCGACAATGGATAATAGTCCCACCCTGAACACTCCTATATAAAATAAAAAAAGTTTTTGCGCCTCCTAGTGGTAACAACATTAGACCCTTGTAAATTGGACATACTTTGCACGATTTGCAACAAATTTTATACGATCAATATTCTCCCTTCCAGGAACTCGTCTATATACAAATAATAAACAACACTCATAGCGCCCCCTAATGATTAAAGGAAAAATTACTGACGGGCAAAACTTGTCCGATGTCCATAAAACTTTCCATGAAGGAAAATAGTGCCACCCTGGACGCAATCACATCAAAATACCTGACAAAAGATATAGCGCCACATAGTGGATAAGGAATGAATTGCTGAAATCTGTTTTATTTATTACTCAAACGCAGCTGGGCAGAATGATGTGAAATTTTCTGAGATTCATCAGAACACAGCCATGATCATAACTAAACATCAACATTAGTATGGCATCTAACGTGTTAGCATGCACACGCCCACCTCGCCATTAAATCCGTGAGCTTATGGGGAGGGGTGGGAACGTCCAGGAGTCATGAAGTTTGGAACACAGGTTTAGGTTACTGTCACATATAATTCAATATGGGTGGACAACACATAACTGACAAGGAAGTGTTGCCATGTTGCCATGGCGAAGTTTGATTCCTCCCCTTACAACTTCAACCACCTGTAACTCAGGTAAAAATGGTCCCATGTCCACAAAACTTTCCATGAAGGAAAATAGTCCCACCCCGAACGCAATGACCTCAAAATACCTGACAACCGATATAGCACCACATAGTGGTGAATGACAGAATTGCTGAAAACTGTTTATTACTCACAAGCGGCTGGGCAGAATGATGTGAAATTTTCTGAGATTCATCAGAACAGAGCCATGATAATAACTGAACATCAACATTAGTATAACATCAAACGTGTTACCATGGCGCCATGGCGAAGTTTGACTCTTCCCCTTACAACTTCAAACACCTGTAACTCGTGCAAAACTTGTCCCATATCCACAAAACTTTTCATGAAGGAAAATAGTGCCACCCCGGACGCAATGACCTCAAAATACCTGACAACCGATATAGCGCCACATCGTGGTAAACGAAAGAATTGCTGAAAAATGTTTCATTTATTACTCACAAGCGGTTGGGCAGAATGATGTGAAATTTTCAGAGATTCATCAGAACACAGCCATGATAATAACTGAACATCAACAATAGTATAACATCAAACGTGTTAACATAGACCCGCCCTCCTCGCCATTCAAACCGTGAGCTTATGGGGAGGGGTGGGAAGGTCTTGGAGGTCTCAATTTTTCAACATATGTTGAGGTCACTGTCATATGTAGTCCAATATTGGTGGACAACACATAACTTACAGGGAAGTGTTGCCCTGGCAACATGGTGACGGTTGACTACACGCCATGAAATTTCGGAAAGTTGTATCTTGGCAAAGTTTACAGTCTCCATAGACCTTGAAAATTTGTGTACGTTTGGGGGGGAACATATCTTTTCCTGTTTATCGAATTTTTTGCCGGGTCTGAGCGGTCTTGGGATTTATAAATTTTTGAACATATGTACCTAACAGCCACACATTTGAGGCAAAAATTGCACACCCACTAGTGCCTAAGCAGCTCTCTGTATTTCAACAATTGCAGATAAAAAAAAATGGACCTAAAACCTCAAAGCCCCCCCAACAAGAAAAACTGTATGATGTTCTCTCATGTAGAAGTTAATAATTTTAAAATTAACTTTTAAACTCTGAATTGTTTACTAAATGGCTCTGTACTTGCACAATTGCAGATAAAAAATGGACCTAATGTACCTAACAGCAACACATTTGAGGCAAAAATTGCACACCCACTAGTGCCGAAGCAGCTCTCTGTAGTTGAACAATTGCAGATAAAAAAATGGACCTAAAACCTCGAAGCCCCCCCAACAACAAAAATTGTATGATGTTCTCTCATGTAGAAGTTAATAATTTTAAAATTAACTTTTAAACTCTGAATATTTTAAGCTCTAGAAATTGAGAATATTTATTTCCGATGAATTCCCGATATATATTTCCGATGTCCCATGGCGAGGAGTCAACCTTCTCCATGGTAACACTTACCTAATCAGTGATGTGCAGATCCAAAGAGACCAACAGCTGCTCTGAGTCTGAGAGTGTATTAAAGATCTTTGTCTCTTTAAAATGGAGTCCTCTAACAACTCCTTCAAAATGGGAGAAAACAGGCCACTGTCTCATTTACAAACAGCAGAATCGTTACCTACGATGCAGCAAAGTTCAGACTCCTCAGCCTCACAGCAACCCCATTTTAATGACCAAGCACCTCCCACTGGACATATCATTCATTCAAAAACAGTTCAATAAATATTTCTACAAAAACAGTTCACAGTTCACCATCTTCCAATATACAATATCTCACAAAAGTGAGTACACCCCTCACATTTTTATAAATATTTTATTATATCTTTTCATGGGACAACACTGAAGATATGACACTTTGATGTAATGTAGTCAATGTACAGCTTGTACAACAGTGGAAATCTGTTGTCCTCTTAAAATTACTCATGACTTCAATCTTGAAGGTTGTTCTCCAAAATTTACAACAATTTTCTAATCATTTTATACTTTTCTTTGTCAATCTATCTACATTTGAAACCATTTCCCTCAAATTTGTAATTTCCTCTTGTAAAATTGACTTTTTCTGTACATTTGAGACTGGTCCGACTGAAAGACAGACTGACAGCATTCAACAGGGCGTGGGACTCGAGAAGGTGTGTTCACATTTTGGTGGTTAACAAATGGCAGAAATTGATAGAAGAGGGGGAAAATGAGCCAAACGGCACAGGTGAGGGGAGAGGAGGCAGCAGAGGAGTGTGTTCTGAATACAGCAGAGAGGCCGTGAGATTTTCAGCACCTCAGGTTAGTGACGTGACTCTCAGAATAAATTCTATAATATTTAGCTGCCATCAAGTAGTTCACAATTCTCTGTCTCCAAAGTATTTTTTCTCATAAACTGAAAAAATAATTAATTCCTCAATAACGAAGATTTTTCAATAAAGTTCTGAATTTCCAAGAAAAAAATAGCTACATGAATAGAATAGAAAACACTTGATTGTCCCCTTGGGGAAATTTGTTGTGGACTCACAGTTCTGACACAAACCTGCTTCCCTTTGAATCACAAGACATCACATCACAACATGACATCTGCTCACATAGAGTATATTGCACGCTATACCCCCATTACACATATTAAAAAAAAACAAAAAAAACAGTCTAAAACATAAACAAAGAGAACATGTAATCCAAGTTAGGATCACCATGCTGTTGTACAATCCTAGGAGCAATTTAGGAGCCTAATAGAAGCAGGTACAAATAAACTTTTTTTTAAACAGTTTAACCTGCATTTTGGTATTCTGTATCTTCTACCAGAAGGCAGTTTGGTGAAAAAGCCTCTTTCCACAGTAGATGTTGCTGAATGAAGAAAAAAAAGAAAACCCTTGCTTGTTCTCAGGTGATTCATTATTTTTTAACAAGGAGGATGGTAGTGGTGGTGGACTCACAAATTTATTCTAAGGTAAAGCCTATAATGTAAATTGAGTACAAATTAGCAGGTTCCAAGTTTGTCATAGCCAGGAGCGGCACTGGGGTTAAGATAAGATAAAATAAGATAAGATAAGCCTTTATTAGTCCCACAACGGGGAAATTCCAGGATTGCAACAGCACAGGGATAGCAACACTCAGAGCAACAATCAGAAGGCAAGAAAAAAAAAAACAAGCAAGCAAGAGCAGCTAATATACATATGTACATATTACTATAAGATATATATATACACACACACACACAGTGCAGAGCATTGTAGCTGGATGGAATAAATATATGAATATATGAACACACAGTGCAGAGCATTGTAGCTAGATGGAATAAATATGTAAATATATAAACACCCACAGTACGGAGCATTGCAGCTAGGTGGAATAAATATGCAAGTATATAAACACACACAGTGCGGAGCAATGTAGCTAGATGGAATAATATGTAGCTATATAAAAACAGTGCGGAGCATTGTAGCTAGATGGAATAAATATATAGATATATAAATATAAACACACCCAGTGCTGAGCATTGTAGCTAGATGGAATAAATATGTAAATATATAAACACCCACAGTACGGAGCATTGCAGCTAGGTGGAATAAATATGCAAGTATATAAACACACACAGTGCGGAGCAATGTAGCTAGATGGAATAATATGTAGATATATAAAAACAGTGCGGAGCATTGTAGCTAGATGGAATAAATATATAGATATATAAATATAAACACACCCAGTGCTGAGCATTGTAGCTAGATGGAATAAATATGTAAATATATAAACACACACAGTGCAGAGCATTGTTGCTAGATGGGATGAAACAGCATAACCGACTACTTAGTTATCCTACATGGTATGATTATGTGCCCATACATATTCTCACCCTCCATAGCGACCGGTATGTTCCTAGTTGTATGCCGGAGAGGACCATTGTGTAAGTCTATTGCATCTTTTGCATTCAAAAAACTATTAGTTTGTTACGTCTTTTTGCTATCTCTGCGAGCAGCCCTGCTTAGGTTGTACAGTCTGACAGCCGTTGGTAGGAAGGACCTACGAAACCTCTCGGTTGTGCACCTGGGATGATGTAGTCTGCTGCTAAATGAGCTCCTCAGTGCATCCAGTATGTCCTGCATAGGGTGGAACTCGGACTCCATCAGAGATGACAGTTTAGCCACCGTCCTTCTCTCTCCTATCTCCTCCATCGGATCAAGGCGCTGCCCCAGGACAGAGCTAGCTTTCTTAATCAGTTTGTTCAGTCTCTTCCTATCGGCTGCAGTAATGCCACTGCCCCAGCAGACCACTCCAAAAGTGATGGCTGATGCCACCACCGTGTCATAGAATGACTTCAGCAGCGCCCCTTGTACACCAAAAGACCTGAGTCTCCTCAGCAGGAACAGCCTGCGCTGTCCCTTCTTGTAGAGTGCGTCAGTATTGTGTGACCAGTCTAGTTTATTGTTCAGATGAATACCCAGGTACTTATAGGATGTCACCATCTCAATGTCTGTTCCCTGTATATTTACTGGTGCTGTGAGGGGCTGCCCATGCCTGCGGCAGTCCACCACCAGCTCCTTAGTTTTCCTCGCGTTGATCTGGAGGCAGTTCCGATGGCACCAGTCCACGAAGTCCTGGATAAGCCCTCTGTACTCAGCTTCATCTCCGTTGGAGATGAGACCAACGATCGCAGAGTCATCAGAGAACTTCTGTAGATGGCAGTGTGTTGTGTTGTGTGAGAAGTCCGCAGTATAAAGAGTGAACAGGAAGGGAGCCAGCACCGTTCCCTGGGGGGCCCCCGTGCTACTGATGATCGTGTCGGAAACACAGTCCCGGGTTCTCACAAACTGAGGCCGGTTCGTGAGGTAGTCCAGGATCCATGATGACAGGTGCTGGTCCACCCCTGCGCGCAGCAGCTTGTCCTTCAGGATCATCGGTTGGATGGTGTTGAAAGCACTGGAGAAGTCAAAGAACATGATCCTCACCATATTCCCGGGCTTCTCCAGGTGGGACAGAGAACGGTGAAGGAGGAAGATCACCGCATCCTCCACCCCAATGCCATGCTGGTAGGCGAACTGGAGTGGATCCATCGCTGGTTCCACCAGGGGGCGGAGATGAGCAAGGAGCAGTCTCTCCAGGGTCTTCATCAAGTGGGACGTCAAGGCCACCGGTCTGTAGCTGTTCAGGTCTTTGGGATGGGAAGTTTTTGGTACAGGTACCACACAAGATGTTTTCCACAGCTGTGGTACCCTCCCCAGTTTCAGGCTCATGTTGAAGATATACGTCACAATCCCACACAGCTGGTCTGCACAGGACTTGAGGAGCTTTGCACTGATGCCGTCCGGTCCCGACGCCTTCCTCGCCTTGATCTTCCTCAGCTCCGTCCTCACCTGGGTCTTGGTCAGGGTCAGGATGGGGGGCTGTGTGTTGGGAGTGGGGGGGGGGTGTCGGTGGAGTGGGGAGTGGGCAGCAGGTCCCCAGTGCTCATAAAATGCTCCTTACGGCGTGCGTCTCGAAAAGCCTCTGACAACTAAGTCCAACTCCTAGCCTGCCCGTGTGGTTTAGTCTCTAAGCCCGGTGGAACTGCTTTTACTAATAGGAGAAGGGGCGAGGGCGGATCTCTGGCGCCTTAAAACCAGATGCTTCGGGTAGATGGTGGCTCGTCAACCTGGGAAGGTAGCCCATCTAGGGGAAGGTAAACCCTGATGTCAAACCTCCGCTGCCTTGCGGCACACCCGGTCACGGGAAAGGCTTCGGGAGTCAACCCTGAGGAAAAATCCGGAGTCGGAGCCCCTAAGGCAGTTCTCTGTTGTGCTCAACATCGTTCTGGCAGCTCCTGCGACGGCACTGGTGCCAAACTATAGCAGCCCTGCTGTTCCTTTGGATCCATCAGTGACGTGGAGAGGGGGGACATGCTGCATGGGTAACATCTTTTCCTCCATATCTTCCTGCCCAGGCTTGAATCCTACCAACACCCAACGCTGGAAGGTAGAACACCGGTGCGCATCGGCCTGATCAGCCACAGGCGGTGCTGTTCCAGCAGAGTAGACGTTTAGGATTCTCTTCCGTGGTCATCATAGACCGACGGAGGCCAACGACAACGATTATAAATTTGTGGATCATTTTATGAATGATTTTTCTTTATATTTTAATAAAATTACTGTTTCAATATAAATTTGAAACTCATTGTTTAAGGGGAAAAAGCCAAAATATTATCACAATTTACACTTTTGACCACAATTTTGCAGAGCAAAAACCAAACAATAACTATGACTGCAATGTTCATGTGCCCGTAGCAAGCAGCGCCTCTTTGTGTTGGTCATATCATGTGACTTCTCCCATGGAAAAAGCACATACATCGCATCAGGAATCACAACATTGAAGCGGAGAGGACATGGAGGGAGAGGAAGTGCCTGTATTAAAAAAAAAAAACAACAACAACAAAAAAAGTACATATTTAATAAAAACATTAAAATAATATTTCAATTATTCATTGGATTCGTCTGCAAGCCAAGGACCATCTCTGGTTAAAATTTCAGCAAAATCCATCCAGTAGTTTCTACATAATCCTAGTAAATCACTGCAAGAAGTTTGAGCCTTGGTAGAGGTATGCAGTCATGGATCACCCCCAAAATGTAATGGTTTGTGTGTAGGCCAAGAACCACTTCTGGTGAAAATTTCATCCAAATTCATCCAGTAGTTTGGGAGTATTGTTGGAAAAGTGTGTGAGGATATAAGAGCCTTGGTGGAGGTATGCATTCCACAGGAAGTTTTCAGTTTCAAATTTAGCAATGTTTTCTCACACAACTTATAACAAAATAAACGTAGCACATATATCTAACGGTTACCATGCAAAATGTTAAGTTTAAACCAACTTACAGCTGTGCTTGGCTCAGATCAAACATGCTAATGCTAATGGGCTAGCCGCGAACGTTAGCTAAAACGCTAATCTCAAGGGAAACAAATTTAGCAATGTTTTCTCACACAACTTATAACAAAATAAACGGAGCACTTACATTATACTAACGGTTAACATGCAAAATGTTACATTTAAACCAACTTACAGGCTGGTTGGGTGAGGACTGACGTACGTCGTCTTCTTCTGAGGTTTTATGGCGGTTGGCAAACGCCTTGTAGGAGCATTACCGCCACCTTCTGGAACGGACTGTGATTCGAAATGGCATTACTGTCCTATATCCTTGAAATTAGTCCTGTTGCCCTAATAAACCTAAAAACTGCATGACAGACCGCATCTCCTGAACTTCTCTGCAAAATCTCTTTCACACTGAGCTGGTTTTGTCCTGTGATAAGCACAGTTGCCATGAAAACCCACTCATTGCATTTCAAAAACGGACATTTATATATGGGGCAAACTTGCAACAATTTGCACTAAATTTTCGACGATTGATATTAGTCCTGCACCAAACAAGTCTACATAAAAATAACAAACAAAAGTTTTAGCGCCCCTATTTTTAAAAGGAAGAATTGCTGAAAATTTTTTTCTCTCTTTTTCTCTCACTAGCAGAAAAAAAAATGCATGAAGGAATCACTAGGGCTGATTGACAGTACATGTAGATAGTACAGAACTGTTTCCATGGCGACCAGCGTGCTTCAACACACACAGTGCAAAGCATTGTAGCTAGATGGAATATGTAGATATATAAACACCCAGTGCGGAGCATTGTAGCTAGATGGAATAAATATGTAAATATATAAACACACACAGTGCAGAGCATTGTTGCTAGATGGGATGAAACAGCACAACCGTCTACTTAGTTATCCTATATGGTATGATTATGTACCCATACATATTCTCACCCTCCATAGCGACCGCTATTTTCCTAATTGTATGCTGGAGGGGACCATTGTACGCCTTTTGCATTCAAAACTATTAGCTTGTCACGTCTTTAGGCTATCTCTAAGAGCAGCCCTACTTAGGTTGTACAGTCTGACAGCCGTTGGGAGGAAGGACCTGCGAAACCTCTCGGTTGTGCACCTAGGATGATGTAGTCTGCTGCTAAATGAACTCCACCGTGCGTTCAGTATGTCCTGCATAGGGTGGAACTCGGACTCCAGCAGAGATGACAGTTTAGCCACCGTCCTTCTCTCTCCTATCTCCTCCACTGGGACAACGCGCTACCCCAGGACAGAGCTAGCTTTCTTGATCTGTTTGTTCAGTCTCTTCCTATCGGCTGCCATAATGCCACTGCCGCAGCAGACCACCGTGTCATACAATGTCTTCAGTAGCGCCCCTTGTACACCAAAAGACCTGAGTCTCCTCAGTAGGAACAGCCTGCGCTGTCCCTTCTTGTAGAGTGTGTCACTATAGTGTGACCAGTCTAGTTTATTGTTCAGATGAACACCCAGGTACTTATAGGATGTCACCATCTCAATGTCTGTTCAGTGTATATTTACTGGTGATGTGAGGTGTTGTCCTGAAATGAGAGTGGAGCAACTTCAGCAGAGGGACATGAGTGAAAGTTTGGAGACATTGTTTTTGGGCACAATGACTACGGCACCTCCACCTAATGTGCGTGGAAGAAGTCGATTGGAGTAAATGGCCAGCAGGTAGTGTTCAAAGTGAGGGAGGACGGGCAGCGGGTTACGCGGTCGCGCGGGGGGGCGAAGGTCCGTTTACACCTGCTTGCAGGTTTAATTTATTATTATTTTTCTCTATTATTCTGCCTAAATGATCGCATTTTTTACCCTCTGAACGTTAACGAAAACGCGATTTTTTTTGGCAAACCCCTCTGATCGGGCAAAAAATTCGATAAACTGGAAAAGATATGTGCCCCCCCACCCCTCATTTTTGTGGGTGGGGCCAAACGTACAAGGTCTATGGAGACTGGAGACCATAAACTTTTCCGTAGAGACATAAAATTTGGGTGAGGTGTGAATCACATCAAGACATGAAAAAAACATCATTGTGGCCCATACCCAACGCCAACAGGAAGGCCGCCATCTTGCCTCAAAGTCGCCCCACCTCCAATTCGGAAAAAAGTCACACCTCGCATTTTAACGCACTTGTCCTAGGGACCTGATACAATTGAGCTCATTTTTACATGGGGGCATTTACAGGCATTGCCCATTAAAAGTTATATAAATTAAGTCAAAATCTCAAAAGGCGTGGCCAGGGCGCCATGGCGAAGTTTGACTCCTCCCCTTACAAATTATACCACCTGTAACTCGGCCAAAATTTGTCCGATGTCCACAAAACTTTACATGAAGGAAAATAGTGCCACCCCGGACGCAATGACCTCAAAATACCTGACAACCGATATAGCGCCACATAGTGGTTAACAAAAGAATTGCTGAAAACTGTTTTATTTATTACTCACAAGCGGCTGGCCAGAATGACGTGAAATTTTCAGAGATTCATCAGAACACAGAAATGATCATAACTGAACATCAACATTAGTATGACATCATACGTGTTACCATGGACACGCCCTTCTCGCCATTCAATGCATGAGCTTATGGGGAGGGGTTTGACGGTCTTGGAGGTCTCAATTTTTCAACATATGTTGAGGTCACTGTCATATGTAGTCCAATATGGTTGGACAACACATAACTTACAGGGAAGTGTTGCCATGGCAACATGGCGACGGTTGACTACACGCCATGAAATTTCAGAAAGTTGTATCTTGGACCAACTTTTTCATATTTCCACCAAATTTTCAAAAATGGATAATAATCCGACCCTGAACATTCCGATATAAAATAACAAAAGTTTTAGCGCCGCCTAGTGGTAACAACATTAGACCCTTGTAAATTGGACATACTTTGCACGATTTGCAACAAATTTTATACGTTGAGTATTCTCCCTTCCCCGAACTCGTCTCTATACAAATAATAAACAACACTCATAGCGCCCCCTAATTATTAAAGGAAGAATTACTGACGGGCAAAACTTGTCCGATGTCCATAAAACTTTCCATGAAGAAAAATAGTGCCACCCCGGATGCAATGACATCAAAATACCTGACAAAAGATATAGCGCCACATAGTGGAAAATGAAAGAATTGCTGAAAAATGTTTCATTTATTACTCACAAGCGGTTGGGCAGAATGATGTGAAATTTTCTGAGATTCATCAGAAGACAGCCATGATAATAACTGAACATCAACAATAGTATAACATCAAACGTGTTAACATAGACACGCCCTCCTCGCCATTCAAACCGTGAGCTTATGGGGAGGGGTGTGAAGGTCTTTGAGGCCTAAATTTTTCAACATATGTTGAGGTCACTGTCATGTGTAGTACAATATGGGTGGACAACACATAACTTACAGGGATGTGTTGCCATGGCAACATGACGACGGTTGACTAATGACCAAGCTCTTCTGGCTGCCTGCAAGTCCACCACACTTCTGCTGTGTTCTGTGCCTGCCAGATGTGGCAGGTGTGGAAAAGCACATGGAAATTCATTTAAAGAATGTCCTGCTCGCAATGCAGACTGCAAGAAACACTCATAGCGCCCCCTAATGATTAATGGAAGAATTACTGACTGGCAAAACTTGTCCGATGTCCATAAAATTTTCCATGAAGGAAAATAGTGCCACCCCGGATGCAATGACATCAAAATACCTGACAAAAGATATAGCGCCACATAGTGGTAAATGAAAGAATTGCTGAAAACTGTTTTATTTATTACTCGTGCGCGGCTTGCTAGAATGACGTGAAATTTTCTGAGATTCATCAGAACACAGACATGATCATAACTGAACATCAACGTTAGTATGACATCATACGTATTACCATGGACACGCCCTCATCACCATTCAATCCATGAGCTTATGGGGAGGGGTGGGAAGGTCTTGGAGGTCTAAATTTTTCAACATATGTTGAGGTCACTGTCATGTGTAGTACAATATGGGTGGACAACACATAACTTACAGGGATGTGTTGCCATGGCAACATGACGACGGTTGACTACTCGCCAAGAAATTTTGGAAAGTTGTATCTTGGAAAAAGTTTTTCTTATTTTCATCAAATTTTCGACAATGGATAATAGTCCCACCCTGAACACTCCTATATAAAATAACAAAAGTTTTAGCGCCTCCTAGTGGTAACAACATTACACCCTTGTAAAATGGCCAAACTTTGTACGATTTGCAACAAATTTTATACGATCAATATTCTCCCTTCCCCAAACTCGTCTATATACAAATAATAAACAAAACGCATAGCGCCCCCTAATGATTAAAGGAAGAATTACTGATGACTTTTTTTTTAATTTTTATCTCACCAGCTTAACAAAATTACATGAGGGAATGACTTGGGCTTATTGATAGTACATGTACATAGTAGAGAACTGTTTCCAGGGCGACTGGCATGCTTCAGTGGCTTTCTCGTCAAACAAAACATGACAGTTACAGCTCAGACAATTCTCGCCTGATTTGGAAAAATCTTTGCACAAATCATACTGATCCCACTCTGAACATGTCTGTATATCAATATTCACAAAACTGTCACATCCACACCTACTGCTGACATGACGTACTGCACAAAATTGTTTCTAATTTTGCACAAAGACCAGTAGTCATGATGACATGACCTTTTCAGGGGTTCCTCAGAGTGCATTGGACTATCCTCGGTGGTTGTCACTTTTGTCCTGTGATAAGCACTGTTGCCATGAAAACCCATTCCTTGCCAATCAATATGTTTTATACTTTGGAGGGTTGGGAATGTCCAAGAGTCACCAAATGTGGAACGTAAGTCAACATGACTCTCTTCAGTAGTTCTGTGGTTTCTGCAACATGTACCTGAAAGGTAAGTGTTACCATGGCCACATGTCCGAGTTTACCTGATCGCAATATGTTGGATAGTTGTAATTTGGACAAAATGTGTCAGACTGTCACCAGAATTGCGATGATGGAGATTAATCCCGCTCCGCACATTTGCCCCACCCACAAAAATGAGTGGTGGAGGTGCACATATTTTTTCCACTTGACCTATTTTGTTGCCGGAATTGCTATGATGGAGATTAGTCCCATTCTGCGCACTTACTTCTACATAAAAATATTTGTCATACATTTGCGGATTTATTTGCCTCTTGAACATATTGCACACCGTTTTGACATAAGCAGACAAAATGTGCTATATAAATACACTTGCTTGCTTTATAACAATTTTTCGAATAAAGTACAGAATGGCTTACAAACTGCAGCTCTTTATTTCAAAGATGCAAAACTGTAACCATAACAATGACACAATACAAGAATATAAACTGACATGCATGATCAATATGTATCATTGTTCTACCATGTTATAGCGCATAACTGTCTCATGCTACAGCACTACTCTTATGCACACGTCACAAAACCACGGCTGCTGTGGGGTTTTTAAAAGGAAGAATTGCTGAAAAATTTTTTCTCTCTTTTTCTCTCACTAGCAGAAAAAAAATGCATGACGGAATCACTAGGGCTGATTGACAGTACGTGTAGATAGTACAGAACTGTTTCCATGGCGACCAGTGTGCTTCAACACACACAGTGCAGAGCATTGTAGCTAGATGGAATAATATGTAGATATATAAACACCCAGTGCGGAGCATTGTAGCTAGATGGAATAAATATGTAAATATATATACACACAGTGCAGAGCATTGTTGCTAGATGGGATGAAACAGCACAACCGTCTACTTAGTTATCCTATATGGTATGATTATGTACCCATACATATTCTCACCCTCCATAGCGACCGCTATTTTCCTAATTGTATGCTGGAGGGGACCATTGTATGTCTTTTGCATTCAAAACTATTAGGTTGTCACGTCTTTAGGCTATCTCTAAGAGCAGCCCTACTTAGGTTGTACAGTCTGACAGCCGTTGGGAGGAAGGACCTGCGAAACCTCTCGGTTGTGCACCTAGGATGATGTAGTCTGCTGCTAAATGAACTCCACCGTGCGTTCAGTATGTCCTGCATAGGGTGGAACTCGGACTCCAGCAGAGATGACAGTTTAGCCACCGTCCTTCTCTCTCCTATCTCCTCCACTGGGACAACGCGCTACCCCAGGACAGAGCTAGCTTTCTTGATCTGTTTGTTCAGTCTCTTCCTATCGGCTGCCATAATGGCACTGCCGCAGCAGACCACCGTGTCATACAATGTCTTCAGCAGCGCCCCTTGTACACCAAAAGACCTGAGTCTCCTCAGTAGGAACAGCCTGCGCTGTCCGTTCTTGTAGAGTGCGTCAGTATAGTGTGACCAGTCTAGTTCATTGTTCAGA
Organism: Pholidichthys leucotaenia; assembly: GCA_020510985.1. Lineage (NCBI taxonomy): Eukaryota > Metazoa > Chordata > Actinopteri > Cichliformes > Pholidichthyidae > Pholidichthys > Pholidichthys leucotaenia. The sequence continues at coordinate 22,380,564 of CM035845.1, read as the reverse complement.
TGAACACCCAGGTACTTATAGGATGTCACCATCTCAATGTCTGTTCCCTGTATATTTACTGGTGATGTGAGGTGTTGTCCTGAAATGAGAGTGGAGCAACTTCAGCAGAGGGACATGAGTGAAAGTTTGGAGACATTGTTTTTGGGCACAATGACTACGGCACCTCCACCTAATGCTGCGTGGAAGAAGTCGATTGGAGTAAATGGCCAGCAGGTACTGTTCAAAGCGAGGGAGGACGGGCGGCGGGTTCCGCGGTCGCGCGGGGGGGCGAAGGTCCGTTTACACCTGCCTGCAGGTTTAATTTTTTTTTTTTTATTATTATTCTGCCTAAATGATCGCATTTTTCACCCTCTGAACGTTAACCAAAACGCGATGTTTTTTGGCAAACCCCTCTGACCGGGCAAAAAATTCGATAAACAGGAAAAAATATGTGCCCCCCCACCCCTCATTTTTGTGGGTGGGGTCAAACGTACAAGGTCTATGGAGACAGAAGACCATAAACTTTGCCGTAGACACATCAAATTTGGGTGAGGTATGAATCACCTCAAGACATGCAAAAAACATCATTGTGGCCCATACCCACCGCCGACAGGAAGGCCGCCATCTTGCCTCAAAGTCGCCCCACCTCCAATTCGGGAAAAAAGTCACACCTCGCATTTTAACGCACTTGTCCTAGGGACCTGCTCCAATTGAGCTAATTTTTGCATGGTGGCATCTATAGGCATTGGCCATTAAAAGTTATATAAATTAGGTCAAAATCTCAAAAGGCGTGGCCAGGGCGCCATGGCGCAGATTGACTCCTCCCCTTACAAATTCAACCAGCTGTAACTCCCGCAAAACTTGTCCGATGTCCACAAAACTTTCCATCAAGGAAAATAGTGCCACCCCGGATACAATGACATCAAAATACCGGACAAAAGGTAAAGCGCCACATAGTGGCTAATGAAAGAATTGCTGAAAACTGTTTTATTTATTACTCACGCACGGCTGGCCAGAATGACGTGAAATTTTCAGAGATTCATCAGAACACAGACATGATCATAAGTGAACATCAACGTTAGTATGACGTCATAAATGTTACGATGGACACGCCCTTCTCGCCATTCAACCCATGAGCTTATGGGGCGGGGTGGGAAGGTCTTGGAGGTCTAAATTTTTCAACATATGTTGAGGTCACTGTCATATGCAGTCCAATATGGGTGGACAACACATAACTTACAGGGAATTGTTGCCATGGCAACATGGCGACGGTTGACTACACGCCATGAAATTTCGGACAGTTGTATCTTGGACAACCTTTTTCTGATGTCCACAAAACTTCCCATCAAGGAAAATAGTGCCACCCCGGATACAATGACATCAAAATACCGGACAATAGATATAGCGCCACATAGTGGCTAACAAAAGAATTGCTGAAAACTGTTTTATTTATTACTCACGCACGGCTGGCCAGAATGACGTGAAATTTTCAGAGATTCATCAGAACACAGCCATGATCATAACGGAACATCAACGTTAGTATGACGTTATACATGTTACCATAGACACGCCCTTCTCGCCATTCAACCCATGAGCTTATGGGGCGGGGTGGGAAGGTCTTGGAGGTCTAAATTTTTCAACATATGTTGAGGGCACTGTCATATGCTGTCCAATATGGGTGGACAACACATAACTTACAGGGAAGTTTTGCCATGGCAACATGGCGACGGTTGACTACACGCAATGAAATTTCGGAAAGTTGTATCTTGGACAAACTTTTTCTGATGTCCACAAAACTTTCCATCAAGGAAAATAGTGCCACCCCGGATACAATGACATCAAAATACTGGACAAAAGATATAGCGCCACATAGTGGCTAACGAAAGATTTGCTGAAAACTGTTTTATTTATTACTCACGCACGGCTGGCCAGAAAGACGTGAAATTTTCAGAGATTCATCAGAACACAGACCCGATCATAACTGAACATCAACGTTAGTATGACGTCATACATGTTACGATGAACACGCCCTTCTCGCCATTCAACCCATGAGCTTATGGGGCGGGGTGGGAAGGTCTTGGAGGTCTAAATTTTTCAACATATGTTGAGGTCACGGTCATATGTAGTCCAATATGGGTGGACAACACATAACTTACAGGGAAGTGTTGCCATGGCAACATGGCGACGGTTGACTACACGCCATGAAATTTCGGAAAGTTGTATCTTGGACAAACTTTTTCTGATGTCCACAAAACTTTCCATCAAGGAAAATAGTGCCACCCCGGATACAATGACATCAAAATACTGGACAAAAGATATAGCGCCACATAGTGGCTAACGAAAGATTTGCTGAAAACTGTTTTATTTATTACTCACGCACGGCTGGCCAGAATGACGTGAAATTTTCAGAGATTCATCAGAACACAGCGTTGATCATAACTGAACATCAACATTAGTATGACATCATACATATTACCATGGACACGCCCTCCTCGCCATTCAATCCATGAGCTTATGGGGAGGGGTGGGAAGGTGTTGGAGGCCTAAATTTTTCAACATATGTTGAGGTCACTGTCATGTGTAGTACAATATGGGTGGACAACACATAACTTACAGGGATGTGTTGCCATGGCAACATGATGACGGTTGACTACTCACCAAGAAATTTTGGAAAGTTGTATCTTGGAAAAACTTTGTCTGATTTTCATCAAATTTTTGACAATGGATAATATTCCCACCCTGAACACTCCTATATAAAATAACAAAAGTTTAGCGCCTCCTAGTGGTAACAACACTTTGTACCATTTGCAACAAATTTTATACGATCAATATTCTCCCTTCCCTGAACTCGTCTATATACAATTAATAAACAAAACGCATAGCGCCCCCTAATGATTAATGGAAGAATTACTGACGACTGTTTTTTTTAAAAATTTCTCTCACCAGCTTAACAAAATTACATGAAGGAATGACTTGGCCTCATTGATAGTACATGTACATAGTACAGAACTGTTTCCAGGGCGACTGGCGTGCTTCAGTGGCTTTCTCGTCAAACAAAACATGACAGTTACAGCTCAGACAATTCTCGCCTGATTTGGAAAAATCTTTGCAGCAATCATACTGATCCCACTCTGAACATGTCTGTATATCAATATTCACAAAACTGTCACACCCACACCTACTGCTCACATGACGTACTGCACAAAATTGTTTCTAATTTTGCACAAAGACCAGTAGTCATGATGACATGACCTTTTCAGGGGTTCCTCAGAGTGCATTGGACTATCCTCGGTGGAAGTCACTTTTGTCCTGCGATAAGCACAGTTGCCATGAAAACCCATTCCTTGCAACTCAATATGTTTTATACTTTGGAGGGTTGGGAATATCCAAGAGTCACCAAATGTGGAACGTAAGTCAACATGACTCTCTTCAGTAGTTCTGTGGTTTCTGCAACATGTACCTGAAATGTAAATGTTACCATGGCCACATGTCCGAGTTTACCTGATCGCAATATGTTGGATAGTTGTAATTTGGACAAAATGTGTTGGACTGTCACCGGAATTGCGATGATGGAGATTAATCCCGCTCCGCACTTTTGCCCCACCAACAAAAATGAGTGGTGGAGGTGCACATATCTTTTCCACTTGATCTATTTTGTTGCCGGAATGATGTGAAATTTTCTGAGATTCATCAGAACACAGCCATGATAATAACTGAACATCAACAATAGTATAACATCAAACGTGTTAACATAGACACGCCCTCCTCGCCATTCAATCCGTGAGCTTATGGGGAGGGGTGGGAAGGTCTTGGAGGTCTCAGTTTTTCAACATATGTTGAGGTCACTGTCATATGTAGTCCAATATTGGTGGACAACACATAACTTACAGGGAAGTGTTGCCCTGGCAACATGGTGACGGTTGACTACACGCCATGAAATTTCGGAAAGTTGTATCTTGGACAAACTTTTTCTGATGTTCACTAAATATTTGACAGTGGATAATAGTCCCACCCTGAACAGTCCCTAAAATTTCCCAATTTCAAATTCTCCTTTTAACTAAGATACATTTGCGGATTAATATGCCTCTTGAACATATTGCACTCCTTTTTGACTTAAGCAGACAAAATGTGCTATATAAATACACTTGCTTGCTTTGTAACAATTTTTGAAATAAAGTACACAATGGCTTACAAACTGCAGCTCTTTATTTCAAAGATGCAAAACTGTAACCATAACCATGACACATTACAAGAATATAAACTGACATGCATGATCAATATGTATCATTGTTCTACCATGTTATAGTGCATAACTGTCTCATGCTACAGCACTACTCTAATGCCCACGTCACCAAACCATGGCTGCTGTGGGGTTGTTGCTTCAGAGTCCCCCATATCCTAAATGGAACCACTGAATTTCACAGTTTTGGTTATCACAGGCAACCATGTCATCCAGCTCTTCTGGCTGCCTGCAAGTCCACCACACTTCTGCTGTGTTCTGTGCCTGCCAGATGTGGCAGGTGTGGAAAAGCACATGGAAATTCATTTAAAGAATGTCCTGCTCGCAATGCAGACTGCAAGAAATGTCAGAAAAAGGGGCATTTTGCTGCTTTGTGTAAAACAAAAATGAGAGTGGAGGAACTTCAGCAGAGGGACATGAGTGAAAGTTTGGAGACATTGTTTTTGGGCACAATGACTACGGCACCTCCACCTAATGCTGTGTGGAAGAAGTCGATTGGAGTAAATGGCCAGCAGGTAGTGTTCAAAGCGAGGGAGGACGGGCGGCGGGTTCCTAGGTCGCGCGGGGGGCGAAGGCCCGTTTACACCTGCCTGCAGGTTTAATTTATTATTATTTGTTATTTTTCTGCCTAAATGATCGCATTTTTCACCCTCTGAACGTTAACCAAAACGCGATTTTTTTTGGCAAACCCCTCAGACCCGGAAAAAAATTCGATAAACTGGAAAACATATGTGCCCCCCCAGCCCTCATTTTTGTGGGTGGGGTCAAACGTACAAGGTCTATGGAGACAGAAGACCATAAACTTTGCCGTAGACACATCAAATTTGGGTGAGGTGTGAAACACCTCAAGACATGCAAAAAACATCATGGTGGCCCATACCCACCGCCAACAGGAAGGCCGCCATCTGGCCTCAAAGTCGCCCCACCTCCAATTCGGGAAAAAAGCCACACCTCGCATTTGAACGCACTTGTCCTAGGGACCTGCTCCAATTGAGCTCATTTTTGCATGGCGGCATCTATAGGCATTGGCATTAAAAGTTATATAAATTAAGTCAAAATCTCAAAAGGCGTGGCCAGGGTGCCATGGCGAAGTTTGACTCCTCCCCTTACAAATTCAACCAGCTGTAACTCCCGCAAAACTTGTCCGATGTCCACAAAACTTTCCATCAAGGAAAATAGTGTCACCCCGGATACAATGACATCAAAATACCGGACAAAAGATATAGCGCCACATAGTGGTTAATGAAAGAATTGCTGAAAACTGTTTTATTTATTACTCACGCACGGCTGGCCAGAATGACGTGAAATTTGCAAAGATTCATCAGAACAAAGCCATGATCATAACTGAACATCAACGTTAGTAGGATGTCATACATGTCACCATGGACACGCCCTTCTCGCCATTCAACCCATGAGCTTATGGGGCGGGGTGGGAAGGTCTTGGAGGTCTAAATTTTTCAACATATGTTGAGGTCACTGTCATATGCAGTCCAATATTGGTGTACAACACATAACTTACAGGGAAGTGTTGCCATGGCAACATGGCGACGGTTGACTACACGCCATGAAATTTCGGACAGTTGTATCTTTGACAACCTTTTTCTGATGTCCACAAAACTTCCCATCAAAGAAAATAGTGCCACCCCGGATACAATGACATCAAAATACCGGACAAAAGATATAGCGCCACATAGTGGCTAACGAAAGAATTGCTGAAAACTGTTTTATTTATTACTCACGCACGGCTGGCCAGAATGACGTCAAATTTTCAGAGATTCATCAGAACACAGACACGATCATAACTGAACATCAACGTTAGTATGACATCATACATGTTACGATGGACACGCCCTTCTCGCCATTCAACCCATGAGCTTATGGGGCGGGGTGGGAAGGTCTTGGAGATCTAAATTTTTCAACATATGTTGAGGTCACTGTCATATGTAGTCCAAGATGGGTGGACAACACATAACTAACAGGGAAGTGTTGCCATGGCAACATGGCGACGGTTGACTACACGCCATGAAATTTCAGAAAGTTGTATCTTGGACAAACTTTTTCTGATGTCCACAAAACTTTCCATCAAGGAAAATAGTGCCACCCCGGATACAATGACATCAAAATACAGGACAAAAGATATAGTGCCACATAGTGGCTAACGAAGGAATTGCTGAAAACTGTTTTATTTATTACTCACGCACGGCTGGCCAGAATGACGTGAAATTTTCAGAGATTCATCAGAACACAGACATGATCATAAGTGAACATCAACGTTAGTATGACCTCATACATGTTACCATGGACACGCCCTTCTCGCCATTCAACCCATGAGCTTATGGGGCGGGGTGGGAAGGTGTTGGAGGTCAAAATTTTTCAACATATGTTGAGGTCACTGTCATATGTAGTCCAATATTGGTGGACAACACATAACTTACAGGGAAGTGTTGCCCTGGCAACATGGTGACGGTTGACTACACGCCATGAAATTTCGGAAAGTTGTATCTTGGACAAACTTTTTCTGATGTTCACTAAATATTTGACAGTGGATAATAGTCCCACCCTGAACAGTCCCTAAAATTTCCTAATTTCAAATTCTCCTTTTAACTAAGATACATTTGCGAATTAATATGCCTCTTGAACATATCGCACACCTTTTTGACTTAAGCAGACAAAATGTGCTATATAAATACACTTGCTTGCTTTGTAACAATTTTTGGAATAAAGTACACAATGGCTTACAAACTGCAGCTCTTTATTTCAAAGATGCAAAACTGTAACCATAACCATGACACAATACAAGAATATAAACTGACATGCATGATCAATATGTATCATTGTTCTACCATGTTATAGCGCATAACTGTCTCATGCTACAGCACTACTCTAATGCCCACGTCACCAAACCATGGCTGCTGTGGGGTTGTTGCTTCAGAGTCCCCCATATCCTAAATGGAACCACTGAATTTCACAGTTTTGGTTATCACAGGCAACCATGTCATCCAGCTCTTCTGGCTGCCTGCAAGTCCACCACACTTCTGCTGTGTTCTGTGCCTGCCAGATGTGGCAGGTGTGGAAAAGCACATGGAAATTCATTTAAAGAATGTCCTGCTCGCAATGCAGACTGCAAGAAATGTCAGAAAAAGGGGCATTTTGCTGCTTTGTGTAAAACAAAAATGAGAGTGGAGGAACTTCAGCAGAGGGACATGAGTGAAAGTTTGGAGACATTGTTTTTGGGCACAATGACTACGGCACCTCCACCTAATGTGCGTGGAAGAAGTCGATTGGAGTAAATGGCCAGCAGGTAGTGTTCAAAGCGAGGGAGGACGGGCGGCGGGTTCCGTGGTCGCGCGGGGGGCGAAAGTCCGTTTACACCTGCCTGCAGGTTTAATTTTTTTTTTTTCATTATTATTCTGCCTAAATGATCGCATTTTTCACCCTCTGAACGTTAACCAAAACGCGATTTTTTTTGGCAAACCCCTCTGACCAGGCAAAAAATTCGATAAACTGGAAAAAATATGTGCCCCCCCACCCACAAAAATGAGGGGTGGGGGGGCACATATTTTTTCCAGTTTATCGAACGTCAAACGTACAAGGTCTATGGAGACAGAAGACCATAAACTTTGCCGTAGACAAATCAAATTTGGGTGAGGTGTGAATCACCTCAAGACATGCAAAAAACATCATTGTGGCCCATACCCACCGCCAACAGGAAGGCCGCCATCTTGCCTCAAAGTCGCTCTTGCCTCAAAGTCGCCCCACCTCCAATTCGGGAAAAAAGTCACACCTCGCATTTGAACGCACTTGTCCTAGGGACCTTCTCCAATAGAGCTCATTTTTGCATGGCGCCATCTATAGGCATTGGCCATTAAAAATTGTATAAATTAAGTCAAAATCTCAAAAGGCGTGGCCAGGGCGCCATGGCAAAATTTGACTCCTCCCCTTACAAATTCTACCACCTGTAACTCCCGCAAAACTTGTCCGATGTCCACAAAACTTTCCATCAAGGAAAATAGTGCCACCACGGATACAATGACATCAAAATACCGGACAAAAGATATAGCACCACATAGTGTCTAACGAAAGAATTGCTGAAAACTGTTTTATTTATTACTCACACACGGCTGGCCAGAATGACGTGAAATTTTCAGAGATTCATCAGAACAGAGACATGATCATAACTAAATATCAACGTTAGTAGGACGTCATACATGTTACCATGGACACGCCCTTCTCGCCATTCAACCCATGAGCTTATGGGGCGGGGTGGGAAGGTCTTGGAGGTCTAAATTTTTCAACATATGTTGAGGTCACTGTCCTATGCAGTCCAATATGGGTGGACAACACATAACTTACAGGGAAGTGTTGCCATGGCAACATGGCGACGGTTGACTACACGCCATGAAATTTCGGAAAGTTGTATCTTGGACAAACTTTTTCTGATTTCCACCAAATTTTCAAAAATGGATAATAATCCCACCCTGACCATTCCTATATAAAATAACAAAAGTTTTAGCACCGCCTAGTGGTAACAACATTAGACCCTTGTAAATTGGACATACTTTGCACGATTTGCAACAAATTTTATACGATCAATATTATCCCTTCCCCGAACTCGTCTATATACAAATAATAAACAACACTCATAGCGCCCCCTAATGATTAAAGGAAGAATTACTGATGGGCAAAAATTGTCCAATGTCCATAAAACTTTCCATGAAGGAAAATAGTGCCACCCCGGACGCAATGACATCAAAATACCTGACAAAAGATATAGCACCACATAGTGGATAACGAAAGAATTGCTGAAAACTGTTTTATTTATTACTCACGCTTAGCTGGCCAGAATGACGTGAATTTTTCTGAGTTTCATCAGAACACAGCCATGATCATAACTGAACATCAATGTTAGTATGACATCAAACATGTTACCATGGACATGCCATGAAAAAAGGGATAATGCCACTTACTGCTCACAGGAAGATCAGAGCCAAATGGTTTACTTTATTATGCATGCAGCCCATGCAGTGATGACGGCACATTTTCTGAGCCAGTGAGGGAGGACGGGCGCCGGGTTCCGTGGTCGTGCGGGGGCGAAGCCCGTTTACACCTGCCTGCAGGTTTAATTTTTTTTTCTATATTATTCTGCCTAAATGATCGCATTTTTCACCCTCTGAACGTTAACCAAAATGCAATTTTTTTTGGCAAACCCCTCTGACACGGCAAAAAATTCGATAAACTGGAAAAGATATGTTCCCCCCACCCCTTATTTTTGTGGGTGGGGTCAAATGTACAAGGTCTATGGAGACTGGAGACCATAAACTTTGCCGTAGACACATCAACTTTGGGTGAGGTGTGAATCACCTCAAGACATGCAAAAAACATCATTGTGGCCCATACCCACCGCCAACAGGAAGGCCGCCATCTTGCCTCAAATTCACCCCACCTCCAATTCTGAAAAAAGTCACACCTCGCATTTTAACGCACTTGTCCTAGGGACCAGATCCAATTGAGTTCATTTTTACATGGGGCATCTACAGGCATTGGCCATTAAAAGTTATATAAATTAAGTCAAAATCTCAAAAGGGGTGGCCAGGGTGCCATGGCAAAGTTACATCATTGTGGCCCATACCCACCGCCAACTGGAAGGCTGCCATCTTGCCTCAAAGTCGCCCCACCTCCAATTCGGAAAAAAGTCACACCTCGCATTTTAACGCACTTGTCCTTGGGACCAAATCCAATTGAGCTCATTTTTACATGGGGGCATCTACAGGCATTGCCCATTAAAAGTTATATAAATTAAGTCAAAATCTCAAAAGGCATGGCCAGGGCACCATGGCAAAGTTTGACTCACCACCTGAAGTGTAGAAAGTCCCGGTAATTGTGGTAACCTTTACCAGGCAATCCATCATCACTACTCCATGCTGGTCCGAAAAGACTGAGCATGACCTTGCCTGCCAAGGGTAGGACATGTACCTTGTTCAGAGGTGGTGAGTAATAACACTTCCATTGCTTCAACTGTGCTTTAGTTTCTGTATCATAGTCATGGACGTATGTTTCATTCTATGTGATTAGTCTGTCAAAGAAGTCATCTGGTTAGTCTTTCTCTGCATAGTTACCACCAAGAGTTACACATTTCTCCTATCGCTTTATGATTAACTGCTATGATTCACTTCACTTATGATTATGGCTGTGGTCTGATGAATGTCAGAAAATTTCACATCATTCTGCCCAGCCGCACGTGGGTAATAAATAAAAGTTTTCAGCAATTCTTTTGTTATCCACTATGTGGCGCTAGATTGGTTGTCAGGTATTTTGAAGTCATTGCGTGTAAAAGAAAAGAAAAGCAGTCTTCAGGAAATGCATTGGCAAATAATGTTTGGGTGATACTATCACAATTATACTATCCAGACGCACTTCACTTGTTCATTTCTCCTATCGCTTTATGCAGCTGCGGAGACTTCACCTGTACAAGTCCTCCCCTTACAAATTAAACCAACTGTAACTCGCGCAAAACTTGTCCGATGTCCACAAAACTTTCCATGAAGGAAAATAGTGACACCCCGGACACAATGACATCAAAATACCTGACAAAAGATATAGCGCCACATAGTGGTTAATGAAAGAATTGCTGAAAACTGTTTTATTTATTACTCACGCACGGCTGGCCAGAATGACGTGAAATTTTCAGAGATTCATCAGAACACAGCCATGATCATAACTGAACATCAGTGTTAGTATGACATCATACGTCTTACTATGGACACGCCCTTCTTGCCATTCAATCCATGAGCTTATGGGGAGGGGTGGGAAGGTCTTGGAGGTCTAAATTTTTCAACATATGTTGAGGTCACTGTCATATATAGTCCAATATGGGTGGACAACACATAACTTACAGGGAAGTGTTGCCATGGCAACATGGCGACGGTTGACTACACGCCATGAAATTTTGGAAAGTTGTATCTTGGACAAACTTCTTCTGATTTCCACCAAATTTTCAACAATGGATAATAATCCGACCCTGAACATTTCTATATAAAATAACAAAAGTTTTTGCGCCGCCTAGTGGTAACAACATTAGACCCTTGTAAATTGGACGTACTTTGCACGATTTGCAACAAATTTCATACGATCAATATTCTCCTTTCCCCGAACTCGTCAATACACAAATAATAAATAACACTCATAGCGCCCCCTAATGATTAAAGGAAGAATTACTGACGGGCAAAACTTGTCCGATGTCCACAAATCTTTCCATGAAGGAAAATAGTGCCACCCTGGACGCAATGACATCAAAATACCTGACAAAAGATATAGCGCCACATAGTGGTTAACGAAAGAATTGCTGAAAACTGTTTTATTTATTACTCACGTGCGGCTGGCCAGAATGACGTGAAATTTTCTGAGTTTCATCAGAACACAGCCATGATCATAACTGAACATCAATGTTACTATGACATCAAACATGTTACCATGGACATGCCATGACAAAAGGAATAATGCCACTTACTGCTCACAGGAAGATCTGAGCCAAATGGTTTACTTTATTATGCATGCAGCCGTTGCAGTGATGACGGCACATTTTCCGAGCCAGCGAGGGACTATGGGCGCTGGGTTCCGCGGGCGCGCGAAGTCCCGTTTACACCTGCTTGCAGGTTTAATTAGGGCCTGAGCCACTGACAACGTCAGTCGGCGAATGCCCTATTGTATCTGCTTGCGTTTCTTTCTTTTTTTTTTGTTATTATTATTCTGCCTAAATGATCGCATTTTTCACCCTCTGAACGTTAACCAAAACGCGATTTTTTTTGGCAAATCCCTCTGACCGAGCAAAAAATTCGATAAACTGTAAAAAATATGTGCCCCCCCCCTCATTTTTGTGGGTGGGGTCAAACGTACAAGGTCTATGGAGAATGGAGACCATAAACTTTGCCGTAGACACATCAAATTTGGGTGAGGTGTGAATCACCTCACGACATGCAAAAAACATCATTGTGGCCCATACCCTCCGCCAACAGGAAGGCCGCCATCTTGCTTCAAAGTCGCCCCACCTCCAATTCGGAAAAAACTCACACCTTGCATTTTAACGCACTTGTCCTAGGGACCAGATCCAATTGAGCTCATTTTTACATGGGGGCATCTACAGGCATTACCCATTAAAAGTTATATAAATTAAGTCAAAATCTCAAAAGGCGTGGCCAGGGCGCCATGGCGAAGTTTGACTCCTCCCCTTACAAATTCAACCACCTGTAACTCGGCCAAAACTTGTCTGATGTCCACAAAACTTTACATGAAGGAAAATAGTGCCACCCCGGACGCAAAGACCTCAAAATACCTGACAACTGATATAGCGCCACATAGTGGTTAACAAAAGAATTGCTGAAAACTATTTTATTTATTACTCACACGCAGCTGGGCAGAATGATGTGAAATTTTCAGAGATTCATCAGAACAAAGCCATGATCATAACTGAACATCAACATTAGTATGACATCATACGTGTTACCATGGACACGCCCTTCTCGCCATTCAATCCATGAGCTTATGGGGAGGGGTGGGAAGGCCATGGAGGTCTAAATTTTTCAACATTTGTTGAGGTCACTGTCATATGTAGTCCAATATGGGTGGACAACACATAACTTACAGGGAAGTGTTGCCATGGCAACATGGCGACGGTTGACTACACGCCATGAAATTTCGGAAAGTTGTATCTTGGACAAACTTTTTCTGATTTCCACCAAATTCTCAAAAATGTATAATAATCCCACCCTGAACATTCATATATAAAATAACAAAAGTTTTAGCGCCGCCTAGTGGTAACAACATTAGACCCTTTTAAATTGGACATACTTTGCACGATTTGCAACAAATTTATACGATGAATATTCTCCCTTCCCCGAACTTGTCTATATACAAATAATAAACAACACTCATAGTGCCCCCTAATGATTAAAGGAAGAATTACTGATGGGCAAAACTTGTCCGATGTCCACAAAACTTTCCATGAAGGAAAATAGTACCACCCCCGACGCAATGACATCAAAATACCTGAGAAAAGATATAGCGCCACATAGTGGTTAACGAAAGAATTGCTGAAAACTGTTTTATTTATTACTCACGCGCGGCTGGCCAGAATGACGTGAAATTTTCTGGGTTTCATCAGAACACAGCCATGAGCATAACTGAACATCAATGTTAGTATGACATCAAACATGTTACCATGGACATGCCATGACAAAAGGGATAATGCCACTTACTGCTCACAGGAAGATCTGAGCCAAATGGTTTACTTTATTATGCATGCAGCCGTTGCAGTGATGACGGCACATTTTCCGAGCCAGCGAGGGACTATGGGCGCTGGGTTCCGCGGGCGCGTGGGGGGGCGAAGGTCCGTTTACACCTGCCTGCAGGTTTAATTAGGGCCTGAGCCACTGACAACGTCAGTCGGCGAAAGCCCTATTGTATCTGCTTCGTTTATTATTATTTTTCTCCCCAAATGATTGCATTTTTCACCCTCTGAATGTTAACCAAAATGCGATTTTTTTTGGCAAACCCCTCCGACACGGCAAAAAATTGGATAAACTGGAAAAGATATGTTCCCCCCCACCCCTCATTTTTGTGGGTGGGGTCAAACGTACAAGGTCTATGGAGACTGGACACCATAAACTTTGCTGTAGACACATAAAATTTGGGTGAGATGTGAATCACCTCAAGACATGCAAAAAACATTATTGTGGCCCATACCCACCGCCAACAGGAAGGCCGTAATTTTGCCTCAAAGTCGCCCCACCTCCAATTTGGAAAAAAGTCACACCTTGCATTTTAACGCACTTGTCCTAGGGACCTGATCCAATTGAGCTCATTTTTAAATGGGGGCATCTACAGGCATTGGCCATTAAAAATTGTATAAATTAAGTCAAAATCTCAAAAGGCGTGGCCAGGGCGCCATGGCGAAGTTTTCCTCCTCCCCTTACAAATTCAACCACCTGTAAATCGGCCAAAACTTGTCTGATGTCCACAAAACTTTCGTCGGCCTCCGTCGGTCTATGATGACCATGGAAGAGAATCCTAAACATCTACTCTGCTGGAACAGCACCGCCTGTGGCTGAACAGGCCGATGCGCGAATGGCAGTCCCTGTCACACAGGTCGCACTTGTGGGTGGTCTCCGTGCTGCTGGGTCTGTGGCGGTTCTTCCTGCGGGTCCTTTTTTCATCTGCAGCAGCAGTCAGTCTCTCTTCACCCGCCTTGAGCTGTCTGGTCAGGGTGCCTCTCCATTTGGAGCGGTCCGTTGCAAGGTCCCCCCCAGCGCTCTGTGTTGATCTCCAGGGCCTTCATGTCTCTCTTGCAGACGTCTCTAAAACGCAGCTGTGGGCGGCCAACGTCTCGCTTGTCAGTTGCCAGTTCTCCATAGAGGACGTCTTTGGGGATTCTTCCATCCTCCATACGGTGAACGTGGCCTAGCCAGCGGAGCCTGCGCTGTCTGAGTAGAGTGAACATGGAGGGAAAGCCGGTGTGGGACAGAACTTCTGTGTTGGGCACTTTGTCCTGCCAGGATATGTCCAGGATGTGGCGAATGCAGCGCAAGTGGAAGGAGTTCAGTCTCTTTTCCTGCCGGGCGTATGTTGTCCACGTCTCACTCCCATAGAGCAGTGTGCTGATGACGCAGGCGTTGTACACTGCCATCTTCGTCTTGACAGAGAGTTTGGGATTCTCCCACACTCGTGTGGTGAGGCGAGCGAGTGTGAAGGCTGATTTTCCAATCCTCTTGTTGATCTCTGTATCAAGGGAGAGGTTGTTGCTGATCGTGGACCCCAGGTACGTGAACTGATTCACGACCTCCAGCTTGTAGTCGTCAATGGTGATGGTTGGTGGTGCTTCCGTGCCTTGCGCCAAGACGTTAGTCTTCTTCAGGCTGATGGTAAGCCCGAAATCCTTGCATGCCTGGGAGAAGCGGTCCATCAGGGTCTGAAGCTCCTGCTGTGTGTGGGTTGCGACTGCAGCGTCGTCTGCGAACAGCATGTCTCTGATTAGAGCCTCGCGTACTTTGGTTCTGGCTTTCAGGCGAGCGAGGTTGAAAAGTCTGCCGTCAGATCTGGTGTGCAGGTAGATTCCCTCTGTTGCTGTGCTGAAGGCATGCCTCAGGAGCATAGCAAAGAAAATCCCAAAGAGGGTTGGCGCAAGTACACAGCCCTGTTTCACTCTGCTGCGTATGTTGAAAGGCTCTGAGACGTTGTCATCGTGCTGCACTATCCCCTGCATGTTGGTGTGAAACGATTCAATGAGGCTTTGCAACTTTGGTGGGCATCCTATCTTTGGCAGGATCTTGAAAAGGCCCTCTCTGCTGACCAGATCGAACGCTTTGGTGAGGTCGATGAAGGCGACGTACAGGGGCATGTTCTGTTCTCTGCATTTCTCCTGGAGTTGGCGGATGGAGAATATCATGTCTACCGTCGATCGCTCAGCGCGGAAGCCACACTGAGACTCGGGGTAGACACGTTTGGCAAGCTTCTGTAGACGAACGAGAACAACTCGTGCGTAGACTTTGCCAACAATGCTGAGGAGGGAGATGCCCCTGTAGTTGTTGCAGTCGCTTCTCTCCCCTTTGTTTTTGTAGAGGGTGATGATCTTGGCGTCCCTCATGTCCTGTGGTACGGCACCTTCCTTCCAACACTGGCAGAGGACGTCATGCAATGGCAGCAGTAGGGCGGTCTTGCAGTGCTTGATCAGGTCGGGGGGTATGCCGTCGTTGCCGGGTGCCTTGCCAGCGGCCAAGCTATCAATGGCCTTGCTGAGTTTGTCGATGGTTGGCTCAGCGTCAAGTTCGTCCATGGATGGCAGGCAGTCGATGGCATCAAGGGCTGACGGTGTCACGGTGTTCTGTCTGGAGTAGAGGTCGGAGTAGTGTTCCACCCATCTCTCCATCTGCTTGTTCTTTTCTGTGATCATCTCCCCAGTGGACGATTTGAGGGGGGCCGTCTTGCTCTGAGCCGGACCAAGTGCTTTCTTGATGCCATCGTACATACCACGGATGTTCCCTGTTATGGCAGCGGTTTGAATGTCTTGGCTGAGCTGAGTCCAGTACTCGTTGGCACAGCGCCGAGCAGTCTGCTGAACTTTGCTTCTCGCAGCCCTGAGAATCTGGAGATTCGTCTCGTTTGGGTACTTCTTGTACTCAGCAAGTGCTGAGCGCTTGGCTTCAATGACGGGGGTCATCTCGGTCAACTTGGCATCAAACCAGTCCTGTGACTTCGAGGTCTTCCTCCCAAAGGTAGCCAAGGCTGTGCGGTGGATAGTGTTTCGCAGCTCTTCCCACTTCTGCTTTGCAGATTCTCCTTCTTGTGGTACACCAAGTTCCTTCTCAAAGGTGGAGGCAAACTGCTCAACAAGTTCTGGTTGAGCCATCTTGCTGGTGTCAATCCGTGCCTTTCCAGGTTGTCTAGCACGATGGAATTTCTTCAGCTGCAGCTTGACTTTGCAACACACCAATGAATGGTCTGTGTAGCAATTTGCACTCTGGAACGAACGGGTGATTAGCACGTTCTTCAGTGAGGTGCGCCTGGTCAGGATCAAGTCCAGCTGGTGCCAGTGCTTTGAGCGTGGATGTTGCCAGGAAACCTTGTGTTGGGGCTTGGTCTTGAAGAACGAGTTTGTGATGCACAGATCGTGATATGTGCAGAACTCGAGCAACCGCTGTCCGTTGTCATTCATTCTGCCCACGCCAAAAGGTCCAAGACAGGAGGGCCAGGAGTCGTGGTCAGCACCCACTCTGGCATTGAAGTCTCCAAGGAGAATGAGTTGTTCAGAGTTGGGGCCGATCCTGACAGTTGTTGCGAGATTCTCGTAGAACTCGTCTTTTGCCTCTGGTGTGGCTGTCAGTGTTGGGGCATACACACTGACGAGGGTGACTGGGCCTTGAGTGGTGTTCAGGCGGAAGGTGAGGAGTCGTGCAGAGCCAGTGCTGCTCGGTTCCACCATCTTCAGCAAGGTGTTCTTCACTGCAAAGCCCACTCCGTGTTCCCTGTGTTCGTCACTGCCCTTTCCCTGCCAGTAGAACGTGTAGTCCTTCTCTCTCAGTGTGCCTGCGTCAGCCAACCGTGTTTCCTGGAGAGTGGTGATATCCACTCCCAGTCTCTTCAGCTCATTATTGATGATGGCAGTCTTCCTGGTGTCGTTGATGTCCTTGAGGTTAGTAGCGAGTCCTGTCATCATAGTGCGGACGTTCCAAGTTCCCAGTTTTAGAGTTGGTCTCTTTTGTTTTATTGTCTTGCCTGGTGCGAAAGTTCTCAGCCTGCTGTTCGGACTTCTCCTCATCCCCATGCACCCAATGAGGAAAGCAAGCTGTGGCGGGACATCACCTTATTGGCTGGGGGCTGCCCAGCTTGAGGTGGGCGGTAGCTGTCCAGTGAGATCCGATGATCCCTCCCACCGTCGGGAATAACCCCTGGCGCCGAGCTCTACGCCAATTGAGCGGTGGCTTATAACCGGTAACTGTCATTCCCCGTGTTTTGTCTACACCAAAGGCGAAGCTGGAGTGTCCTCTCCAGTGATCCGGTGTTCTACCTTCCAGCGTTGGGCGTTGGTAGGATTCAAGCCTGGGCAGGAAGATATGGAGGATAAGATGTTGCCCATGCAGCATGTCCCCCCTCTCCACGTCACTGATGAATCCAAAGGAACAGCAGGGCTGCTACAGTTTGGCACCAGTGCCGTTGCAGGAGCTGCCAGAACGATGTTGAGCACAACATAGAACTGCCTTAGGGGCTCCGACTCCGGATTTTTCCTCAGGGTTGACTCCCGAAGCCTTTCCCGTGACCGGGTATGCCGCAAGGCAGCGGCGGTTTGAAATCAAACTTTACATGAAGGAAAATAGTGCCACCCCGAACGCAAGGACCTCAAAATACCTGACAAACGATATAGCGCCACATAGTGGTTAACAAAAGAATTGCTGAAAACTGTTTTATTTATTACTCACACGCAGCTGGGCAGAATGATGTGAAATTTTCTGAGATTCATCAGAACAAAGCCATGATCATAACTGAACATCAACGTTAGTATGACATCATACGTGTTACCATGGACACGCCCTTCTCGCCATTCAATCCATGAGCTTATGGGGAGGGGTGGGAAGGTCTTGGAGGTCTAAATTTTTCAACATATGTTGAGGTCACTGTCAAATGTAGTCCACTATAGGTGGACAACACATAACTTACAGGGAAGTGTTGCCATGGCAACATGGCGACGGTTGACTACACGCCATGAAATTTCGGAAAGTTGTATCTTGGACAAACTTTTTCTGATTTCCACCAAATTTTCAAAAATGGATAATAATCCCACCCTGAACATTCCTTTATAAAATAACAAAAGTTTTAGCACCGCCTAGTGGTAACAACATTAGACCCTTGTAAATTGGACATACTTTGCACAATTTGCAACAAATTTTATACGATGAATATTATCCCTTCCCCGAACTCGTCTATATACAAATAATAAACAACACTCATAGCGCCCCCTAATGATTAAAGAAAGAATTACTGACGGGCAAAACTTGTCCGATGTCCACAAAACTTTACATGAAGGAAAATAGTGCCACCCCAGACACTATGACATCAAAATACCTGACAAAAGATATAGCGCCACATAGTGGTTAACGAAAGAATTGCTGAAAACTGTTTTATTTATTACTCAGGCGCGGCTGGCCAGAATGACGTGAAATTTTCTGGGTTTCATCAGAACACAGCCATGATCATAACTGAACATCAATGTTAGTATGACATCAAACATGTTACCATGGACATGCCATGACAAAAGGGATAATGCCACTTACTGCTCACAGGAAGATCTGTGTCAAATGGTTTACTTTATTATTCATGCAGCCCATGCAGTGATGACGGCATATTTTCCGAGCCAGTGAGGGAGGACGGGCGCCGGGTTCCGTGGTCGCGCGGGGGGCGAAGGTCCGTTTACACCTGCCTGCAGGTTTAATTTTTTTTTCTATATTATTCTGCCTAAATGATCGCATTTTTCACCCTCTGAACGTTAACCAAAACGCAATTTTTTTTGGCAAACCCCTCAGACGCAGCAAAAAATTTGATAAACTGGAAAATATATGTGCCCCCCCCCACCCCTCATTTTTGTGGGTGGGGTCAAATGTGCATGGTCTATGGAGACTGGAGACCATAAACTTTGCCATAGACACATCAAATTTGGGTGAGGTGTGAATCACCTCAAGACATGCAAAAAACATCATTGTGGCCCATACCCACCGCCAGCAGGAAGGCCGCAGTCTTGCCTCAAAGTCGCCCCACCTCCAATTTGGGAAAAAAGTCACACCTTGCATTTTAACGCACTTGTCCTAGGGACCTTCTCCAATTGAGCTCATTTTTGCATGGCGCCATCTATAGGTATTGGCCATTAAAAATTGTATAAAGTCAAAAATCTCAAAAGACGTTGCCAGGGCGCCATGGCGAAGTTTGACTCCTCCCCTTACAAATTAAACCACCTGTAACTCGGGCAAATCTTGTCCGATGTCCACAAAAATTTCCATGAAGGAAAATAGTCCCACCCCGAACACAATGACATCAAAATACCTGACAACCGATATAGCGCCACATAGTGGCGCTATATCGTTTCAGCAAAACAATATATATATATATGTTATATGTATATATGTTATATATATGTTATAATATATATATGTTATATATAAGTTTCAGCAAAACAATTGCTGAAAACTGTTTTATTTATTACTCACACGCAGCTGGCCAGAATGATGTGAAATTTTCTGAGATTCATCAGAACACAGCCATGATCATAACTGAACATCAACATTAGTATGACATCAAACGTGTTACCATGGACACGCCCTCCTTGCCAGTCAATCCGTGAGCTTATGGGGAGGGGTGGGAACGTCCTGGAGTCATGAAATTTGGAACATAGGTTTAGGTTACTGTCACATATACTTCAATATGGGTGGACAACACATAACTGACAAGGAAGCGTTGCCATGGCGCCATGGCAAAGTTTGACTCCTCCCCTTACAACTTCAACCACCTGTAACTCGGGCAAATCTTGTCCGATGTCCACAAAACTTTCCATGAAGGAAAATAGTCCCATCCCGAACTCAATGACATCGAAATACCTGACAACCGATATAGCGCCACATAGTGATTAACAAAACAATTGCTGAAAACTGTTTTATTTATTACTCACACGCAGCTGGCCAGAATGATCTGAAATTTTCTGAGATTCATCAGAATGAGCGCTGAATGAGCCTTGTGATTGAGGATGAATAAAGCACCTTTTTAAACTTCAGTTCGCCGTGTCCGCCTGCACTTATTTTGTCCCTCCACAAGAGAACCTAAAATCAACTGAACAGTAATTCGATGCCTGGCGAAATTCAGCGCACCTAACCAAGTTCATCCAAGTGCATTAGTGTAACAAAGCTGACAATTACAAACTCTTTAATTCCAAGTGTATATGTCTCGCTGACAATTAAGAACTATATTCAGAATTATTCTTATTGTGTACTTTCAAATTAAGCAATCTACCTTGTGCTAATGTAAATTTGAAAAATGTTTTATTTATTTATTTTTTATTATTATTATCATTTTTTTAAGTGTATTTTTTTTTTGTCCTACTTGGCTTATTATTTTCACATTACCAAAAAGTTATGGCTCAAGATTTTGTCTATATAAGTGTACATTTGAATAAATATGTTTGAAATAGTTCATGTTGCAATTGTTTTTGGTTTTTTTGGCTTCAGTTTTCTTTCATCTGCCAATAAATACAGTTTTTAAGTACTCAGTACATGTGTGAAAGCCCCCCCCCCATAAGGGAGGCATGAGGTATGCCTTGACAGGTATGTGTACTGCACAAAATTATATCACGTTTTACACAAAGACCAGTAGTCACAGTAAAATGACATTTTCAGTTTTTTTTTCTCAGACTGAATTGGACTACCCTCAGCGGAAGTCACTTATGTACTGCGAAAAAAACAGTTGCCATGAAAACCCAATCCTTGCCATTCAATGTTTTCTACTTTGGAGGGTTTGGAAAGTCCCAGAGCCACCAAATGTGGAATGTAAGTCAAGATGACTCTCTTCTTTAGTTCTGCGGTGTTTGCAACATGTATCTAAAATGTAAGTGTTACCATGGCCACATGTCCGAGTTTACCTGATCGCAATATTTTGAACAGTTGTAATTTGGACAGACTGTTTCGGACAGTCATCGGAATTGCTATGATGAAAATTATTCCCACTCTGCACATTTGGCCCCACCCACAAAAAAATGAGGGGTGGGGGTACACATATCTTTTCCACTTGATCAAATTTTTTGCCAGAATTGCTATGATGGAGATTTGTCCCACTACACACAGTCCTAAATAAAAATATTTGACAAAAGGGTAGTGCCACTTACTGCTCACAGGAAGATCTGTACCAAATAGTTACTGCTTCTCTTCTCTTAGTTTGCCTTTCTCTTGTGGTTGTTTATCATAACTGCACCCTTTTGACAAGCCTTTCATTTCATGAAGTCAACCAGTCAACCATTTCATTTCCACATTTTATTATTTGTTTGTTTTGAAAGGTACACCTGACAAAGGCACATTAAAAGTGCGTAAAAAAAAACCCCACTAACAGTGCTGGGCTTGAGTATAACTTGTAGTAGAAATGTTTTCCCTCTTGAACGACAAACAGAATTACAAAAATTAAACGCAGGGCTCGCTCCATCATGCTGCCACAGCGCTGAATGAGCCTCGTGATTGAGGATGAATAAAGTACCTTTTTAAACTTCAGTTCGCCGTGTCCGCCTGCACTTATTTTGTTCCTCCACAAGAGAACCTAAAATCAAATGAACAGTAATTTGATGCCTGGCAAAATTTAGCGCACCTAACCAAGTTCATCCAAGTGCATTAGTGCAACAAAGCTGACAATTACAAACTCTTTAATTCCAAGTGTATATATCTAGCTGACAATTTAGAACTATATTCAGAATTATTATTGTGTACTTTCAAATTAAGCAATCTACCTTGTGCTAATGTAAATTTGAAAAATGTTTTATTTATTTTTATTTTTTTATTATTATCATCATTTTTTAAGTGTATTTTTTTTGTGCTGCTTGGCTTATTATTTTCACATTACCAAAAAGTTATGGCTCAAGATTGTGTCTATATAAGTGTACATTTGAATAAATATGTTTGAAATAGTTCATGTTGCAATTGTTTATGGTTTTTTTTTCCCTTCAGTTTTCTTTCATCTGCCAATAAATACAGTTTTTAAGTACTCAGAACATGTGTGAAAGCCCCCCCCCCCCAATAAGGGAGGCATGAGGTATGCCTTGACAGGTATGTGTACTGCACAAAATTATATCACGTTTTGCACAAAGACCAGTAGTCACAATGAAATGACATTTTCAGTTTTTTTTTCTCAGACTGAATTGGACTACCCTCAGCGGAAGTCACTTATCTACTGCGAAAAAAACAGTTGCCATGAAAACCCAATCCTTGCCATTCAATGTTTTCTACTTTGAAGGGTTTGGAAAGTCCAAGAGTCACCAAATGTGGAATGTAAGTCAAGATGACTCTCTTCTGTAGTTCTGCGGTGTTTGCAACATATATCTAAAATGTAAGTGTTACCATGGCCACATGTCCGAGTTTACCTGATCGCAATATTTTGGACAGACTGTTTCGGACAGTCACCGGAATTGCTATGATGAAAATTATTCCCACTCTGCACATTTGGCCCCACCCACAAAAAAATGAGGGGTGGGGGTACACATATCTTTTCCACTTGATCAAATTTTTTTGCCGGAATTGCTATGATGGAGATTTGTCCCACTACGCGCAGTCCTAAATAAAAGTATTTGACAAAAGGGTAGTGCCACTTACTGCTCACAGGAAGATCTGCACCAAATAGTTACTGCTTCTCTTAGTTTGCCTCCCTCTTGTGGTTGTTTATCATAACTGCACCCTTTTGACAAGCCTTTCATTTCATGAAGTCAACCATTTTATTTCTACATTTTATTATTGGCTTGTTTTGAAAGGTACACCTGACAAAGGCACATTAAAAGTGCTTAAAAAAACACCAATAGTGCTGGGGTTGAGCAGAACTTGTAGTAGAAATGTTTTCCCTCTTGAACGACAAATAGAATTACAAAAATTAAATTCTGTAAATAACCATTTTTGTTATATCTTATTCAGGCATATGTCAAAGTGCACACAAACTCAGTGTGCATTGTTTGTGCCATTAACATTTTTTTCCATTTTTAAATAAAATGCAGTATATCCTGGTCATAAGTAACCTTAGCACATCACAAACTGCATTTGACTCTTAAAAAAAAAAAAAGAACTGTCAAAGACTTCAGTGCACAAACCCCCCAAGAAAAGATTGATAACATTAACTAACATTGCATATCCACTACTGTGTTTTGTTTTAAATCTTAGGTCTGATCTGCAGCTACTGGAAGAGCTTGGTGTTATTGCTAACAAAGGAAGGTTGACCAATAATTCAAACAGTCCACTTTTTCAATTTAGTTCAACTTTATTTATATAGTGCTATTTCACAAAAAGTCATCTCATAGTATTTTAAACTCTAGGGGAAACCCTCACAACTACACAAAGACTCCAGCAATCAGGCGATCCCCTGTGAGCAAGCACTTGGCGACGATGGAGAGGAAAAACTCCCTTTTAGCAGGAAGAAACCTCCAGCAGAACCAGGCTCAGGGAGGGGCAGTCATCTGCTGCGACTGGCTGGGGGTTGAGGGGATAGAGAAGATGAAAAGAACAGAAATGTAGAGAGCAAACAGCACCATGGGGTCTCAATCTACAGGAGAGAACAGAGAGATGTTAATGACCAGCATAAATGTTTCATTGAGAGTGAAGAAAGGAGTGAAGCCCAGTGCATTATTGGAGGTGCCCTGCCTGTCTAAATCCAGTAGCAGCATAACTAAGGGAGGGTTCAGGGGCACATGATCTCGCACTAATTATAGCCTATGGAGTGTAGTGCTCTGTTAGGATAATTGGGTATTATCACATCTTATAAATAAAAAGGGGCCTGCACCTATATCTAGTACATGTTTTTTCCAACTAACACTTTGAATGTTTAATGGCTGTAACCCCCCCCCCTCCAAAAAAAAGGGTCAGATCACATTTTATGACCAATTAATGCAGAAAATGTTGAAAGTGGTCACCTACTTTATTTAAATCTATGATTCCAAACACACAATGTAAAGCTGTTACCATTCTAAAGCGAATTCTTGTTCCAAATTGTCCAGTTGTGAATTTTTATCTTGAAAACGGCATACAATCCCTTCATGATCACTAAAATAAGTTGGAACTACAACACATTTGATTTCATACTGTGTTGTTTTTATATATACATGATCAATTAATGTTCCCTTTTCTGTTGTGGGCGATGTGACATGTTGAACATATTCTTTACTTGATATAAAATTACTAATTGATGATGATGTCAGCATGTCATTATTAAAGTCTCCCATGACCACAACAGTCTCACTTTTGGGATGTATGGAATTGAGTAACTTTTCCAAATTAGTTTTAAATAGAGACATCGGATAGGATGGTGGGTGGTAGATAACTATAAGTACTATGCTGTTGTTAACAAAATTACAAACCAAACATTCCAAATTACAATCTGACACTTTTACAATATCAAATGACATATTTTCACGACAATACATACCGACCCCACCATGTTGTTGTCCTTGTATTTCAGTCAGTGCTGGATGGGTACTGCAGTATGACTGACTACGAAGAACACTGTTAAAATTGTAACCGTCTATATGGATAGATTCAAGTAAAGAATTTTCTGTCAACCATGTCTCTGTAACAGCAATACAGTTAGGCTGCAAATGCCGTGTACAAAAAGCTAAATCTGATACATGGCAAGTCAAACTTTGTACATTCATCAGAAACACAGTAAATGATAATGAAATCAAATTTTGTGTTACTGTGTTTTCAATCAAGAAGGGAGGCATGCTGTCAAGTGCATTTTTAATATTAGCATTACAATATATTGCCTTCTCTTCGAAATTTTGAATAATTAATCCAGACAAAGTTCGTACTCTGCTTAAAGTGACATACGCTTGTCCAGGGGAAAAGACTTTTTTAAGGGACACCACAGCTTCATCCACAGTAACACCCTGTACTTTATGCACCGTGCAAGCCCAGCATAAATTTAACGGAAACTGGCGTCGCATTCCTCCTTTATTGTTAACCCTTTCTTCCTCTGCGTGAATAGCAGTGGAGCCATGCAGGTCAGCATTTGCACATTTTTTTCTCCTCTGTGCACCAATCTGACTATCATCAAATTTAACATAAATGGCTTGTGGAAACGTTGATTCTTTCTCTGAATAAGATATATGTGTAACTGTGCCACATGCACCATTCACTAAACCATCTATAACATCTATATTTTTGCACAACATTACTCGTGCACCAATACCTATTTGTAGCATTTCAGATAAGCAAGTATTTTTGACTTTATTATGATACCCAACCATTTTTTCAAGATTTCCAGTTTTTTTGCTTGGCATATAGTCCTGTGCTCTGATGTCTTCAATCTTTGGACATGTATCTAATAAACACCGAAAATTGTGTTTGTGTACTTGTTTATTGGTGGAAAAAATGTGCAAAGCAGAGCTCTTCTCACCGGTTTCACGCTGCTTTAACATCACTATATCGCTATCTAGCATGGGTGTCCCTTTACAGCGAGTTCGCATTCTATTTAACAATTGTGCAAAGTCATGATCTTTTTGCCTAACAATTTCCTGAAGTTGTACAACTTGAAATAAATTTGACCATAAATTCACATCAACAGTATTGATGTATAGTGCTTTTCCCTTCACGGGGGGTAACTGGAAAAAATCACCGACGGCAATAATACTAACGTTTCCAAATGGGGAAAAGTCACCCGTCTGTTTTATCTGCCGTAATCTACCATGAATATATGCCACTATTTTATGGTCAACCATCGATATCTCGTCAACTATCAAAATTTGCAAATTACTATATTTAGCGTGCAAAGAATTCAGCTTTTCCTCACCCAAGGGTGTGTAAGGTAAGCTAACATCTTTCCCAATGCTAAATGTACTGTGAATGGTTGCAGTTTTTAAATTGAAGGCTGCGATTCCTGTTGGTGCAGTTAACAAAACGCAAATATTATTGGGTTGACGACATAATGGTGACAATATCCGAATGGTCTCATATTGAATAGCTCTAATTAAAAAGGTCTTGCCACTGCCTGCACCGCCTGTAATAAATACATGTAATGGTTCTGGATTTTTCCCTGAAATTTTGTCTAAGCACCATTGTCGAATTTGATAAAAAACAGACTGCTGGACCTCATTCAAAGATCTAACTAGAAAAGCACTCGGAGAGCGCAGACCTCCGCCAAGCGCCACAATTCCCCCCATACAGTGTTTGTGTGTACGTTTTCAGATTCCTTGAGCATGTAAACATATGACTAGCAATTGGATTCACAATGATTATTTGTGTATTTGACAGGGACAGTGCAATAAACACACAATTAATCAATGACAATCAATCTGATAGTGATAGGATTAGTGGTTCAGTAGTAAAAGCATTGCCTCCTTGGCGGAGGTAATAAAGTAAAGTGTTGCTGTTGTGTCCATCTCCTCCACTGACGGATGCAAATTGGGTAGACAGGTTGCCGTGGGTTTTATATTATATTATTTTTGGGGGGTTTGCGCTCCGCGGCAAATGAGAATTTAGAAGCTTCGCCGGGCGAGAGCTCGTTTTTGCGCAGCGCCTATGGCTGGCCGGTGAATTTCTGCCAAATGCGCAGCTCCTATGGCTGGCCAGGGAATTTCTGCCAAAGAATCCGTCGGCGGATAGCTGCCCGTGTGAGGTTTTGCAGTTGCGCGCAAACACAAGCACGCTGGCGAGCCCAGGCCAGCAGTGTTTTCCGCGTGCTTTTGTGCCTAAAACGTTGAAGAACGCAGAGTTTGTGTTGCAGACACGATGACCAGCGCCCTCCATTGCGCCTGCGCACCTGTTGAAAATGGCTGTATGTCACAGTGTTGAGAAATGCTTGAAAAAATTCCTGTATGCAGACGGTGAACCGGATCACCCCCAAAATTTAATCAGTTCTTCCTTGTACCATTTCCAACAACGCCTGAAAGTTTCATGCAAATGCGTCCAAGACTTTTTGAGTTATCTTGCTAACCAACAGACAAACAGACAGACAGACAAACAGACAAACACACAAACCCTGGCAAAAACATAACCTCCTCCTGGCCTTTTCAGCCTGGCGGAGGTAATTAAAGCTAATTCTTCATTTCTACACATTACATTATTATTCTTTTCTAAATGTGCAATTTCTCTGTTAATCACAGACAAGTCAGGAATATTTTCTACTGCCTCCTGCAATGGCAGTTCGTTCTCATTTATTTTCTCAGCCCTGATTTGTTCTATGCATTCTAATTGTTCCAATTCTTTTTCTGGACATAACTCACACCACACGTCTTCAAGGACATTAGCATCATTGACTTCATTTACTAATTTATCAAAGTCTTCTGTTTCTATTTCAAATTTACGCTTATTTGAATGAACAATCGACTGTACTGAATGTATGGAGCCATCACTAAATGTAACTTCACCATTCGTGTAGAAGTTTTCAAAAGTTTCATAGCCCGATGGTTTTAAATCCTCTTCTACACGATATGGAAGAAACAGCTGCAAAACACTTTGGTGATATAATTCTGAATTTTTTGTCTCAGAAGAGCGTGCATAACGAACAACAGCAGGTTTACTTCTTGTTCTTTTAGTCACAAAACCACAACAATTTTTGAGCTGAATGGGATTTTTACATTTTTCACTTTTATGGAGAATGCGATATTCAGATGCAAATGTGGCAATACACATGTCATTGAAAATGTTATCATCAGGCCTGTTTTTATAATGGTCAATGATGCTAGTCATCCACATGTTGTCAGTTTCCGACATTTCTTTTAGTGCTGAAATAGGTTTGCTCATTCTAACTATGTTGTCTCCTGCTGGGACAAACTCGACTTTCCTAGAATTTTCTTTTAAATGCATATTGGTTAATCGATAAACTGCTTCTTGTGCGCTAACATCGCGATTATGCAAATAAACGCTGCCTAGGTTTTTTAGTGCATCTTTTGCACTTTCATTTCCATTTGAAGCCTCTTTCTGGGAATTTTGTAACAATAAGCCCAATTCTTTCTCCGCTTTACTGATGTATGTCACAATATAAACAACACACGCAAACGCATCCACCACAAATTGGATATCCAAATTACCATCCCAACATTTTAACAAAGACTTGTTATATGGATTAATCCATACCTCATTGACGTCTCTCTTTAATACAACCTGAGTTTTTTTATTGCAAGCTTTATATGCCATCTCAAAAATAACCTGATTTATGCCGACTGCTTGGTAGAGACTTTCAATACTATCATAACTGTTATCTTTATCTGATAAAGCCTTTTTAACTGTAGCCAAAATGCCCTGCGCTAACTGTATTTCCATGTTTTTCTTCTCCTTTTCTATTTTACATGTACAAACATTTTGATTAGTATTTGCATTGTTACTATTGTTATCGTTTTTCTTCCCATTATTTTGGTTATTACGATCATCACACTTTGGGCACAGCTTTTGGATTTCTGTTTTACATATAAACGTTCTAGCTGAAGCTGGTCTGGGGAAATTAAAACGACACATGGTTTTTTTCTTTTTACAGCTTTTTGAATGATTCCTTGAATGTTGCTGCACAGATGTTACTTTCTCCAATAATAATTCATCCTGGGAAGGTAGCTCACATGTGATATATTTATCAATAAACTGAACAACTTCCTTGTCTGTCTCTCGATTTATTACAGGTGCATTTTCAATCCAAAACAGGCAGTGCACGTGGGGACTGCCACGCTGCTGGAACTCCACACGATAAAAATGTTCAATTATTTGGCAAATTGGTTGCGCTGGTGACATAAGGACCTCCCTCAAAAAACAATGCCAGCGGAAATCAAACATCCGGGCTGCAGTAACAGGGTTACGTCGCAACAGTTCACACCTGTCTGCCCATTCTAAATCATCAAATGTTTGTGTTCGGCCTTCCTGTTTTAAAATGCTATTTAAGAGATTTTTCCACCGCATATCAGCCGATGAAAACGAACAAAATCATGTTGGAATACCAAGCTGACGAATGCAAGCTAGTAGATCTTTCTGTGTTTTTTGCCAATACGAGGGTGTGCCTCGAATTGGTTTAAGGAAACGATACCCTTCATCATATTCTAGTAACTTCTTTAATGAATCTTCATTATTTTTTACTGCTTCAGATATCTTTTCTGGCATTGGACCACCTTTGCCTTTTCGCAGTGCTATTGATACATTTGATATAACTTGCTGAACCTCAGACATGTATTGAGCAAAAAAAATATATTCCACATTACGCGCAAATCTACCATCTGCATGTAAAATTCTATTATTGAAATAGCGTGATAATGTTAAATTATCCCCCCTACTTTCAAAATATGTATTTCTTCCCTGGGGGAATAGGACTGGAAAGCATTTGGCTTCGTTTTCATGATCGCCAAGTAGTCTCACTGGATTACTACCCTCAGCTGGTGCTAGATTCAATATATCATCAAAATATTGATCTAATACCTCCTGGCCAATGTCAACAGGCATGAGACATGTATCTTGAAACATGCAATGCGTTTGTCTATCATGTAGCCGTTCGTCTTCCCCATCATCATCAGCAGTGTTTTTTTGATTGTCACCACATTTATCTGATAAATCTTTACCAACATTACATCCTTCAAAATTTCTGTATTTAACATTACTATCTTTATCCAAAACTTCCTCCTCTTCTCTACAAAATTCATTAAGCCACACCTCATTGAAATCTATATCTTTATAATATTCATTATTTTGTTTTAACCACTGCAAGGCTTGCCTTATCTTTACAGTATCAACGAACTGATATTCATAGTGACCTTTATAAGTTAGTTTACGCTTAAGTTTGACACGCAACAATGAGCCCTTCATACTATTTCGAGGCAGCACAGTGGTCGTCTGCACAATGTTAGCAGGAACACAGGTTACTGGTCCATGAACACCATTTTGACCACCTTTTGGCAATGCTAACATTTTCATGAATGGTATATGTAAAGCTATCAAATGTTGCTCTAAGCTGTTCAAATTTGATAACTCTTGGGGAATGGGATCAGGTTTTAAATTATTGTTAAAATATTCAGGTGGCATTTTACCTTTAGCAGTCTTGCTCTTACATGTGTAACAAATCCATAAACACCTTCTTGCTGTTGTTAACCAATAACAGGGCATGACACAGTCTTTATTACATTTGTGCAAATATTCTTTGCTTACACATGTATCTACTATTGATGTGATTTCATTGGTTTTCTTGAAAGAATCAGTATTGCAAAATACAACTTGCTGTCTGAAAAACAGTCTATGGCACACACAACAAACAAATTCAGGCCCATCTTTCACTTTTGCTAAAAACTTTTCCACAAAAACATTTAAATGTTGAGGCTTTTCCTTACTTTCTTGTCTCTTTGATTTGATCCGTTCTTTAACCTTTTTTTTGAAAGCTGCATTTCTGTGATATTTCTTTTTACTCAATTGTTTTACATTCTCCCGGTGTTTCGCACTACGTCTGTATTGGTTGCTACTCATCAACTTAACTCTTTGCTGGTATTCTGGATCATGTCTATATCTGTTGCTACTCATTAACTTAACTCTTTGCTGGTATTCTGGATCACGTCTATATCTGTTGCTACTCATTAACTTAACTCTTTGCTGGTATTCTGGATCACGTCTATATCTGTTGTTAAGTATTAACTTAACTCTTTGCTGGTATTCTGGATCACGTCTATATCTGTTGCTACTCATTAACTTAACTCTTTGCTGGTATTCTGGATCACGTCTATATCTGTTGTTAAGTATTAACTTAACTCTTTGCTGGTATTCTGGATCACGTCTATATCTGTTGTTAAGTATTAACTTAACTCTTTGCTGGTATTCTGGATTACGTCTATATCTGTTGCTACTCATTAACTTAACTCTTTGCTGGTATTCTGGATCACGTCTATATCTGTTGCTACTCATTAACTTAACTCTTTGCTGGTATTCTGGATCACGTCTATATCTGTTGCTACTCATTAACTTAACTCTTTGCTGGTATTCTGGATCATGTCTATATCTGATGCGACTCATTAATTTGACTTTTTCCCTATGCAAGACACATTTTAAGTATCTGTTAATACTCAATGCCTTTAGTTTGTCCTTATATGACTGGTCTTCTCGATACTTCCTTTTAACAATTTCTCTTTTTTTCTCTCTACGTAAAATATTTTGCTTGTACATAATTCTTTGTTTGAACTTTTTTTTGTTTTGTACATATTCTGAAATACTTGCATTACTTACATTATTTCTACATTCAGTTGACGACATTTTAGATAAAGGTAGTAATGTTGAAGCAGTAACATCTTTGTCATCTTTACGCTGCCCGCGAGTATTATGTTGTTTTAAGAACGTATCCAATTTGCAATATCCAAAACAACTCTGAAGTCCAGACTCAAAAACACAAATTACTGACTCATAATGATTTCCGCTGGAATTGTCCAAGTATATGTTATTTTTGGAAGAGACCCTTCCGTCACCAGCATAATTAAGCCAATGCCCATTGCAAAATGTAAATATATTTACACCCAATAAATTAGCCGTCCCTTGAATTTCCATTTCTGTAGCCCAGGTATTTACATAGCGCATTCTAGACTTTGTGATGTACTCTGCAACTGAAGAATATTCACTTCTTAAAATATTTGCATATTTTGTAGGATTTTCCTCTAACTCTTTAACAACTAAATGCCGAATTCTCCTATGAGATTTCTGAGAACCACTCACAGCTTGACAGATGGCTCTAAAAAAGCAGTTCCCATCACCTACAATGCTGTCCGTTGTGCATGGAATGCCCAACAACCCAAAACGAGAAGACACTCTAGAATGATGAGTATCAAATGCTATATTTAAACGTTTACATAAAGCTTGACAATAATCTTTAGAAACAGGAGTAAAGTACTGCTTAAGCTGTGGCAAATCACAAACAAATTGTACACATGGAGTTACCTCAAAAATATGTGGTTTGAAGTTTGATTCTCGTTTACTATCCGATTTACTGTCTGATCTACCACGCTTTAAGCGTTTGATGGGATATGTAACATCTTCTAATGAGTCACTAAAGACATTAGCTGTTCCAAACATATTCCTAGGACCACTGCAACTAATATGAACGCCAGTTATTTCAAAAGGCTTTCGGGTAAAACCAAGTTGTTTTGCCAAAGTACAGATGTGACAGAAGACCTCATCAAGAGAATTTAAAAACACAATGACACTACTACCATTTCCATCCACTTGGCCCGTACCATTTCTAGAATGTGAATCAACAATAGCATAGTGCCCATTCTCAGCAATTATGGCACATGTATTCTCACACAGTGTCAATAACCATGTGTTGTACTGTGCAAATATTACTTCCAGTTCAGACTGCAGAGAGAAATAACAACCATTTTCAATTTCGCTACCACTAACTACATCAACATCACCCCGAACATAATCTTTACCATAGTGAAATTTAAATTCCTGTCCATCAATGCACTTCTCCTTGGGCAAATCAAAAACACCCAAGTGAGACTCCCCACAGCTAATTTTGTTCCCATCGCGCAATGTAGTGTACAACTTATCTCCTAATTCCAGAACTCTATCTAAATCACTTGTGGCCCATGAAAAAACACTACAAATACTATGTTTTGCTAATGCAGTCAAAGCTATTGCCATGCACTGTACACCGCGGTATTTAAATCGAGTGTTTCCCTGGTGAAATGATCCTCTCACATTCTCTCTGCAGAATGGGAGCGGATTCTCCAACCTGTCCATATCCTCATCACTTAATGCACTTGAAGATATTTGATATTTATCCTCTAATCCAGGAAGGTCAGATGACTCATAAATCGACGTTGAAGATTTATTGCTACATTTAGTTCTAAACTTACGTTTGACCCCGGCAAGCTTACCTCTTTGTGGGTGTTGTGAACTTACCTAAAATAAAAGAAAAACATTTACAAACCCATCTCCTTCATTTCCAATAAGCAAAACATTGGTAAGATTTCAAGCTCAGTTATATGTGTGTGCATTTTTAATATATTGGTTTTAATGTATATTTATAATCAATTTCCATCTCTGTTGCAATTTCCTCATTGTGGGAGTAATAAACACTTGTCTTTCATATAAAAACTATGAAAAAACACATATCAGACAGACATATCATTCAGTATTTGCTCACCTGTTGCTCCACTAAAGCAGTCTTGTCCATTCTGGTAGGTGATGCCTGGGCTATCACCTCCACAACTTCTTCTGCTACCCCCACCTATACAAGATACATTATATGATGCACTGATTCAATAAGCCCATCCAGGGACAAGAGTTGCAAATTAGCTAATAGCTATACACTCTATGTGCAACACATCAGATTGATTGTCTTTGATTAATTGTCTATGTTTATTGCACTGTCCCTGTCAAATAAACTAATCTACTACTAGAATAAAACTATTTTCACAGTATTATATCTGAGCAGCTCCTAAAAGCATTCCAAACATTGTGCTACAAAGTCACCCACTCCCAAGCCTGGATCTTGCTTGCTGGGAGCAGCAGCCTTTTGGCAACATGGTGACTGAGACATCTTGTTCCCCGTGACAACAGTCATCTGGTCAGCTGACCCAAGATTCGATGGAAAAAGCACATCCATTGCATCAAGAATCACAGGACTGAAGTGGAGAGGGGACGGAGGGAGAGGAGGTGCCTGTAAAAAAACAAAAAAAACAAAAAACAAAAACAAAGCACAAAGTACATATTTAATTGAAAAATTACAGTATCATTTCAATTATCCATGATGAATTTTTACTGACCTGCAGTTTAACCAAGTCCTCCATGGATCCACACTGGGACCCCTCTGGTATATAAAGTTGCCTCTTCTGTAATGACAACAAAGATTTAATTTAATGAAATGTTCTTTACATTCTTACACAACCTAGTCAATATAGTTTTAGGTGACAATATTACAGTGAAATGGCTTACCCTCCTGCCCTATGCCACAACGGTCCACTCAAAAGGGTTGATTGGAGAAGGCACAGCCTGCTGCCCCGTAAAAACCAGTTTGGGCGAGACCTTTTTGACCAGAAGTGATGATGGCGTGGGTGAAGCCGGAGAAGATCCCTGAACTGGAGGCTCTAGCTGTTGGTAGCAGGTGTTCCACAGCAAACGGGCAAGAATGTCCATGCCCCCAGAATCAGATAGATGGACCTGAAAATAACACATTAAGAGTCTGATTATGCATCTGTCTGAATTAAAAAGTCAAGTTTATACAAATGTGGACCAAAAAAAAAAAAAAACCACAAAAAAAAACATAACCCAATATACTTACACCGTC
Source organism: Pholidichthys leucotaenia (assembly GCA_020510985.1). Taxonomy (NCBI): domain Eukaryota; kingdom Metazoa; phylum Chordata; class Actinopteri; order Cichliformes; family Pholidichthyidae; genus Pholidichthys; species Pholidichthys leucotaenia. Next base: position 22,345,847 of record CM035845.1, on the reverse strand, counting down.
TCTGCTCCAGAGGGCCAAGTCATCCATGGGAAAGTGTTCAACAACAGAAATATACTTGATACCTTAAAAAGCAAATATTCAGGATTTAAACACGTGAATATGGCTTCAACACTCTACCAATTACAACAAAGTCATACCCATACGTGCTGCAACACGGTGGTACTCCTGGTGCAGCAGGAGCTGCAGTTCAACCTCAATGTTTAGACGAGGTGGAAAATCCAGAACAAAAACCTTTGCAAAACAAAAATAATAACATGATTACATCATAGTAAGTCTTTGTTTAACAAATACATTTACATTTTAAGAAAAAAGAAATGCATCTTCACCTTAGGCCAGCACGAGCAAACTAAGCCCAGGAGCCTGGCAAACTCTGCTCCAGCTTGCTCGATGGTATGCGCAGCCGTAAGGTCATTGCTCGGAGCCAGCAAACACACCAAGTCGGGTGTCCGAGGCACTGAAAGGTTCTGCACCTCACTCCTCAACTCGGCTGCCGTGGCCCCAGGAGTGGATGAGTAGCCAAAGGAGAGCCCTCCTTATGGCATACTCACAAATCCATCTACGATTGCTCGTAGATGGGAGTCTCCAACAACAAGGATGAACTGTGGATGACAACATTTAGGTTCAGTACAAATTAGCACATAGTCTTAAAATAAAGTTTTCTGATTTCCTTTCATAACTTCAATAGTACCTTCTTGCTAGGAGACTCTGCTGGAATTACCAACTTGTGGCTGCATCCAGAGAAGGGAGAAGTTGGCCATATTTGCACAGTGTGGCGATGACCAGTGCCCCAACCTGTTTAAAAGAACACAGAATGTTACACACTTAAAAAAAATAATAATAAATAAATTTTCTAATATCAAGGAAAAAAAATGAGTTAAATGGATTACTTACTACAGGTTGATAGGATCACAATTATAAGACTTACATGTGCGGGGAGGAACAACCTGTGGTTCCAACAGCTCAAGATGCTTGCTCTTTTTCATTGCCTGGGATCGGCGGAAAGACTTTTTACAAGGCATCTAACAGGAAAATACAAAACAAATATGACTGTTGAGAACATTAAAAAGATATATAGAAATATAATAATTAATGTAACTAACATAATACTTTGATCTTTATTAGTCATATTCCTTGAAATGTCGAATTTGCGGCATCTACCATTTATGAATAATTTCTCTTTCAAACCAAAGACAAAACATGAAATAAAACATGGGCTGCACGGTGGCACAGTGGTTAGCACTGCGGCAGCACAGTTTACCCTTGGCCGGGGGATTGTGAGATCATGGGTTCGATCCCAGCCCCGGACCAAGAGTGATCTGTGCGGAGTTTGCATGTTCTCCCCGTGTTGCGTGGGTTTACTCCGGGATTTCTCCGGTTTCCTCCCATATGCTAAAAACATGCAGGTTAGGAATATGGGGTGCTCGCGCATACAGCGACCGGCAACTGATGGCTTGTAAATACGTAAGTCACCACACTGCAAAACAAATCTACCTAAGGCTACAAAGAAGTAATTAAAAAAAAATAGTCATTTGTGTAATTAAACACTGATATAAAAAATTCAACAAAATGGTGGTCCAACATGCCCACCTATGAAGCAAATCCTCTTCTATGTTCAAAATGTTCATTTGTTGCCCATATAGGTAACCATACAGTAAATCAGACATTTTGTAGTGTTCTTTGAAATTTTAAATGAAAATTTCACTCACTATAAGATACATTCAAAATATCACACAATGCATTTTGAGAAGGACTGTAAAATGGATGGTCACTACATTAGCCAAAATATCCCATAATGCAATGCATACACAATGGATCAGTGAGAGGAGAGCTTCATAGAAGAACATAAACTATCTTCAGGTTTTTATATTTATTCATTTAGCAAAATTGCTTTAATTTAATCTATATTTACTACAAATTCCATGCAGGTATTCATTTTTTATCACCGTACTGTCTCACCATGATGTCATTAACTGTGCAGAGACAACAACCCCAGTAATGCCTAACAGCTGTTAATTTTATTGTTATATTGACTTGACTGCATAGTCCACTATATCTACATTCACTATATATCCAATATGGAGGAAGTGAGTGAGTGGACATTCACTTGTGGCTCCATTCTATAGTTGCCCCCCAGAAGCTAACAAAATCTGGTGTTTTAGAATGCTCAAATGTGGTCTTATATTTAAAGTTAGAAGTAAGTACAAATGCATTTATAGTTTACCTTTTTAATCTGCTGCTGCATCACATGTGTAAATTTATGCTATCTGAATGGTATGTTGATGTAATAATACTAAATTATATTTTACTACTATTTAATATATTTAGAATGGTAAATGGCGTTCACTTATATAGCGCTTTTTCTCATCTCTGGATGACCAAAGCACCAAGCACAGATCCTGCTATCCACCCATTCACGCACACATTCACGGCGGCAGAGCTGCCATACACACACAGACGCTAGCCTGGCCACCAGGAGCAACTGGGGGTTCAGTGTCTTGCTGAAGGACACTTTCACATGCAGACTTCAGACAGAGTGGGAATGGAACCCATGACCCTCTTATCAGTAGTCGGTCACACTACACCTGCGCCACAGCCGCCCCTAGAACTGACACACAATTACATTTACATAGTTCTAGAACAGACAAAATAATTTAACCAAGTAAAATAAATTGTAAATATTAACAAAATTCCATCACCAAGTCCATCACCCATTTATTAAAATATACTGACATTCTGCAAGCATTTTGATTTATTAATGTGTGCATTTGTTAGTGTTACTAGGAATATAAAAAAGTTGCATATTAGTATATTTTAATATTTGAAAGATAATCTAAGAAAGTAAGTAAAACCTAAAAGATGTTTAATTAGTGTTTCAAATTATCAATAGTGTTTCAAAACAGGCATGACGTCACAACTTACACATGCTATTTCATAACAAATTCATTACGTGAAAATTCTCAAGTACATTACTTATAATGAGAAAAAAATCTTACCTCGGAATGTGTCTAACGATCACTAATTGCTGTAATCAGGGCCGACTGTGATGAACTTTGACTGGCATCTGAATTTAACAGAGTCCATCGATCGTTTTGAACGCAGCACGAGCGACTAATTCGATCTCCTTATAGCCACAATTTTGAGATGTTTGTTTTTTTTCCATTCCCAACGAAACTTGTTCCTTATCCCTTTGTCTTCTTGCTTTGTTGTCTTTCGTGAGTTTTACGTTCACCATTTTGATGAAATCGGGAAAACTCGATTGATTGAATTGTCCGCCATTTGCATTTCGCTGGGATATGACAAAGGAATAACAAAATCGTCGATTGGTTGCTTCAATAAGTATCAGCCAATCAGTGGCCTTGTTACATTACATTACTGATCACGCTGGGTAGCGCGTTCTGCGCGGTGGATTTGAGCAGCCGATCGAAAATACGACTCGCCGCCCATAACAGACACCCCCCCCCCCAAAAAAAAAAAAAAAATTCTCCTCGAATTTAGACGACTCATGACAACGACCCTAGACATGATCAAATACGAGGAATTCCTCTGATACGCGGTGGATTCTCATCCCTGATAATGTTCCAGTAGGAAAAAGGTTCATTTTTTTAAATTGTAAAATCCACAAATATGTCTAATGAACCATTTCTATAGCTAAACATGCAAATTTGAAGTGTAAATTTCAAAAACGTATGTAAAAAAAATTAGAAAAAAAAGAAATTTATATAAAACTATTTACATTAAAATGCAGACAATGCTCAGGCGTTTTTTTTTTTTTGTTTGTTTTTCTTAACTACACCCTGGACAGATTACCAGTCCATCGCAGGGCCAAAAGAGCAGAGATTTTACTGACCTGTGGATAGTAAAACAATCTTTTCTGGTGTCGGCGGTATCCGATCCGAAAGACCTCGAATACAGCTGGGCCTCAGTCTCCTCTGCTGCTAATCCTGCTGTCCAGCCGGGATACCGAAGCACGCTGCAGCTGTAACGGACCTCAGATACTGCTTCGGTCCGGCTGGCTCCCGGTAGATCCTCCGCTGAGCCCCGCAACCTACCGCAACTATAACTAATAAAGGGGTATTTCAACCAAGGTTCAGGCCGTGCGTCACAAATGCCGATCGCTGTGAGAAAAAAATGTTACCACAGCTACTGCCCCTGTGTGAAGAGAAAAAAATGCTTGTTCAAACTTGGTACTTAACGGTCCTCTGAACCAATCACAACATGTACAACGGTAACGTGACTTACATTATCCAATCACAGTCAGTAATTTGGGAACGGAAACGCCATGTGCGGAGGTTGGCAACTAGCTTAAAACTGCATTACCGCCACCTATGGGAGTGGAGAGTGGACAAGCGAATTTAAGATGTATCCATCACTGTATCCGCATTTCGGCACTCGGTTGTGTTTGGAAAGTTCACGCACTCAGTCACTCACTCACTACTTACTATATAGTGAATTTACATATCGTGAACGATATAGTAAAATCAATATAAAAATAAAATTAACAGCTTTCAAAGAATACTGTGCTTGTTTCATGGCGCACTTAATGACGTCATAATGGTGAGACAGTAAAAGACTAACGGTGGTGGAAAAATGAATTTCCGCATATAATTTGTAGTAAATAAGTATTATCAAATCATTTTTGCTTAATTAAGGTACTTTATGTTGTGATGTGGGGATGGCAGTGGCTGAGGAGGTACAGAAGCTTGGTTAAATTACAAGCTGCAAAGTAGAACATTTATGACAAAATTGTCACAATTCAACCAGAAAAATGATGAAAATTTACAAGAAATGTGGCCCAATAACCACATGGTCCGCGGTTTGAATCCCACTCTCCCCAAGATATCCTGCCATTGTGTCCGTGGGCAAGACACTTCACCTCAATTGCCCCTGGTGGGTTTGGAAGTGCCATGTTAGCAGCATGCCGCCATCAGTGTGTGAATGTTTGATTGGGTTGTACTGTAAAGCATTTTGTATGTCTGTGAAAATTGCTATGTAAATAAAAAATTTAAAAAAATCTCCCCTCACTGCTGTTAGCTGTGCGTTGCATTATGGGCTAATGTAGTGACCATCCATTGTACAATACTTTTCAAAATGCATTGTGGGATTTTTTTGTGTGATATATAGTCAGTGAAATTTTCAGTTTACATTTCCAACAGCACTTCAAAATGGCTGATTCACTATATAGTGCACTATATGGGGAGGGAGTGAACATTTCAAAACCAGCATACACACCTTTACATAAAGAAATTACTTCTGTTTTTCCCATACCTTTTTCCCCATTAGACCTTTGCCTGTTTGTAATGACATTCATTTAAGGTTTATTTTTGTATGTAATGATTTATGTTGTTCTGTCTACTCAAATAATTATTGCTGTTTCTCAAAGACTTTTTCTTGTCTTCCATTTTTTAAAGTTTTTCACATGTACCTCCTCTAAATTCAATATTTTGATGATAAAAACTTTTCCATGGACTTTACCTTTCATGACAGTGTCACTGACATTGTCTCTGTACAAAAGCAATACCCTTTTGTCCCATGGAACAATAAATAATAACACAGACTTTTCCATTTTACTTTCTGTCTTTCAGAATCATTCCCACTATTTCTTATGCATACAAAAGATATATGGATATATTCAGTTACATATTTTTATTAATAATATAATAAAAAAACAGTACTATAAATATAAATATACATAAAAAAACATTTCACACAATACTTAACATTTACAGGTAATATAGCTGACAAGAAATCTTACGTGAATAAAACTTTATTCTATTCTATTCTATTATGCCACCATTTCACCTCCTCTGTCTTCTGACTCCTCAATATGACTATCCTCTTCTTGACAGTCCCTCTCACTTTGTTCCTCGTTTTCCCCTTTTTCTCTTGTTGTGTCCTCTGGACACTGCGTATAACAAGTCTCATCAATTTCTAGCATGTCTTCATCCGTTATGTTGTCCCAAACATCTGAGTCTTTCTCACTGTGGGAACCTGGATGGTTCTTTGGGGTTTCTGTGAATACAAAAAGTATGCTTATTTCATATCACCACTGAATGTCTGTGTCCCTGATATTCCATATCCACATATACAATACTTACTAAGTAATAAGAGCTCTTCATCTTTCTCCTTCAATCTTCTCCTGAATTCGGTCAACTGTTTTCTTAAATAAGTATTCTGTTGCACGAGTGCTCTTTCTCGTTTCTCCAGCTTGTTTTTTTTTTTTCCAGCAGTCCATGGACCATGACTGTAATGTCAGCCATGGCCTCACTCCGATCTGCCTGAGGGTCTCCACCACGATACTACAAAAAAGAGAAAACAAAAGAGAAATATAAATTTTTGTTTACACTTTTTAACATAATATCCCTTTGCCAAAATGTACTGTAAATATAATGAGATCCCTTGGTCATGTCTACTGTTACATGCTGTTGTAATAAAGTAATAACCCTTAAGAAAATATATGCCTTTATCTATCTTTTCCCTTTTTTTATAGATGTTTTTAAAGTAATGACATTATTGTGAGTCACCTCAGCATACAATGTACCAATATGTACCTTAATGATGACATATAGGACAAAAGGGACCCTTTTCAAAAGTTGTCAGGAAAATACATTGCCCATACACTGTTATAACTGGCAGCATTTACATTTAAAGCTGTGGTTGGTATGCACAATTTTAGTACAACATAATGGACATACCCTATAGACACAAGTAATTCACTTACATAATTAGACATACAATCCTAATATTCTGATAATTATAGATATATATTGCTTATTGATAGCTGAAATGCACAATGTCCTATCTGAAAAATGGAATTTTTTGAGAAAACTAAAGGAAGCTTTTTGATTTCTTGCATAATGCTCTTTTTTAAGAATACCAAGCACAGATTACAGAGTTTTGGATTATATTATGTGTTAATAATAGCACCTCTTATCTGCACTTACCAAGGCACCAATGTCTAACTCCATTTTTCAGATAGGTTTTGCATTTCTGTCATCATTATGCTATCTCAACAGAAAACTTCATAACTGTTTATGTATACAGAGCTAGCAGACTGATCAGACAATACTGCAAAGTAATTCGTGCTTCAGGTACAGTGTGGTAAACTGTCTTTATTACCTCCGCCAGGCCGAAAAGGACAGGAGGAGGTTATGTTTTTGCTGGGGTTTGTCTGTCTATTTGTCTGTCTGTCTGTTTGTCTGTTGGTTAGCAAGATAACTGAAAAACTTTTGGACGGATTTCTATGAAACTTTCAGGTGTTGTTGGAAATGGTACAAGGAAGAACTGATTCAATTTTGGGGGTGATCCGCATCACCGTCTGGATACAGGAATTTTTAAAAGCATTTCTTAACACTGTGACATACGGCCATTTTCAACATGTGCGCAGGCGCAATGGAGGGCGCTGGTCGTCGTGTCTGACCAACACAAACTCCGCGTTCTTCAACGTTTTAGGCACAAAAGCACGCGGAAAACACTGGTGGCCTGGGCCCGCCAGTGTGCCTGTGTTTGCACGCAGCTGCAAAACCTGACACGGCCAGCTGTTCGCTGCTGGATTATTTGGCAGAAATTCCCCGGCCAGCCATAGGCGCTGTGCAAAAACGAGCTCTCTGCCGGGGAAGCTTCTAAATTCTGTTTTGCCGCGGAGCGCAACCCCAATAATATAATATAAAACCCACGGCAACCTGTCTACCCAATCTGCATCCGTCAGTGGAGGAGATGGAAACAACACTAACACTTCAGTTTGTTACCTCCGCCTAGGAGGCAATGCTTTTACTACTGAACCACTAATCCTATCACTATCACATTGATTGTCATTGATTAATTGTCTATGTTTATTGCACTGTCCCTGTCAAATAAACAAACTAGAAAAGCACTCGGAGAGCGCAGACCTCCGCCAAGCGTCACAATTCCCCCCATACAGTGTTTGTGTGTACGTTTTCAGATTCCTTGAGCATGTAAACATATGACTAGCAATTGGATTCACAATGATTATTTGTTTATTTGACAGGGACAGTGCAATAAACACACAATTAATCAATGACAATCAATCTGATAGTGATAGGATTAGTGGTTCAGTAGTAAAAGCATTGCCTCCTTGGCGGAGGTAATAAACTGAAGTGTTGCTGTTGTGTCCATCTCCTCCACTGACGGATGCAAATTGGGTAGACAGGTTTTAACAACCATCACAACAACCCAGTACCCAAAGTCAGTGTAAATGGTGTAGAGATTGAAAGGGTATCTGAAACTAAATTCCTTGGAGTAATAATTGATAACAAACTGTGTTGGAAGTCACATATTAATTATATTAAAGGTAAAGTATCCAAATCAATTGCAATATTACACAGAGTGAAATATTTGCTGAATCAACCCACACTATACACCTTGTATCATTCATTAATACTCCCATACATGACATATTGTAATGAAGTATGGGGAAATACATATAAAACAAACATATATCCAGTCTTTATGCTTCAAAAGAGAGCTATTAGAATAATAAACAAAGCAGCTTATAGGGAACCAACAAACCCACTTTTTGTTAAACAAAAAACTCTCAAGTTGAAAGATCTGGTTGACTTTAAAACCGCAATAATAATGTTCAAAGTGAAGAATTTATCACTGCCCGCAAATATCCAAAAGTTGTTCCAAACAAGGGAGAGACGATATCACTTCAGAGGAACATGTATATTTCAAAAGCCTACAGTGAGAACAACCACCAAGCAACACTGTATTTCAGTGCAAGGAGTCAGATTATGGAACGATTTTGGACCTGAACTAAAATCATGTACAACGCTTGGACAATTTAAACAAAAACTAAAGGAAGAAATACTCCAAACATATTTACAAGACGACATGTAAACTGACATAAGGATTGACATATCCAGCCTGTGTTGTGTTGTAGCTTTTTTTTTTTTTTTTTCTCTGTGACATTTTGTCTTAGATTTGTTTTGAATTGTAATCGCTCTTGTCTTGTTTTCTCTTTTTTCTCTTTTGAATTCTTGGATGGAATATGGGTGGGCAATATAAGCTGCGGCTTCAGCCATCACCCATTTCGGATAACTCACGTGGAATTGTATAGTAGAAGGAGTCTTTGTCTAATTTGACCTTGTTGTTATATTACACAGTTTCTTTTAACCTGTACTGTACTATCCGAAATAAATTCATTCATTCATTTAAGGTGGTAAATCCCTGATGCAGTCACTTTTAGCATTAGAGTGACACATATCAGGCGCAGCATTACTGGCGCCGGGATTCCTCTCTGTTCCGGAGCCGCAGGACAAAAGAAGGTGCGATAATGGTTGCCGTGGGTTTTATTGGGTTTGCGGTCCGCGGAAAAAAGAGGATTTGGAAGCCTCCCCCGGCAGAGAGCTGGTTTTTGCGCAGCCCCTATGGCTGGCCGGGGAATTTCTGCCAAATAATCCGGCGCCGGACAGCTGCCCGTGTCAGCTTTTGCAGCGTAGTGCAAACACAGGCACTCTGGCAAGCCCTGTTTTCTGTGTGCTTTTGTGCCTAAAACTTTGAAGAAGGCGGAGTTTGTGTTCATCAGACACGACGACCAGCGCCCTCTATTGCGCCTGCGCACATGTTGAAAATGGCTGTATGTCACAGTGTTGAAAAATGCTTTAAAAAATTCCTGTATTCAGACGGTGAACCGGATCACCCCCAAAATTTAATCAGTTCTTCCTTGTACCATTTCCAACAACGCCTGAAAGTTTCATGGAAATCCGTCCAAGACTTTTTGAGTTATCTTGCTAACCAACAGACAAACAGACAGACAGACAAACAGACAAACACACAAACTCCGGCAAAAACATAACCTCCTCCTGGCCTTTTCGGCCTGGCGGAGGTAATAATCATTGTGAATCCAATTGCTAGTCATATGTTTTCATGGTCAAGGAATCTGAAAACGTACACACAAACACTGTATGGGGGGAACTGTGGCGCTTGGCGGAGGTCTGCGCTCTCTGAGTGCTTTTCTAGTTTGCCTTGTTTTGTACAATTAATTGTCATAATAAACCTGATAGTAAAAAAAAAAAAAAAAAAAACAACCTCACCAGAGTATTGCCTTTACAAAACACGCTCCTAATTTGGGTAGTAAAGTCCCTGCATTCCATTCTCCTCACTGTTATTACATTTCCATTATAGAACAATTCTAAAAAAAACAATTTATTTCAATTAAACATAAATGTCACCCATGGTGGCAAAACTAGTTACTTTTAAGGCATTTTGTAAACTGATGTAATGTTATTTCCAGATTCTATATTGAAAGAGGAGTGGCCTCTGGCGTGGGTTGCAGGTCAGTGGATGTATGCTTTGCATAAGAGTGAGGTTAGGGGGAGGGGTTTCTTTGTGTTTTATTGCTTTGTTTCTCTTTTATCTGGAATTTTTTTTAACTGTAAAGAGCTTTGAGCTGCACTTTGTTGTATGAAAGCAGCTATATAAATTAATACAGCTTAAAGTTTAAAGTTTGATGGGTTTCCGTTTCCGGGTCAGCTTCCGGCCGCAATGTTTGATATGAGCCGAGAATTTTAAGTAAAACCGTCAAAATAAGGACTTTTGTTGGCCACCAACAAATGTGGGGAACACTCTTATGACAACCAGCGCTGACCCGGTGAAGGTTCTGGCGGTTCTGGCGGCTCTGGCCCGTTTCAGACCTCTAAAGACCGCTTCTCTGCCTCTTCTGCTTCCCCAGACAAACGGCTGCAATGTGAAGGTATTCACGTAGTCGGGCTTAAGGTCTTTTGCGTGCGTTAAAGTTAATACTGGTGTCGTCTACCGTTATTCCCTGGAGGGCAAACTAATCCGAAGTGAGGTGGAACCAAGAGCGCGTGTGTATTAACTCGCACAAGAGTGCACTCACAGACGCTACCACGCTAATGCTAAGCTAACGCTATTGCTAAGCTAATGCTAAGCTAATGCCAAGCTAATGCTAATGCTAAGCTAGCGCTAGCCCCCGCCAGTCTAATGATCAGCCTCGCTGAACGGCACTCCTGTTGGTCTTCAAAGCTACCTCGATAAACCTAAGTTGGTACGCTATATACATGATAGTATCTTGTTAGATAACTGTCAGTAATGTCTCCTGGACTAAATGGACTAAAGCCAGATAAGGCTAGAGTCAACCATGGTGTTGACCATCCCCAGCATGGGCCAACTTCAGCACCCCCACGTCAGAGGCCCGTCTGTGAGCTGCTGTGCTTTATGCAGAACTACATGGGTAATACCTCGATGGACTTTCTTGCGAAATGGGTTGGCGACTTCTACGATGACAACCAGGTTGAAAGTGCAAAGAAGCTGCTGTTCAAGCAGTGCCCAGAGGGTTCATCGCGGATGATAAAGAGGTCCGGCTCAAACCGGAAGAAAAACAACATCTCCGACATTTACAACAAGCTGAATGAGGCTGGTCAGCAGGCGCCACAATACGTTGCCCAGAACCTCAAGGCTTTGCCACCAGCTTTGCTGGAGTCGTTTGACCTTGCCAAACTGTCTAACGATGTGCGCCGTGTGATGTCCCTCGGTGAGAGCTTTGTCACCGTGCTCAAAACGATATCTGCTATTCAGATCGACGTGGCGGCAATATTGTCCAAACTCGGCGACACACCCCCTCCAGCTATCGTCCCGGCCAAGGAAGACGAGGATGAAGAAGGTGAGGAAGAGGCCGGCAGTACTCAGAGTGCTGTCAGCATCTCCAGCGAAGATGAGACCGTGGTACCAGTTGTCGTCCACGCCTCGGTCTCCAGTGCTGCCTGTGGTCCTCCTCCTACTGTCATGGCCGACGTTGTGAATGCGGTCGTGACCACCATCCCCACAGAGGCCCGTTCTGATGACGCTGTCGACAGCAGCCCTTCTGGGGCTGCCAAAGCTACCATAGTTGCTGTAATTGCTGAAGAACACGAGTTGGAGTTCAAGGAAGTTGAGAGTCGCCGTACCAAGAAGATAAATAAGTCGAAGAGGTCCTACGCCGATGCACTCCAATCATCGGACAAACAACCGACCACCAATCAGACCGCGAACCAGTTACAGGTCGTCAACAAGTCACGCCCCCACTCACAGTTACGCGTTGCACCGAAGTTTGGTAGGAGGGCTGGCGGTCTTCAGGGTCAAGGTCAAGGTCAGAAGAAGCACCACGTCTTCATCAGTCGACTTGACCCCACCACCAGACCCCACCATGTACGCTCCCATATCAATACTCACGTTAAACTAAAAGACGATCTCAAGATTGAGCAACTAGAAACCAAGTATGATGGTTATGCCTCCTTCAAGATTACATGTCCTGCTAGCTGCAGCAAGAAGTTGCTTGACAAAAATGTGTGGCCACCTGGTTTATACATTCGACAATTTTTTGAGAGGAAATGATCTACATGTGATTGTCATTATTGTGTTTGTCATTATACTCATTCAATAGTAGGACCAACCTTAGAATATGTTCATTCAACTGCCAGAATGTAAAAACTTCATCTAACGAGATCTCCAGGTTATGTGATAACCATGACATTGTGTTGTTGCAGGAACACTGGTTGTTCAAAAACGAATTGTCTATTCTGAGCAGATTACATGGTGACTTTATAGGACAACGGGTTTCTTTTATGGATACGGAAGAACGTGTTATCTTAGGTCGCCCCTATGGCGGCGTCGGTATCCTATGGCGGAAGTCACTTGCGAACAGTTGTGTTGTGAAAACTTACGATTGCTTAAGAGTTACAGGTATTGAAGTCAACCTGGGTGACTTTCACTGTCTTATACTATGTGTATATTTCCCCTATGACAGTGTTGAAAACTTGGATGAATACTTGCACTGCCTGAGTCTTGTTAAACGTATCACCGAGGACTTTCCAACTCCATATGTGTTCACAATCGGTGACTTCAACGCTAATACAGCACGTTCAAGTTGTTTTGGAGACGAACTGGTGTCTTTCTGTGAGAGTTACTCCTTACACATCTCGGACAGGATTATCTTACCAGATGATACCTTTACTCATGTTAGCCTGGCTCATGGCTCTACATCATGACTTGATCACTGTGTGACTACATCCTCAGGCCATGACAACGTGTCCAATATCAAAGTTCTGTTTGACTATGTGAGTTCTGATCATGTACCTTTATCTATAGATATTGAGGTATCTAGTGCTGTAAGTGACCCCCGGGAAGCTCCCTCAGCCACAACGGGCAGTAAAACATACAAATGGCGTGATGCCACAGCGTCAGACCTGTCCAGATATAAGAAACTTACTCGTAGGAAACTCTGTAACATCCGTGCTCCTATGGACGCCATCAGGTGTCACGACAGTAATTGTGCAGCACACAGGGACGATATCGACAGGTTCTACAGTGATATTGTTGATGCCTTAAATTACTGTGTGAGTGAATGCATTCCTAGTCACAGTGCGACCACCCAATATAACGTCCCAGGCTGGAATGATGTCGTTAGCGAGGCTCACACAGCTGCTCGGGATGCTTTTTGGTGGTGGAGGAGTAATAGCAAACCACGTTCTGGTCCAATATTTGAAAACATGAAAAATTGCAGGGCTAGGTTCAAATATGCTCTACGAGCATGCAGGCGCAATGAAGAAAGTATCAAATGTGACCAGCTAGCTAATCACATGAGTGAACTGAACATGGTAGAATTCTGGAAACAAATGAAGGCTATGAGCTCCCACCGGTCTGTCAGATCAAACACTATTGATGATGTGACTGGTGACGTTAATATTGCTGAAAAGTGGAAATGTCATTATGAAGCTATTTTCAACTCAGTCAAGAATGTTTCAATGAAGGATTCTGTTATGCATGATATTCGTCTGTATAACGACATGTTTGATGCCTCTGATATCTCTGCTGTTACTCCTGTTGAAGTTGATTCACTGATCAAAGTTCTCAAAAAAGGCAAATCTGCTGGCCCTGACTGTCTCACCAGTGAATGCCTCATCAACGCTGATTTCAATTTGTGTATTCTGTTGTCATTGTGTTTTAACTGTATGCTTGTTCATGGTTACATGCCAGATATGTTGATGGACTCTGTTATTATTCCTCTAGTGAAAAACAAGTGTGCCAGTCTTTCTGATATGAACAACTGCAGACCTATAGCTATTGCAAATGTTATATCTAAACTGTTAGAGGGTTTATTCCTGAACAGAATTGAGGATTATCTGTGGTCAAACGACAATCAGTTTGGTTTCAAATCAGCTCTTTCAACTGACAAGGCTGTTTACCTACTCCATGAATTTGTTGACTACTTCAGAAGCCACTCCACTAGTGTCTATGCTACGTTCCTGGATGCTAGCAAAGCTTTTGACAGGATTAACCACTGGTGTTTGTTCAGAAAACTGATCGATCGAGGTACTCCTATTTACATTGTTAGCATCCTGCTATACTGGTACAGAAGGCAGTCTATGGTTGTTAGATGGGGCAATGTCACCTCATCCAAATTTCATGTGACCAACGGTGTTAAACAAGGTGGTATACTATCACCCTTGTTGTTTAATGTCTATGTTGATGATCTCAGTGTACTGTTGAATAATACTAATGTGGGCGGCTCCTTTAACGGTGCACTGTTAAATCACATTTTCTACGCTGATGACCTCTGTTTGTTAAGTTTGTCTACTGCAGCGATGCAACATCTCCTTTCGGTACCGGTATGTGAAAAATTTGGTGAAAAAAATGACATCCTGTTCAACTGTACTAAATCTATGTGTATGGCTTTCAAACCAAAGGGTGTCAATACGTTGAATCCTGTTATGCCACTCTGTGGTAACAGCTTGAACTTTGTTGAAAAAGTCAAATACCTAGGTGTGTGGATCGAATCTGATAAGACCAATGTTGATTGTAACAGGCATCTCAGGAAACTGTACGCTCAAACAAATTTACTGTTGCGAAATTTCCATAGATGTTCTCCTGATGTCAAATGTATGTTGTTCAAGACCTTCTGTACCTCAATGTACTGCTCGCCTTTATGGTTTAATAGCAATGTTGCTGTTAGGAACAAAATCTGCATTGCATATAATAACTCCCTAAGAAGATTGTTAGATGTACCACGAAGGTCGAGTGCAAGCAAGATGTTTGTGTCTGTGAACATTCCGTCTTTTGGCGAATTGATACGTAAGAATGTTTACAGTTTTTTGAGAAGGTTGCTGGCATGTAACAATCATCTTATATCAGCAATTGTCAACTCGTCACTCACACTTCATTCCAGCATTTGGAAGTGGTGGCGTTCCATTTTATACTGAGCCCATTATTGTATGTCATTGTTGTTACAAGAGCGCCGAGTGTCTGCTGATCTGTATATACTTTATTTATTTATTTGTTTACCTATTTTCTACTCGTTTTAGTTTTGCTCATAATATGAACCCTGAGTTTGAAATAAACGATTGAATTTGAATTTCATTTGAAGCACGTCCACACAGATGGACCCAAAAAATGAGAAGTTTTTTATATTTTGCTTATGTTAAAAAGTTGCGTTACATAGGTCCACAGATACATCTTCTGCAAAAACATTTATTTTTAGAAAGCACGATTTCTAAGATTTCACTGATAATAGGCATTAATTGCTTTCCCCGGGGCTTTGCGCCAGCAAGGAAAAAAACACTGATGATTTAAATTTGCCGGCCTATAGGTCGTAGTGACGCAGTACGCATTGCCACTCATTTTACCAACATGAATCACAAATAATCTATTACGACTCTCACTTACCTAATTATGCATCTATAACCTTATAAAAGTAATTATTACTTATTACTGGCAAGATAATAGCATATTCTTTCAGCACACATTAACATAACACCGCCTCAATTGTCATGACTCACAAATAAATATTTATCTGCTTTGTTTTGTTGATACTGTGGTGGTTCGGTTAACCCCCACAACAGTTAAGGACACTCAGCTCTCTTGTCTCGGTTTTTCCCGCTACACTACTGAGATGTAATGTGCCATTCGTGTGTTGTGATGCAATGTGCCATTCATGTATAGTGTTCATGCGTCCTGTCCTTACTGTGCTTCTTCTGATCATCTTACATATGTAGATGTGCTTTGGTGTAAACCCCCACAACAGACTGGTCAAACACAGCGCTCGGCTAGAGCAAATAACAGAACAGTGAAATGTGTATTAATGTCTACAGGCAGCCCCGCTTCGTCTGGCTCACTTCTGTGATGTTAATGTTGCCTTTCATGCATTGTGTTCATGCATCCTGTCCTTACTGTGACCTAGAGACTGAGATCAATATGTCTCTCAAATGCAAATGTCTCATGCCTGTTCTGTTATCTCTTTGATCAGATCAACTGCTGTGAATGCTTTGATGTATTGTTGTAGTTGGGTATATATGCTGTATTGTAACCATGCTCTCACTCTCAATCTGACTTCTGCAACCGCTGCTGCAGGACACACACATTTGGTGTCCCTCTGCTGAGAGCCGTGGACTTGCTCCCGGCGCGCATGCACGGCGCCGGGAGCGGAGCCCGTGACGGCGGTATGATATAATTAAACTTCCTTAAACTTCATCATTGCTGCTTATATTTTTTCATGCCGCTTCAATACTTACAAGTAGAAGTTGAACTCTCTCTTTCTCTTCCTTATTATTGGCCGTAAAAGGGAGCTTGGTTGGAGGAATATAATTTGCCATGGTTTACTTTGACTCACGAGAAAAATACACCTGAATTCGCCGATTGCTTTAAACGTGTCTGGCCAAAACTCCAATTTAGCCCCACCTCCTAAGTAACCCCCAATTGAAAAGGTAAACATAAGAGTCAAATTACGCTTGCACTGACTACACAGGCGTTACCCCTGAAATCTCATTGGCCCCTTTGTTTCACAAAAAAAAGGAAAAGTCTATTAACCAATCATCATTGCTCTGGTGATTAGAAGGTGTATACAAATAAAGATGCATGTTCTCAATAACACTAACATTATGCTTAGCCAGGATGTGAATTTAAAAAGAAGCCTAGTCAACAGAGGTGCTGTAGACATTAAATCTAATTCGATAAAGAAAGCATAAAAACAAATTAATATTCAGGTTACTTTATTTGTACCCATAGTTAGATTTGTTTTGCAGTCTGGTGACATCCAGACTGCAAAACATTGAGCGCCTGGTCCTGTCTCACCTCAAGTCCATCACCACTCCCCTCCTAGACCCGCTGCAGTTTGCCTACCATGCTAACAGCTCTATGGACGACGCAGTCAACCTGGCCCTCCACTCCATCCTGCAGCACCTGGACTCCCCGGGAACCTACGCCAGGATTCTGTTTGTGGACTTCAGCTCCGCATTCAACACCATCCGCCCCGATCTGCTCCAGGACAAGCTGTCCCTGCTCGATGTGCCTGACTCCCTCTGCAGGTGGATCACCGACTTCCTGACGGACCGGAGGCAGCATGTGCGGCTGGGGAAGTCTGTCTCGGACTCTGTTAGCATCAGCATTGGATCACCCCAGGGCTGTGTACTTTCCCCCCTACTCTTCTCCCTTTATACCAACTCCTGCACCTCCTCCCACCAGTCTGTTAAGCTGATTAAGTTTGCGGACGACACCACCCTCATCGGGCTCATCTCCAACGGCGACGAGTCCGTCTACAGGAAAGAGGTGGCCCAGCTGGTGTCCTGGTGCAGCCACAACAACCTGCAGCTGAACGCTCTGAAGACAGCGGAGATGATTGTGGACTTCAGGAAAGTCACAACCCCCCTGCCCCCCCCTCACCATCACAGGCTCTCCCATCACCATTGCAGATTCCTTCCACTTCTTGGGCACCACCATCACCCGGGACCTCAAATGGGAGCCAACCATCAGCTCCCTCATCAAAAAGGCCCAGCAGAGGATGTTCTTTCTGCGGCAGCTGAGGAAGCTCAAGCTACCCACCAAGATGTTAGTGCAGTTCTACACGGCCATCATCGAGTCCATCCTCACCTCCTCCATAACTGTGTGGTATGCAGGAGCCACTGCCAGGGACAGACTAAGGCTGCAGCGCGTCGTGCGCACTGCTGAGAAGGTGATCGGCTGCAAGCTCCCATCTCTCCAGGACCTGTACATCTCCAGGACCCGGAGGCGTGCTGGCCGGATCATAGCCGATCCTTCACACCCTGGTCACGTACTGTTTGCCCCCCTCCCCTCAGGTAGAAGACTTCGGTCCATTCGGACTAAAACCTCCCGGCACATGAATAGCTTTTTCCCCTCTGCCATCAGACTGCTGAACATTAAGTGACTTATTGACTCTCGTGCACTATGTACAGCAGCTCAACCAGACTCATGACATTCATCACTGTTTTTCTGTTGCATTATCAACTGCACTGTGGTACCCCATATTATCTGCTACTTGCTAATTTATTTAAAACTGCCTTGACTAGTATTACTCATTATTACTATTATTATTATTACTATTATTATTATTACTTATTTTTCTACACTTATTGCACGTTTTTAGTCCTTTAGTTTTTTAGTTTATCTCTTTATCTCATTATGTTTTTAATGTTGCAGCATGGCACCGAGACAAATTCCTAGTTTGTGTACTACATGAACAATGGCAATGAATCTGATTCTGATCCATATTTACAAGTCACAATTACATTTAACATAGACACAAACACAGACACACATGAAAATGACTATAAAAATATTTGCTGATTCTGAATTTTCTGATTTTACAGAACTGACATTAAAAATTCACAAATGATGCACTCATTTCATGTAACAATTTATTGCAAAAAATAACATTTCTATGCACTACAAATCAATTAAATGAAATTAATCAGAATATCACATTTACTTAAGTAAAGTTACAGCTTTGTCTTCAGACAAGTAATAAACAACAAGTAAAATATTTAAAAGTAAAATTAAAGAACAGCAATAAACCTATTGAACAATTATCTAAACGAATGGGTCATATGCAGTGGTATATGGGTTGACGGATGATGTGAAATTTTCTAACATTCATCAGACCACAGCCATGATCATAACCTGAAAACCTATATAGCGCCACATAGTGGTTACCGAAAGAATTGCTAACCCACTAGTTACTAAATGGCTCTCTGTAGTTGCACAATTGCAGATAAAAAAATGGACCTAATTAAAAACTCAAAGCACCCCACAGAGAGATATTTTTTGCACGTCTTGAGGTGATGCACACCTCACCCAAATTTTATGTCTCGACGGCAAAGTCTCCAGTCTCCATAGACCTTGAAAATTTGTGTATGTTTGGCCCCAACCACAAAAATGAAGAGTGGGGAGGGAACATATCTTCTCCTGTTTATCAAATTTTTTGCCGGGTCTGAGTGGTCTTGGGAGTTATAAATTTTTGAACATATGTACCTAACAGCCACACATTTGAGGCAAAAATTGCACACCCACTAGTGCCTAAGCAGCTCTCTGTAGTTGAACAATTGCAGATAAAAAAATGGACCTAAATCCTTGAAGCCCCCCAACAAGAAAAATTGTATGATGTTCTCTCATGTAGAAGTTAATAATTTTAAAATTCACTTTTAAACTCTGAATAGTTTAAGCTCTAGAAATTGAGAATATTTATTTCCAATGAATTCCCGATATATATTTCCGATGTCCCATGGCGAGGAGTCAACCTTCTCCATGGTAACACTTACCTAATCAGTGATGTGCAGATCCAAAGAGACTAACAGCTGCTCTGAGTCTGACATAGTGTATTAAAGATCTTTGTCTCTTTAAAATGGAGTACTCTAACAACTCCTTCAAAATGGGAGAAAACAGGCCACTGTCTCATTTCCAAACAGCAGAATCGTTACCTACGATGCAGCAAAGTTCAGACTCCTCAGCCTCACAACAACCCCATTTTAATGACCAAGCACCTCCCACTGGACATATCATTCAAAAACAGTTCAATAAATATTTCTACAAAAACAGTTTACAGTTCACCATCTTCCAATATACAATATCTGTTGTTATGCAGATGACACACAATTATACCTGTCAATGAAGCCAGACGATAGTAATCAATTAGCCAAGTTAGAAGCCTGTCTTAAGGAAATCAAAGCTTGGATGACTTGTAATTTCCTGCTATTAAATTCAGATAAGACTGAAGTCATTCTTGTTGGTCCAAAAAACCTTAGAAATTCCTTTCCAAATCAAACTTTCAGTTTGGATGTGGTTACTCTTTCTCTTAATAGCAGGGATGGCAACAGGAAATTCTGATTTCAGCTGAAATCTAATTTGGTCGATTGACTTATGGGGGGGCCGGGGGGGCGCAGCCCCCCTGAAGCTGGGAGGTTTTCAGTAAAACAGAAGTAATTTAGACTGAAAAAAATGATTTAAAAAATGAAATACTAGACTTAGATAAATCATTAAATTTAATGAAAAGTTAACTTACTTTTTCTTCAATGTCGTCTCACTGTCTTTAGTCCAACATATTTAACAGTTCTATTAGAGTTTTTTTTACACTATTTACACTGGTCACCAAGTCACTTCTAATGTGAAACTTTCTTCCTTTTGGCAGCAAGCTGTGTCAGTCTCTGAACTTTGAACTTCATCTCCTTTTCTGGTTTCTTCAGAAACTGTCCGAGTGTTTCTGTTACCTCATTGAACTTTGAGCCAATTTTCACCTTTACTGTCACTTCGCTCCCCGAAGCTCCTGGGTTTTTATGATTTTTAAGTACCAGAACTGTGCTTAAATGACATAAAACAAACAGCTGAATGCCACTTATTACTGTATAATATTGACTTATGTTCCAAGAAGATAGCATTCCTAAACTAGAAAAGCACTCAGAGCGCATCCCTCCGCCAAGGCTCCTTCCGTTTGTCATGGATCAACTCCAAAATGTAATGGGTTTGTGTGTAGGCCTATAGCCACTTGTGGTGAAAATTGCATCAAAGTCTGTCCATCAGTTTTGGAGTATTGTTGCTAACACACTGTGAGAAGATAAGCGCCTTGGCTGAGGTATGCATTCTCAGATCATCACCAAAATATAATGGGTTCCTCTCTAGCCCAAGAACCACGTCTGGTGAAAATTTTATCCAAATCCATCCAGTAGTTTTTGTGTAATCCTGCTGCACAAATCAAAAAAGCCCTTGGTGGAGGTATGCACTCTCAGATCATCACCAAAATCTAATCATCTGTTTCCCGTGCCATTGCACACCTTTCCTGAAAATTTCATGAAAATCCGTCCATCACTTTTCCTTGCTAACAAACAAACAGACAGACAAACCGCCGATGAAAACATAACCTCCTTGGCGGAGGTAATTATTCCAACAAGCATTATCCATCACATGCTTTAACACTTGATCAAATCAAAATCAGTTAATTTTATCTATTCCATAATAGAAATAAAATTCCAACATACCATTACTTTTTATAATTTCAGCATTCATTTTAGATCACCAGTTTCAATCTCCATTGAGTCTTGAGCAGCTCATTTTCCTCCCCCGCGCAGCCCAGCTCATACAGCCTTGCACGCTGCACTCAAACGGAAACCAGCGGACAGAGTCGACTGGACTCCTGAACGGGAGCAGGCGTTCTGAGGTTAAAACAGCGCTCATTACCCACGTCTCGGACATGGGCATAGCGGCCGTCGTGGAGCAATGCGTTGCCGGTTCTTGGCAGCTGCTCACCTTTTTTTTAAGCAGGTCTTTGCACGACAGTGAGCGTAAATACAGCATGTTCGACAGAGAGTTAATGGCTCTCTACCTGGCATACGCCACTTCCGGTTCTGGCTGAAAGGGCACACTTTAACTGCGTTCATAGACCACAAGCCGCTAACGTACTTAACGTACATATAATATAAAAATAAAGCGCAATTCGGTGAATTACCGGAAAAATCACATCCCTGAGAACAAGCCGAAATGAATTTTTGACAAAGCATACGAGCCATTTGATTGGTCCAATCGTTTGCAACTATCCAATAGCAGGGCTGTTTACAATACAGCAGTAGCTTGAGTACATCCGGGTTATCGCGAGACTTCGGTGAAGCGCCGAGCGTGTATGTTTTTTTTTTCCCAAACTTTATTGAGAACAAGGTAAAGGTACAAAATTATGACATAGATGATGATAAAATCGGCGGAAATCCGTGGATCGGCGGAAAATTGCCATCCCTGTAATAGCTCTGTGAGGAACCTTGGAGTTATTTTTGATCAGGATTTGTCCTTCAATTCACATATTAAATTTGTTTCTAAGACTGCCTTCTATCATTTGCGTAATATTGCCAAGATTAGGAGCATCTTGTCTCAGAGTGATGCTGAAACTGATCCACGCTTTTGTTAGCTCGAGATTAGATTATTGTAATTCTTTATTATCAGGCTGTCCTAAAACATCTTTAAAAAGTCTTCAGCTGATCCAAAATGCTGCAGCAAGAGTTTTAACAGGTAGAAAGAGAGATCATATCTCTCCGGTTCTGGCCTCCCTTCATTGGCTTCCCATAGAGTTTAGAATTAAGTTTAAAATCCTTCTTCTTACTTACAAAGCTCTAAACAATCAGGCTCCTTTTTATTTAAAAGATCTGATACTACCGTATTATCCTAACAGAGCACTACGCTCCCAAAATGCAGGATTACTTGTAATACCTAGAATCTCCAAAAGTACAATGGGAGGCAGAGCCTTCAGTTATCAAGCTCCTCTCCTGTGGAACCAGCTGCCAATCTGGATTCGGGAGTCAGACTCAATCTCTGTTTTTAAGAATAGAGCTAAAACCTACCTTTTTGATATAGCCTACAATTAGGGAGGGATCATGTGTTTCTGAACCCTCCTTTAGTTATGCTGCCAATAGGTTTAGTCAGCCGGGGGACCTCCAGTAATGCACTGGGCCTCACTCCTTTCCTCACTCTCTATGAAATATTTTTTTTTTGCTGGTCATTAACATCTGTTTGTTCTCTCCCATAGATGGAGTCCCATCGTACTGTTTGCTCTCTACATGTCTGTTCTTTTCGTCTTCTCTATCCCCTCACCCCCCAGCCAGTCGCAGCAGATGACTGCCCCTCCCTGAGCCTGGTTCTGCTGGAGGTTTCTTCCTGTTAAAAGGGAGTTTTTCCTCTCCACCGTCACCAAGTGCTTGCTTACAGGGGATCGCCTGATTGCTGGGGTCTTTCTGCAACTGTGGGGGTTTCCCCCCTACAGCTGATAGTGCTATGAGATGACTGTTGTTGTGAAATGGCGCTATATAAATAAAGTTGAATTGAATTGAATAGCTCACAAAAGTGAGTACACCCCTCACATTTTTACAAATATTTTATTATATCTTTTCATGGGACAACACTGAAGATATGACACTTTGATGTAATGTAGTCAATGTACAGCTTGTACAAAAGTGGAAATCTGTTGTCCTCTTAAAATTACTCATGACTTCAGTCTTGAAGGTTGTTCTCCAAAATTTACAACAATTCTCTTATCATTTTATACTTTTCTTTGTCAATATACCTACATTTGAAACCATTTCCCTAAAATTTGTAATTTCCTCTTGTAAAATTGACTTTTCCTGTACATTTGAGACTATTATAAATTTGTGGATCATTTTATGAATGATTTTTCTTTATATTTTAATAAAATTACTGTTTCAATATAAATTTGAAACAGATTGTTTAAGGGGAAAAAGTCAAAATATTATCACAATTTACACTTTTGACCATAATTTTGCAGAGCAACAACCAAACAATAACTATGACTGCAATGTTCATGTGCCCGTAGCAAGCAGCGCCTCTTTGTGTTGGTCATATCATGTGACTTCTCCCATGGAAAAAGCACATCCATCGCATCAGGAATCACAGCATTGAAGCGGAGAGGACATGGTGGGAGAGGAAGTGCCTGTATTAAAAAAAAACAACAAAAAAAGTACATATTTAATAAAAACATTAAAATAATATTTCAATTATTCATTGGATTCGTCTGCAAGCCAAGGACCATCTCTGGTTAAGATTTCAGCAAAATCCATCCAGTAGTTTCTACATAATCCTACTAAATCACTGCAAGAAGTTTGAGCCTTGGTAGAGGTATGCAGTCATGGATCACCCCCAAAATGTAATGGTTGGTGTGTAGGCCAAGAACCACTTCTGGTGAAAATTTCATCCAACTTCATCCAGTAGTTTTGGAGTATTGTTGGAAAAGTGTGTGAGGATATAAGAGCCTTGGTGGAGGTATGCATTCCACAGGAAGTTTTCAGTTTCTGTCTAGCACAAAGGTAGGTTTTTTATTATTATTATTTGCCCTCTTGTTATGCTAAACATCGTTCTTTCCTTATAAAACTCCCAGGCACAAAGTCACTGTACTAAAAGGCCAGACCACCGAATGTGTACAATCGTACAAATATCTTGGGACGATTGATAGTAATTTAAACTTTGAAGAGAACTGTGAAAGGGTGTGCAAAAAGGGTCAGCAACATTTGCATTGTTTGAGGAAACTTGCACGCTTCCAAATTGACCGAACCATAATGACAATGTTTAATCGGGCTTTTATTGAATCTGTTTTATCCTTTTCTTTAGTGTCATGGTTTGGTCAGATAAAACTGAAACAGAGGAAATCCTTGGATCAGGTAGTTAGATGGTCCAGTCGTTTGCTTGGTGAGTCACAGCTGAGCCTGACATCCCTGTACACCAGACAAGTACAGAGGATGGCTGCCTCCATTTTAAATGACTCCCACCCTTTGCACTGCAACTTTCAGTTTCTTCCCTCCAGACGGAGGTTTGCTGTCCCAAAAAGCAGAACCCAGCACTACAAAAACAGCTTTGTTCCTGCTGCTGTCAAAGAGTTGAACAAGCTATAAAAATATATTGTACATATTTTATATTTACCCATTTTGTATGATCTCACTTGGGTTCTAAATATTTTATTGGGTTTTAGACCTTTGAGGTTTTTTTTAACCTCTGACTAGTTTTTAACTTTAATATGACCCCTCTCTCTTACCTCTGGTTTCTCTCTCATCTCTTTGTCTTTTTATATCCTGATTGATGGAGCCTGGAGTATTTTCATCATGTTTATAGTCAGCTTCATGTGTGCCTGTGTTTGTGTCTATGTTGAATGTAATTAGTGGCTTGTAAATATGGATGTCACCAGACTGCAAAACAAATCTACCTACGGGTACAAATAAAGGAACCTGAACCTGAACCTAAAACCATATGAAATTAAAATGTGCAACACTCTGAAAACAGTTTTCAAAATGTACAGAAATGATATCATTTTCAAGTTCTGTGAAAAATGTGTGAACTTGTCATTTGTTTTATATCTATATGAAAGATTTATCAAACTGTTCACTTTGTTTTGATTAAACAGTTGAGCTTGTTATGACTCTAGCTCTTCTGTTTAATCTATTGTAATGACCTCCGCCAAGGAAGTAATGTTTTTACCGGCGTTGGTCTGTCTCTCTGCCTGTCTGTTACCAACATAACTCAAAAAGTTATGAACGGATTTTGATGAAATTTTCAAGAAAGGTGTGCAATGGCACGGGGAAGAGATGATGACATTTTGGTGATGATCTGAGAGTGCATACCTACAAACAAATCTACCTACGGCTACAAATAAAGTAACCTGAACCTGATACCTCCACCAAGGGCTTTGTATTTGTGCAGAAGGATTACTCAAAAACTACTGGATGGATTTGGATGAAATTTTCAGCAGAGGTGGTTCTTCAGCTAGAGAGGAACCCACTATATTTTGGTGATGATATGAGAATGCATACCTCAGCCAAGGCTCTTATCTTCTCACAGTGTGTTAGCAACAATACTCCTTACACTTTTGACCATAATTTTGCACAGCAACAACAACAATAATTTAACTGCAACTGGAATGGTCACGCGGATGCCAGGTCGCTGATATCTCGGAAATTCTCAAATTCTCAGTCTTCTTTGCTGACCTTCACGCCACCTGTAGAGGAAAAAAAAAAGCAGTTAATTATGTGTCAACTCCAGTTATTCAGAAAACTGAAACTGTCATTGTGACCCCTTACAGAAATTCCGAATAAGGGAGAAACAATATCATTTCAGAGGAACATGTACATTTCAAAAATCTTCAGTGAGAACTACCACCAAGCAACACTGTGCCTCAGTGCAGGGAGTCAGACTGTGGAACACTTTTGGACCTGAAGTCAAATCATGTACAACCTTTGGACAATTTAAAAAAACTAAACAAAGAAATACTCCACACATATATACAAAGTGACATGTAAAATCACATAAGGATTGTCATATCCAGTCTGTGTTGTGCTGTCGCTTAGCTTCATTTTGTTTTAGCTTTGTTTTGTTTTGCAATTACTTTTATTTTATTTCTATTTTTGACTTCTTAGATGGAACATGGGTGGGCAATATAAGCTGCAGCTTCACCCATCACCCTTTTCGGATAATTTATATTGAACTGAAGAATCCGAGGAGTTATTGTTTAATTCGACCTTGTCGGATATTTTCCCACTGGTATATTGTTCTGTACCTTTCTGTTTTGTTTTGTTTTTATCTAATCTATCCAAAATAAAGATTCAATGGGCAAAAAGTCTGCATCCAAGACCAAATTGTTCCCCTCTCTGTGTCTGTCATCCATGAATATACAATCAAATAATGTTTTCAATGATTCTATCTTTACTCATTGTACAGTAAGAGGGAATCAGGAATTTCAACCATAACCTCTAACGGTCTGACCCCAAACCCACAGTCAGAGGTCAAAGGTTCAAGGTTAACCTGTGTACCAAGGTATGTTGCTTGAATGTTGTTTTGCCTCTGCCTCGTCGCTGACATATAGGAAAGTGGATTGATTACACCTGCACAGAAAAATATGAGCAGTCAATTGTTTTATCTCCAGTCATTTAGAAAATTGATAAAATTGGCAAAATGAAAATTATGTCAATGAACACACTCAATACTTGGTCCCAGCAAATTTTGGATTAGTTACTGTATCAATGTGGCGTGCCATGGAGGTGATCAGCCTGTGGCACTGCTGGGGTGTCATGAAGCTTGATATGCTCTGAAATTTCCTTGTAGATGACTGCGCTGACTTTGGTCTTGATCAAACACAGTGGACCAATACCAGCAGATGACGTGGTTCAAGTCACCACTGACTGTGGAAACGTCACACTAAACCTCAAGCAACTTAGATTCTGTGCCTCTCCAGTATCTACAGACTCTGGGACTTTGATTACCTCCGCCAGGCCGAAAAGGCCAGGAGGAGGTTATGTTTTTGCCAGGGTTTGTGTGTTTGTCTGTCTGTTTGTCTGTTGGTTAGCAAGATAACTCAAAAAGTCTTGGACGGATTTGCATGAAACTTTCAGGCGTTGTTGGAAATGGTACAAGGAAGAACTGATTAAATTTTGGGGGTGATCCGGTTCACCGTCTGGACACAGGAATTTTTTTAAAGCATTTTTCAACACTGTGACATAGGGCCATTTTCAACATGTGCGCAGGCGCAATGGAGGCCGCTGGGCGTCGTGTCTGACCAACACAAACTCCGCCTTCGTCAATGTTTTAGCCACAAAAGCATGCGGAAAACACTGCTGGCCTCGGACCCCCAGCGTGCCTGTGCCAGCCATAGGCGCTGCGCACATTGTGCTGGTCGTCGTGTCTGACCAACACAAACTCCGCGTTCTTCAACGTTTTAGGCACAAAAGCACGCGGAAAACACTGCTGCCCTGGGCCCGCCAGCGTGACTGCTTTTGCGCCACGCTGCAAAACCTGACACGGACACCTGTCCGCCACCCCATTATTTGCCACAAATTCACCGCCCAGCTATAGGCGCTGCGTAAAAATGACCTCTCTGCCGGGGAAGACTCTAAATTCTGTTTTGCCGCGGAGCGCAACCCCAATATAATATAAAACCCACGGCAACCTGTCTAACCAATCTGCATCCGTCAGTGGAGGAGATGGACACACCAACACTTCAGTTTATTACCTCCGCCAAGGAGGCAATGCTTTTACAACCGTAAAACGGGGCTATAAGGGACGGCGGGGTAATATGGGACACTTTTCTAAATGTAATTCTGCTTTTTTAATTTTGCTTCCGCCTAGATTTGATGAAGGATTCATGGATATTTGACAATAACAACACAACTCAGCGTCCTGCTCAAAATAAAAAAAGCAGAATTACATTTAAAACATTTCCCACAAAAGTGTCCCTTATTAACCCGCCGTCCCTTATAGCCCCATTTTACACTACTGAACCACTAATCCTATCACTATCACATTGATTGTCATTCATTAATTGTCTGTTTATTGCACTGTCCATGTCAAATAAACAATCATTGTGAATCCAATTGCTACTCATATCTTTTCATGCTCAGGGAATCTGAAAACGTACACACAAACACTCTATGGGGGGAACTGTGCCGCTTGGCGGAGGTCTGCGCTCTCCGAGTGCTTTTCTAGTTTACAAATGAAATGCAAAATTTACTTTAATCTGAACAGAGGTCATCTGCTGGTGTTGGTCCACTGTGTTTTATCAAAACCAAAGTCACTGCAGTCGTCTACCAGGAAATTTTACAGCACTTCATGCTTCCCTCTGCTGACAAGCTTTATGAAGAAGCTGATTTCATTTTCCAGCAGGACTTGGCACCCCCCACACACACATACACTGACAAAAGTATCAAAACCTGGTTTAATGACCGTGGCATCACTGTGTTTGATTAGCCAGCAGACTCTCCTGACCTAAACCACACAGACAATCTATGGAGGATTGTCAAGAGGAAGAAGAGAGACACCAGACCCAACAATGCAGACGAGCTGAAGGTCACTATCAAAGCAATCTGGACCTTCATAACACCGCAGCAGTGCCACAGGCTGATCACCTCCATGCCACGCCACACTGATACAGGAATTAATCCAAAATTTGCCCTGATGAAGAACTGAGTGGTACATGGATATACTTTTCAGTCAGACAACATTTCTATTGAATAACTACTTTTTTAAAAATAAATTTTCTGTAATATTCATTCTAATTTTTTGAGAAAGTGAATTTGGGGTTTTCATGGGCTGTAAGACATAATCATCAAAATTAAAATAAACACTTGAAATATATCACTCACTGTGTAATGAATCGCTAAAATATATGGGTTTAACTTTCTGAAATGAGTGAATGACACAGATATGCACAGTACTGTCCCACCTACCATTCCATAGTGTCCAAGAGCGAGCTCAATGATTGGACACCCCTGCTCTATCAAATATCAAACAAGCTAATGCTAACAGGCTAGCCGCGAACGTTAGCTAAAATGCTAATCTCAAGATAAAGAAATTTAGCAATATTTTCTCACACAACTTATAACAAAATAAACGTAGCACTTATATCTAACGGTTAACATGCAAAATGTTAAGTTTAAACCAACTTACAGCTGTGCTTGGCTCAGATCAAACATGCTAATGCTAACGGGTTAGCCGCGAACGTTAGCTAAAACGCTATTCTCAAGGGAAACAAATTTAGCAATGTTTTCTTACACAAGTTATAACAAAATAAACGGAGCACTTATATCTAACGGTTAACATGCAAAATGTTACGTTTAAACCAACTTACAGGCTGGTTGGCTGAGGACTGACGTACGTCGTCTTCTTCTGAGGTTTTATGGCGGTTGGCAAACGCCTTGTAGGAGCATTACCGCCACCTTCTGGAACGGAGTGTGATTCGAAATGGCATTACTCTCCTATATCCTTGAAATTAGTCCTGTTGCCCTAATAAACCTAAAAACTCCATGATAGACCGCATCTCCTGAACTTCTCTGCAAAATCTCTTTCATACTGAGCTGGTTTTGTTCCTGTATAGACTGTCCACCAATGCTAACCATGTACACTCATACTTTGGACAGTGCATAAATGTATGTTCAACTTTTTCATCGTTTCCACAATAATCACATTTTCCATTTGGGTGTTTTTTCATTATAACTAATGTACTATTCAGCCCTGTGTGACCTAATCTTAAACTGGATATGATACAGGCTCCATGCTTTACTTCCTTTGTCCCACTCTTCCTGCCACTTCTTTTTAATTTGCGCTTTGATAATGCTCTTTACCTCTGCTTTACTATATTTCACATTGCAACTAAATTGACTCATCCTAATTGCCCTTTTTGCACATTTATCTGCCAGCTCATTCCTCTCCACTCCAATGTACGCCGGGATCCAAATGAATCTAATGTCCACACCTGCCTTTGAGATTCTCCCTACTGAATATACAATGTCATACCTGTCAAGTGATGCGGTTTCACCATATTTTAATACAGGGAAAATGCAATTTTAGCAACTATGGGCGTATTGCCATTTCTGTACACCAAAAAGAAAAATATATATTTTGTTTTTTAGATTTAGTATACTTTATTGATCCCCAGAGGGGAAATTGAGGGTCATCCATAACCTGGATGGATGAAGTAGCCACGATACGGCGCTATCCCTTAACCATTCACAAACATTCACACCTAGGGCCACTTTAGAGTCTCCAATTAACCTAACCTGCATGTTTTTGGCATGTGGGAGGAAACCGGAGAAATCCCGGGGTAAACCCACGCATACACGGAGAGAACATGCAAAATCCACACAGATCACTGTTGGTCGTGGGCTGGGATCGAACCCACGATCCCCCGGCCAAGGGTAAACTGTGCTGCCGCAGTGCTAACCACTGCACCACCGTGCAGCCCAATATATAGCGAAAAAAAAAATTATTGAGAGAACCTAAAATAAACTGAACAGTAATTTGATGCCTGGCGACATTGAGCGCACCTAAGCAGTCTTTTTGTGATTTTCAAAATGGCTTCATGCAGCACGCCGCCGGCGAAGAAAACAAAGCTTAAAGAAAAGGGAAATCAAGGGACTGGACGTCACCGAAAAGAATGGGAGACACGAGCTTGGAGAAGGGAAAATACGCTCATCTGCATCAGATCGTACCTGACAGCAAGACCCACACTGCAGGTCGACGCCTTTTTAGTCCTTCATGCTTCCTAGACACACTGGATATAAAGTATCAAACTTCAGCTTTCAGTAGATCAAACCCAATGAAAGTGATGATTTACAGTAGGTGAGAATAGGGAAACACCATCTTTGACTGACAGCGCTGATCAGATTCAGCAGGGCATATGCTGCTCCATGATAGCTTTCGGTCGGCGTCGAAGAGATTCTGGCAAACTGTCCGGCAGGTTTGCAGATGATGTTGTCCTGTTGGCTTCATCCAGCAATGACCTACAGCTATTGCTGGGACGGTTTTCCGGTAAGTGTGAAGCGGCTGGGATGAGAATCAGCACCTCCAAGTCAGAGTCCATGGTCCTCAGCCGGAAAAAGGTGGATTGTCCTCTCTGGGTTGGGGACAGACTCCTGCCCCAAGTGGAGGAGTTTAAGTATATTAGGGTCTTGTTCACAAGTGAGGGAAAAATGGACCGAGAGATCAACAGACGGATTGGAGCAGCATCTGCAGTGATGCAGACGTTGTACCGGTCTGTTGTGGTGAAGAGGGAGCTGAGTTCTAAGGAAAAGCTGTCGATTTACCAGTCAATCTATGTTCCTACTCTCACCTATGGTCATGAGCTTTGGGTAAGGACCGAAAGAACGAGATTGCGGATACAAGTGGCTGAAATGAGCTTTCTCTGTAGGATTGCTGGACTTACCATCAGAGATAGGGTGAGGAGCTCAGTCATCCGGGAGAGGCTCAGAGAACAATCGCTGCTCCTCCACATTGAAAGGAGTCAGTTGAGGTGGTATGGGCATCTGATTAGGATGCCTCCTGGACGCCTCCTACTTGAGGTGTTTCAGGCATGTCCAACTGGGAGGAGACCCCGGGGCAGACACAGGACTCGGTGGAGAGACTATGTCTCCCAGCTGGTCTGGCAACGCCTTGGTATTGTCTCTGAAGAGCTGGAGCAGGTAGCGGGGGAGAGAAAAGTCTGGGCTTCTCTGCTTGACATGCTGCCTCCCTGACCCGGACCTCCAGAAAAGCGGTAGAAGATGGATGGATGGATAGTGCCACTTACTGCTCACAGGAAAATAAGATAAGATAAGATAAGCCTTTATTAGTCCCACAATGGGGAAATTCCAGGATTGCAACAGCACAGGGATAGCAACACTCAGAGCAACAATCAGAAGACAAGAGAAAAAAAAGAAACAAGAACAGCAAGTATACATATGCACATATAAAGATAGATAGATAGATAGATAGATATAGACACACAGTGCGGAGCATTGTAGCTGGATGGAATAATATGTAGATATATAAACACACAGTGCGGAGCATTGTAGCTAGATGGAATAAATATGTAGATATATAAGCACACCCAGTGCAGAGCATTGTAGCTAGATGGAATAAATATGTAAATATATAAACACACGCAGTGCAGACCATTGTTGCTAGATGGGATGAAACAGCACAACCGTCTGCTCCACGATGTCGAAGGGCTGTCCCGTTGAACGTGCAGAGGTCCACAAGAAGAAAAATTAGTCACTGGCTCCTTCCGCGATTAAGTCCTGCAAGGATTAATAGCGGCCATGAAGAAAAGACGAGGCTGCGTGGTGGCTGTAATGAGAGCAGAGGGACTGGCGTGTTGGCTTTAGGTGCGGGCACAACCTTAAAGCTCTCGGGAACCGCAAACCGCTGAATTTCCCTTGTGTGCGCCGTGGCTGAGACCATAAAATCCAGTGAGCAAGCTGCGTGCCTCAGGTGAACGAGCAAGCCTGAAGGGCCGGTGTGCAGCAGAAGGAAGGCGGTCAGAAAAGCCGTATTTGTCCCGTGCATGGTGTGCGCCGTCCTCGTAACTCCCCGGTGCGTGCGCCGGGGTTCCGTGATGGGTGGGCCAGCTGGAGAGGAGAACCAGGGTCAGGGAGCTTAATCATCCCTGTTCAGTGTGTTGGAGCGGTGAAGGGAAATAGACGCTCTGTCACTCGCTCGGTCATGGTGCGTTCAGGTCCACGTGTGCTCCGTCAGCCATGGGGATCGCCGTCGTGGAGAGGGGACGAGGTGCATGCGCTCTCGTGTGGAGGAGCTGTGAGCGCGGCCGGTCCAGCGTGGATGTGCCGATCTAGGCGTGCAGATCTCACCATGAAATGTTGCTCAGCTTTCCCGGTCGTGGGTGTTCTCCGGAGAGTTTCGCCTGGAAACTCCGCATTGAGGTCTCCCTGAAGCAGAAGGGAGGGCAGATCAGTCAGGCTGCCGCGTTCGCTTGTCGTTGGAGAATCACCGCCGGGTGTTGCGTTTGCTCGCAGCGTGTTCGTTTCAGCGTCGAGTCGCCAGCGTGGCCGTCCAGACCAGAAGGTTGCGTCGCACAAAGCGTGTGCGTCTGCGGGGTCACCAGTGCGGCGGCAAAGAAATAATAAACTGTGAACTGAGTTTTATTATACCGCCTTCACCGGGCTCGCTCCATGAGCGAGCCCAGAGAGGCTCCCCGTGAGGAGGAGGACACAAAGTCTGTGTCCGACAGCAGCCGTTGTAGAAGTGAGAATGAGAGAGAGTTTGCGTTACAGAGTTGCAGCATATATACTCAACCACAACAATACATCAAAAGGACATAGCAGTTGGTCTGATCAAAGAGATAACAGAACAGGCATGAGACATTTGCATTTGAGAGACATATTGATCTCAGTCTCTAGGTCACAGTGAGGACAGGATGCATGAACACAATGCAGGAAAGGCAACATTAACATCACAGAAGTGAGCCAGACGAAGCGGGGCTGCCTGTAGACATTAAAACACATTTCACTGTTCTGTTATTTGCTCTAGCCGAGCGCTGTGTTTGACCAGTCAGTTTGTGGGGGTTTACACCAAACCGCCACACGTTATTAACTCCGCTCGTGTAAACACGAAAGACGTGTGCATGCGCAGCAGGGAACACAGAAGTTTTATTTATGAAAAATATTCAGAAGCTGTTGAGGACAGTCTTCACGGTGACTTTTGCTGCTAAATTAAGAGACGCACGTTATTAACTCCGCTCGTGTAAACACGAAAGACATGTGCACGCGCGACAGGGAGCTCTTGCCGGATGAGAACCGTTTTAACACCACAGAAGAAGAACTAGCATATCCGTTAGCTTGCTAGCTCCGTTAGCGCGTCGGTTGTTTATGGTTCTCGGCCATTGTTCCTGGCTCACTGACCCGGTTTCGACCTGATTATACTCAGCAGACGTTCACAAACGTAAAAAATATTATATTAAAATATATTAATATTATATTAAAAGATCGATCCGCGGATTTTGTGGATCGATATCGGCTCAGTCAAACGTGGATCGATCCATATCGATATTGTAGCGAACTCAATATGAGCACCCTACTTGGCTTGCCAAGTGGGTTGACCCTATTGGCGACACAGGTAGGGTGCGGGACTCCGGAGCGGGAGGCGTGAGTTCGAATCTCCCGGTGGGACGTCGCCATGTCGAGCAGCACGTTACAATATATTGATCTTTTGAACCCACCCCTAAAAAAGAAACAGAACAATATAACAAAGGGGGAAAGAAAATCCAACAATGTCAAATTAGACAATAACTCCTCTGATTATACAGTTCAACATAAGTTATCCGAAATGGGTGATGGCTGAAGCCGCAGCTTATATTGCGCACCCATATTCCATCCAAGAATTCAAAAGAAAAACAACACAAGAGCGATTACAATTCAGAACAAAGCTAAGACAAAATGTGACAAAAAAACTAAGCAACAACACAACACAGACTGGATATGACAATCCTTATGTGATTTTACATGTCATCTTGTATATATGTTTGGAGTATTTCTTCCTTTAGTTTTTGTTTAAATTGTCCAAGCGTTGTACATGAGTTTAATTCAGGTCCAAAATCGTTCCATAATCTGACTCCTTGCACTGAAACACAGTGTTGCTTGGTGGTAGTTCTCACTGAAGGTTTTTGAAATATACATGTTCCTCTGAAATGATATTGTTTCTCCCTTATTTGGAACAACTTTTGGATATTTGCGGACAGTGACAGATTCTTCACTTTAAACATTATTACTGCAGTTTTAAAGTCACGTTTTTGCAGTTTTTAAAGTTATGTGACATAGGTGTTCATGATATATAATATAACTACACTATAATCTATTTATCTTTCAAATCACTTTAACAAGACCAAACTGGTAAATAAGTACATGTAAATGTTTTATTAGTTTTGACATTTTGTTTACATAGGACAAATATATCTGTGCTGTATTTCTTATCTGCAACTTACTTCTTTTTTTCAGGTATGGGAGGCGGAAGTTCCAAGAAATCTTCTCCTCCTCCTCCTCCTCCTCCTCCTCGTAAGACATGTCACACAATGACAAATTAATTGATCTTAAATTATTAGAAACTTGGCTTTTACAGTGTAACTCATAAATGTGTATAATTTGCCCGCCAGTTTTCCAGGAGGGATGGAGGAAACTACCACAGCGGTAAGTTGCACATGTGATTCTTTTTATCTATTTGCAGTTGAAATCAGAAGTTTCCATGCTCTCTATAAAAAGACAAACATTTTTTTTCCACTGTCTGACATTATTTCAGACTAAACTTTTCATGTTTTAGGTCAGTTAGGATTACCAAAATTATTTCTATATGTTAAATGATTTTTTTAGAGAATATTTTACTATCAGAAGTTTACATACATTAAGATTACTACTTACTTACAGCCTCTTAGTTTAAATCATTTTAAATACACCACACAAAAAAAAAATAAAATTCATGTCACAATTCATGTTGAAGCAAAATAATTTGAATTAAAAAAAAATGCCACAATCACCTCTCAGAATTAAACAATCAGATGTGGATTATTAAACATTAGATCCCTTGCCTCTAAATCTTTACTAGTACATGACTTAATAAACGACCAAATTGATTTACTTGCACTTACTGAAACATGGTTGCATGAGGAGGACTCTGTGTGCCACTGAATGAATCCTACCCCCCCCCCCCCAAAAAAAAAAACTATTACTGTAACTTTCAAAAAAAAAATAGAGCAACAGGACGAGGAGGTGGAACTGCTGTAATTGCTCACTGTAAAACATTAACTAATATTAAAAATAAATTGCCCTACCAATCATTTCAAACCTTAGTATTACGAATCACACACCATAGTAAAATGAAACCAACGCTGAAGCCAATCCTGTTAGCTGTAGTGTGTCGCCCACCATCCCCATATTCTGAATTCCTCATTGAATTCTCACAGTTTTTAACTGACCTTCTTTTAATCTCGGAAAAATTACCCATAGTTGGTGATTTCAATATTCACATCGATATGGAAGACAATACAGTAGTCTTAATAAATCATTTAACTCCATTCTACAGTCATTCTGCATTTTACAACATGTCCAAAACGCCACCTATTATCTAGGCCACTCCCTTGACCTTGTGCTATCATATGGCATAAATATTGACAGTTTAACTATATTACCTCATAACCCTGTACTGACAAGGTTTGCAGGCTTAGACCCAAAAGCAACACAGATGGAGACAGCAGGGGCGGTTCTAGGATCAGAGCTTTAGGGGTGCTGAGCATCCAATGAGCTCCACCACACACACACACACACACACACACACACACACACACACATGTTAGAGTTATGATCTTTCATCCATCTCCTCCCTGGCTTCTAGTTAGTGAACATGGTACATGATGATACATGAAAACAGTGACAGCTTGGATTTAATATTTTGCTTATACCAAAACAACAACAGCTTCTTCCTCTCAAATTCAAACAGCACACAGTTGTTGATTGACAATGCAACCATTAAAGAAAAATGTCTGCTACTAGCTGTCTTAGCCAGGGCTGAACTAGGACTAAAAATCAGTCCTGGGGTTTTTGGTCCAATTTGTTAAGTAGCGACACACTTAGGGGCAGATTTACTAATGTGCTGCGCCATCGCAAAACCCTGTTTTGGTGTTGAAAAAGCTACTGCTGAGATTTGCTAAAGGGTGCAGGGCAAAATTAGTGGTGGAAAGGCGTGAACTATGTTCATTTTGCGCCTGGCCTCATTGCATATGTATTTGTGGGAGCTGTCATGTCAACACGCAAATTTGAGGGAGTGGAGTATTTAAATGACTGGAGCAAGGTGATTTATTAAGGTTTGCAGCTGTCAATCTCCTGCTAAATGCGCCAGGATTTAACGTCCAAAAAAGGCTTGTCTTAATTCATCTGTCCCGGACATGATAGCGATTGTTGGTCCCAGGAGACACTGGTGAGAACCGAGGACGTGTGGCAGAAGCTTCTCTCTTCCCGTGACTTTATTTGGCATGACAGAAGAACAGATTATATGAATATCAACAGTCTGACAGAGATTGGTGTTATGATGAACTGGACATCAGCTGGCAGGTTTTTTTTGCTATCATTTGCTTAAACTGTATATAGCCTACAACATGAATTTGCATCCACAAAGTAGGATACAATAGGAGCCCTTATACCTGCAGCAGACATACAGGTGGTGTCAGCCAATAATGAGTCTTTTTTTCTTTGCTGCGGAGGTTAGACTGGGATCTGGAGCTTCCCTATCAGCTCCACCTTGCTCTTGAAGCAAAATCTTCCACATTGCCAATTTTCTTTGTTTTTTTTTCTCTATCCATATTTCTATATTTACTGTATTTCTTTTTGCTGTGCATAAAACGGTAATTCAGTTCCCTCTTCTCACTAGTTCTCTCTCCCAGTTCAGGATACACGATATAGGAGGAAAACAACAATGAGATTATTAACAAAAAGAGCGCATAGATCCATAGAAATGTCCCCCTAAATTGCAACACCATAACTCAATGGCATTTATAAAAAGTTGTGAACTGGGAGACCTGCAGATTTTGTTAAAACAACGTTATTCACATAATAAAACCCCAGAGTCTCCATCAGACCACGATGGTTCTAGTGGTAATAAAATAAACAGGTTCAGGTTCAGGTTCCTTTATTTGTACCCGTAGGTAGATTTGATTTGCAGTCAGGTGACATCCATATTTACAAACCACAATTACAATCAACATGAACACAAACACAGGCACACAAGAAGCTGACTATAAACACGATAAAAATACTCAAGGCTCCACCAATCAGGACATAGGACAAAGAGATAAGAGAAAAAACAGAGATAAGAGAGAAGGGTCATATTAAAAAGTTAAAGACAAGTCAAGGAGGTTAAAAACTCTAAAGTCTAAAACCCAATAAAAGATTTAGAGCCCAAATAAAAACCCACAAAAATAAGTAAATATAAAATAAAATTAATAAATCGGTGACTAAATTATGTGCAATATATTGTTACAACTTTTTTTTTTATTATTATTACTTATTTTGTACCCGTAGGTAGATTTGTTTTGCAGTCTGTTGACAAGCCACCAGCTGCCGGTCACTGCGTGCGCAAGCGCCCTGTATCCCTAACTTGTTCAACTCTTTAACAGCAGCAGCAACAAAGCTGTTTTTGTAGCGCTGGATTTTACATTTTGGGACAGCAAACCTCCGTCTTGAGGGAAGAAGCTGAAAGCGGCAGTGCAAAGGGTGGGAGTCATCATTTAAAATGGAGGCAGCCATCCTCTGTACCTGTCTGGTGTACAGGGATGTCAGGCTCAGCTGTGACTCACCAAGCAAATGACTGGACCATCTAACTACCTGATCCAAAGATTTCCTCTGTTTCAGTTTTGTCTGACCAAACCATGACATTAAAGAAAAGGATAAAACAGATTCAATAAAAGCCCGATAGAACATTGTCATCATGTTTCGGTCAATTTGGAAGCGTGCAAGTTTCCTTAAACAATGCAAATGTTGCTGACCCTTTTTGCACACCCTTTCACAGTTCTCTTCAAAGTTTAAATTACTACAGACGTGGACAAAATTGTTGGTACCCCTCTGTTAATGAAAGAAAAACCCACAATGGTCACAGAAATAACTTGAATCTGTCAAAAATGGTAATAAATAAAAATTCTATTAAAATTAACCAGTGAAAATCAGACAATGCTTGTGAATTGTGGTTCAACAGAATTATTTTAAAAAATAAACTAAACAAACAAAGGGGTACCAACAATTTTGTCCGTTTCTGTATCAATAATCGTCCCGAGATATTTATAGGATTGCACACATTCAATGGTCTGGCCTTTTAGTACAGTGACTTTGTGCCTGGGCGTTTTCGTCCTGAAGTCAATAATCATATCTTTAGTTTTTGTCGTATTCAGCTGCAGGTAGGAATCCTCACACCAATGAACAAAATCAACTACTGGGCCGTGGCCATTCTCACCATCCTGCAGGAGACTGACAACAACTGAATCATCAACATACTTTAAATAATGTGTCTGTTGTCATGTCTGCTCCAACATATGTTTGTGTACAGGATGAGGAGTAGTGGTGACAACACACACCCCTGAGGAGAGCCAGTAGTTAATGTTGGTTAAATAATCAATTTATTCATGAGTAATCCTTTAATAAATTAGATACAAATGCTTCATTTATACATACTAAACAGAAAAGTCTGCCATGTTAAAAGAAAATCTAAATTTTGAGATATAATGAACAAAATAAACTATTTTAGTGGGGTTTGCGCTTAAACAAAAACTTAAAAAAAAGCTTATGGTCCTCTGAACTGGCTGTGCCTATGTTGATGACCCACTTCCTCATCAGCTGTGCCTGTGCGCAATTTTGAGGTGCTCTTGGTTGATGGGTTTGCATTATTGAAATGAAGTGACTGTGTTCATAATTTTGCGTGTTGTTAGTAGATCACTTGCAAAAATTGGCCACTCCCTGAGGCGCTCTGTAATTTGCACTGCCTTAGTAAATCTGCCTCTTAATGGTCTAACACAGGGGTGTCCAATCATGTGCCATGGAAGGCCAAGACCCTGTAGGTATTGTCTTCTACCCAGTCTCTTCAGCAGGTACAGTGGGGGCAAAAAAGTATTTAGTCAGCCACCAATTGTGCAAGTTCTCCCACTAAAAGATGAGAGAGGTCTCCAATTTTCATCATAGGTATACCTCAACTATGAGAGACAAAATGAGGGGGAAAAAAATCCAGAAAATCACATTGAAGGATTTTTAATTAATTAATTGGTAAATTGGTAAAATAAGTATTTGGTCACCTACAAACAAGCAAGATTTCTGGCTCTCACAGACCTGTAACTTCTTCTTTGAGAGGCTCCACTCGTTACCTGTATTAATGGCACCTGTTTGAACTCGTTATCAGTATAAAAGACACCTGTCCACAACCTCAAACAGTCAGACTCCAAACTCCACTATGGCCAAGACCAAAGAGCTTTCAAAGGACACCAGAAACAAAACTGTAGACCTGCACCAGGCTGGGAAGACTGAATCTGCAATAGGTAAGCAGCTTGGTGTGAAGAAATCAACAGTGGGAGCAATTATTAGAAAATGGAAGACATACAAGACCACTGATAATCTCCCTCGATCTGGGGCTCCACACAAGATCTCACCCCGTGGGGTCAAAATGATCATGAGAACGGTGAGCAAAAATCCCAGAACCACACGGGGGGACCTAGTGAATGACCTGCAGAGAGCTGGGACCAAAGTAACAAAGGCTACATCAGTAACACACTACGCCGCCAGGGACTCGAATCCTGCAGCGCCAGACGTGTCCCCCTGCTTAAGCCAGTACATGTCCAGGCCCGTCTGAAGTTTGCTAGAGAGCAGTTGGATGATCCAGAAGAGGATTGGGAGAATGTCATATGGTCAGATGAAACCAAAATAGAACTTTTTGATGAAAACTCAACTTGTCGTGTTTGGAGGAGAAAGAACACCATACCTACTGTGAAGCATGGGGGTGGAAACATCATACTTTGGGGCTGTTTTTCTGCAAAGGGACCAGGACGACTGATCTGTGTAAAGGAAAGAATGAATGGGGCCATGTATCGTGAGATTTTGAGTGAAAACCTCCTTCCATCAGCAAGGGCATTGAAGATGAAACGTGGCTGGGTCTTTCAGCATGACAATGATCCTAAACACACCGCCCGGGCAACGAAGGAGTGGTTTCATAAGAAGCATTTCAAGGTCCTGGAGTGGCCTAGCCAGTCTCCAGATCTCAACCGCATAGAAAATCTTTGGCGGGAGTTGAAAGTCCGTGTTGCCCAGTGACAGCCCCAAAACCTCACTGCTCTAGAGAAGATCTGCATGGAGGAATGGGCCAAAATACCAGCAACAGTGTGTGGAAAACCTTGTGAAGACGTACAGAAAACTTTTTACTTCTGTCATTGCCAACAAAGGGTATATAACAAAGTATTGAGATGAACTTTTGTTATTGACCAAATACTTATTTTCCACCATAATTTCCAAATAAATTCTTTAAAAATCAGACAATGTGATTTTCTGGATTTTTTTTTTCTCATTTTGTCTCTCATAGTTGAGGTATACCTATGATGAAAATTGGAGACCTCTCTCATCTTTTAAGTGGGAGAACTTGCACAATTGTTGGCTGACTAAATACTTTTTTACCCCACTGTATGTACATATAAATATATAAACATATAAACACACAGTGCGGAGCATTGTAGCTAGATGGAATAAATATATAAATATATAAACACACACAGTGCGGAGCATTGTAGCTAGATGGAATAAATATACTAGAAAAGCACTCGGAGAGCGCAGACCTCCACCAAGCGCCACAGTTCCCCCCCCATACAGTGTTTGTGTGTACGTTTTCATATTCCTTGACCATGAAAACATATGACTAGCAATTGGATTGACAATGATAGGATTAGTGGTTCAGTAGTTATTCACGAAAATGGCATTTTCCATAATGGCGGACACAGTTCCCCCCATACAGTGTTTGTGTGTACGTTTTCAGATTCCTTGACCATGGAAACATATGACTAGCAATTGGATTGACAATGATAGGATTAGTGGTTCAGTAGTTATTCACGAAAATGGCATTTTCCGTAATGGCGGCCACAGTTCCCCCCATACAGTGTTTGTGTGTACGTTTTCAGATTCCTTGACCATGAAAACATATGACTAGCAATTGGATTGACAATGATAGGATTAGTGGTTCAGTAGTTCTTCACTAAAATGGCATTTCCCGTAATGGCGGCCACAGTTCCCCCCATACAGTTTTTGAGTTATGTTGCTAACAAACAAACAAACAGACAAACAAACAGACAGACAAACCACCGCCAATGATCACATAACCTCCTTGGCGGAGGTAATAAAAAAAAAAAAGAATCCTTTAAAAAATTCCTGGATCCAGACGGTGATCCGGATCACCACCAAAATCTAATCATCTGTAGGATACCCCATTTCTGACAATCTGTGAAAATTTCATGAAAATCCGTCCATAACTTTTTGAGTTATCTTGCTAACAAACAGACAAACAAACAAACCAACGCTGATGATCACATAATCTCCCCCTTTGGCGGAGGTAATAAACACACACAATGCGGAGCATTGTAGCTAGATGGAATGAACAGCATAACCGTCTACTTAGTTATCCTACATGGTATGATTTTGTACCCATACATATTGTCACCCTCCGTAGCGACCGGTATTTTCCTAGTTGTATACCGAAAGGGACCATTGTGTAAGTCTATTGTGTCTTTTGCATTCACTACTATTAGGTTGTCACGTTTTTTTTGCTATCTCTGCAAGCAGCCCTGCTTAGGTTATACAGTCTGACAGCCGTAGTTAGGAAGGACCTGCGAAACCTCTCGGTTGTGCACCTAGGATGATGTAGTCTGCTGCTAAATGAGCTCCTCAGTGCGTTCAGTATGTCCTGCATAGGGTGGGACTTGGACTCCAGCAGAGATGACAGTTTAACCACCGTCCTCCTCTCTCCCATCTCCTCCACTGGGTCAAGGCGTTGCCCCAGGACAGAGCTAGCTTTCTTGATCAGTTTGTTCAGTCTCTTCCTATCGGCTGCTGTAACGCCACTGCCCCAGCAGACCAATCCAAAAGTGATGGCTGATACCACCACTGTGTCGTAGAATGTCTTCAGCAGCGCCCCTTGTACACTAAAAGACCTGAGTCTCCTCAGTAGGAACAGCCCGCGCTGTCCCTTCTTGTAGAGTGTGTCAGTATTGTGTGACCAGTCTAGTTTATTGTTCAGATGAACACCCAGGTACTTGTAGGATGTCACCATCTCGATGTCTATTCCCTGTATATTTACTGGTGCTGTGAGGGGTTGTCCTTGCCTGCGGCAGTCCACCACCAGCTCCTTAGTTTTCCTCTCGTTGATCTGGAGGCAGTTCCGATGGCACCAGTCCACGAAGCCCTGGATAAGTCTTCTGTACTCAGCTTCATCTGCGTTGGAGATGAGGCCAACGATCGCAGAGTCATCAGAGAACTTCTGTAGATGGCAGTGTGTTGTGTTGTGTGAGAAGTCCGCAGTATAAAGGGTGAACAGGAAGGCAGCCAAAACCGTTCCCTGGGGGGCCCCCGTGCTACCGATGATCGTGTCGGACACACAGTCCCAGGTTCTCACAAACTGTGGCCAGTTAGTGAGGTAGTCCAGGATCCATGATGACAGGTGCTGGTCCACCCCTGCGCACAGCAGCTTGTCCTTCAGGATCATCGGTTGGATGGTGTTGAAAGCACTGGAGAAGTCAAAGAACGTGATCCTCACTAAAGGCAGAAAGAAGCAGTTCAGGCTCCGGCATTTTTGCTACTTTTTCTTAGAAGTGTAAGATTGACAGCTTGGTGACAGAATGCATGAGACTGCCATTAATTTCAGGTACAATTCATAATTATCAACAATACAATATAAAATAAAACAAATGCAAAAATATACTATACATATACAATATTTATATATAAACAATTTATACATAAAATAGCTATAAATAAATTATGCATTAATATAATAGTTATTTACAATATTATCTGTAAAAAAATATAAATATAATATAATAATATTGCCACGTTCTGAAAACGGGAGGATTCCACCGGGCCCAGGCTGTCTGCTTTTCTTTTTATATTTGTACTATGTTGTCATTTTGAGTTGCTACTTATTTTATATTGTTTCTCAGTATGATTTATTTTCCTGTTTATGTTTGTTATAGTTTGTTTACTGTATTTTGGAGATTGCCTGCATCCATTTTTTTGCCATATCAGTATATTTGTTTTCTGTTGTGTTTTTTCTTTCGGGGTTGACAGCTGTCAGTGGCTTTCGGGGGTTTTGCTCTGCATGGGTGTTGCCCTGTCAGCTCTGATGGCTCCCTCATTATCCCCAGCTGGCCCAAATTGTATCTTTTGTTTTCTGCTGCCGGCTCAGATTGCCCACACTGGTTGCCACTTGCTGTATTTTATTTGTAGCCTTATTTAAGGGGCTGTGCACCACTGTTGGGCGCAGCACCCTACTATCAACTATCTTCCACACATGTAAGTGTCCTTGTATTAATCCTAGCATGCATTCCATGGCTAGTTTCCTCAGGTTTAGCCGGCAACTCTTCTCGCCTTAGAATTTGCTATTTTTGGCTTCTCCTGCT
Source organism: Pholidichthys leucotaenia (assembly GCA_020510985.1). Lineage (NCBI taxonomy): Eukaryota > Metazoa > Chordata > Actinopteri > Cichliformes > Pholidichthyidae > Pholidichthys > Pholidichthys leucotaenia. Next base: position 22,301,635 of record CM035845.1, on the reverse strand, counting down.
ATTTCATTCTCCTACTAGTTTTTGGTTTGATCTTGTTTGTGCTTTGTGTTTCCTCTCAATTAAATATTGCAAACTCCCGGCCGGTGTTTGATACTTTTTATCCTGCCCTGACAAGGGGGTTTATGACAGAAGGGTGCTGCCACTGTGGGCAGCAGCAGCTGTGAGTTTGCTCTTTTATTTTTCCACATTTTCTGTTTTTTCATCCAGAGTTTTTGGGTGGAATTGCCACCATTGACTTTTGGGTCTTTGGACTAAGTGAGGAAGAGTGTGCAGTGGCAGAACTGGTTGTGAATTTTGCTTCAAAGGCTGAAATCACCCACACTTCCGAGATCGTTTTTGGGTTCGTGGACAGCGTGGCCCGGTTGATTGAGGCATGCCCCAATCTCTGGAGCTATCCAGGTCTGACTGCTCTACTCACCATAGTGGTCGAGTCTCATCAACAACTCAGGGAGCTGGTGAAGGATTTTTACCCAGTGCAACCTGGACGGACGAAAAAGTGTTCCCGGGAGCAAAAGGCTCGCCACTCTCGCCTAAAGCCCATGTTGTCCCCCTCCCATCAGGTGGCCCTTGGAGTTCCTGGAGGGACAGTGTCAGACCCCGGAACAGCAGCTGACTCCCTCACTCCCCAGGAATTCAGGCAACATGTTATTCATTCCCTCTCTCTCTCAACTGAAACCACTTTCCTAATTCCTGGTGGTGAGACCCAGTTATCACAGTCCACTGGGTCCTCACCATCATCTGCTATTGACATCCCTTCACCTTCTTCTCCTGTCTCCCCAAAATGTCCGCCGGCCCTGGGAAGGAACCGTCAGATGACAGACAGGTCTGTGAATTCTGGGACCCTGGGTTCAGCGCCACCATCATACCCAGCGAGGGAGCGGAGCACCCACGGTGTCCTAAAGCTGGTATCGACGAGTGAGCATACCTTGGTTTTGGCATCGCAGGATCCAGTACCCTCAGTGAGGCATCCTCTGGCTCCTCTCCTCAGGGCAGGGGCCCTATCCATGTCAAAGTCGGTGCCGACGACCAAGCGCCCCCTGACTCCGGCACCTCGGCCCCTTCGCTAGAAGCCCGAGTCTCCACCTGTCATCATGCCTGCTGGCGCAGCGCCTCCATGTTCTTCTAGGGGGGTCCAGAATCGCCTCAGCCACCGAAAGGGATGACCCCGGGTCTGCTGCAGCTAAGACCATCATGCCCCGGAATTCAGGCAAGCAAATTCTTGCTCTCTATTACCTAAAAATGAATTATCTTGCCTGGTTCCTGGTGATGAAACTCAGTCCCTGCAGTCCACTGAGTTTTCACCACCAGCTGCAGACAATTGCTCCACATTTACTACCCTCGCCTCCTAATATCCTTGAGTGTCTGCCGGCCCCGGGATTGTGCCACCGGGTGAGGGAGGAGCCTGTTGTCCTGGACGACCTGGACCCAGTCCCGCAGCTGTGGGTCAGACGAGGGAAGAATGCTGCCAGCAACCTGAAGCCTGCGCCAAAGATTGAGCATCCTCTGGCTTCAGCTGCACTGGATTTGATGCCTGCGCTGAGATGGCCTCCAGCTACCACATCTGACAAGCCATCTGTGCCGGGTGACCCGCTTGGAGGTCCGGGGACTGCAACCACCATCACACCAGCTGCTGAGGTTGCTGCAGCAGGTTTACCGGAGTCCTGGATGGCAGCAGAGCTCGAGTTCAGGCAAGTGCTCTATTCTGTTGTCACCTCTTCAGATCTAGAGATGTCTTGTCCTGCTCGGGGTGGGGAGAGCCACTTGCAGTGGGCAACTGTTTCTTGTCTCTCTCCATCAAGCTCCACTGCTACCAGTAATAATAACCCAGCGCATGTTCACACTCTCTCACCCTAGTCCTCATCTGGGTCCATGGTTGGTCATCCATCTCCTCCTCCCGACAACATCGTGGGTTCAGCTTCTTCCACCGAGGTCATTGTGGCATTGTGGGCATTGTGGGCACAGAGGTGGCAGCAGCCACCTCTGTGGCTGCTGCTCCCCCTCCGACTGAGATCCCCAAGGGGGCTTCTTCCCTTCCAGTGGAGGTCACAGAGGATGCAGCTCCCCTCCAGCCCGGAGCCACCGAGGGTGCAGCACCGCTCCAGCCTGGAGCCACCGAGGGTGCAGTTCCAGTCCAGCCCAGAGCCACCGAGGGTTTAGCTCCGCCGCAGTCTGGAGACACCGAGGATGCTGCTTTGCTCCAGCCCAGAGCCACTGTGGTTGCTGCTTTGCTCCAGCCCTGCGCCACCGCGAGTGCTTCTTGGCTCCAGCCCAGAGCAACCACAGGTGCTGCTTTGCTCCAGGCCAGAGCCACCACGGGTGCAACCTTGCTCCAGTTCGGAACCACCGTGGGTGCAACCTTGCTCCAGTCCGGAGCCACTGCAGGTGCTACTTTGTTCCAATCCGGGACCACCGAGGGTGCTGCTGGCCAGTCCGAGGGTGTCATAGTTTCCCCTCCTGTGCCGGTCGCTGTCGTGGTTCCCCCTCCTCTATCAGACGTTGTTGTGGTTTCCCCTCCTGTGCCAGATGCCATCGTGGTTTCCCCTCCTGTGCCAGATGCCGTCGTGGTTCCCCCTACTGCACCAGACGCAGTCATGGTTCCCCCTCCTCTGTCAGATGCCATCGTGGTCCTCCATCTTCTGCCTGACACCGTCATGGTTCCCCTTCCTCGGCCAGTTGTTGTGGTGGTGCCTCATCCTTTGGTCATCCCGTTTGGGCAGCTGCCTCCTGGACCACCATCGCCATGGTGGTGACTAAAGAACTCTGGCCGACCACCTGACAGGCATTGCCCTTGGGTTGGGTGGTTTGCATTCTCCAGCAGACCACCCAAATCTTACCACCTCGCCATCTGTCAGGCCTGGGACTTCAGCCGACCAAAAGAACTGCTCTGTTCTTTGGTCTGGGGGGTCTAGGTGCCCAGTCTTGAGTGCATCCTGAGCAGGATTTTTATTTTGTTCACCTTCAGCTTGGACCTTGCTGAGAGACTATCCCAAAGGTTTTTCTTGCTCCTTTTGGTTTGGGTCGGTCCCTTCGTGCCTGGATTCCCCTCCTCCCACCCGGGGTGGGGTTGTTTTTTTGTTGGGATGGGATTTCTGTGTGTGGGGGTTCATTTCTGTGATGTTACCTCAGGGTGTCTAGGTTCCACCCCTTGGGAGGGGGGGGGACTGTCACGTTCTGAACACGGGGATTCCACCGGGCCCAGGCTGGCTGCTTTTCTTTTTGTATCTGTACTATGTTGTCATTTTGAGTTGTTACTTATTTTATATTGTTTCTCAGTATAATTTAATTTCCAGTTTACGTTTGTTATAGTTTGTTTACTGTATTTTGCAGATTGCCTGCATCCATTTTTTGCCATATCAGTATATTTATTTTCTGTTGTGTTCTTTCTTTTGGGGTTGACAGCTGTCAGTGGCTTTCTGGGGTTTTGCTTTGCGTGGGCATGGCCCTGTCAGCTGTCAGCTCTGATGGCTCCCTCATTATCCCCAGCTGGCCCGAATTGCATCTTTTGTTTTCTCCTGCCGGCTCAGATTGCCTACACCGGTTGCCACTTGTTGTATTTTGTTTGTAGCCTTATTTAAGGGGCTGTGCACCATTGTTGGGCGCAGCGCTCTAGTATCAACTATCTTCCACACATGTAAGTGTCTTTGTATCTTCTTGTTTTAATCCTAGTGTGCGTTCCACAGCTAGTTTCCTCAGATTTAGCCGGCGACTCCTCTCGCTTTAGCGTTTGCTATTTTTGGCTTCTCCTGCTTTCTCATTCTCCTACTAGTTTTTGTTTTGATCTTGTTTGTGCTTTGTGTTTACTCTCAATTAAATATTGCAAACTCACAGTTGGCATTTGGTGCCTTTTATCCTGCCCTGACAAGAGGGTTTATGACAAATATCTGTAAATAATCAACATAAATGTTTATCACCAAATAATATGTGACGCCACTCATCTTGTAAATCAATATGGTGTAGGGAACCCATGCTGGGATATTCATCTTAGACTGGAAGCAGAGGGGAGGGGAATATTTCCTCTGCCGGCAGAGCGTGGGGGATTTAACGGAGAAGGACAGTGCGTATTGTAATGGGAGAAGATAGTAATGCAGCAGTAAGGGGTGAATGTGTGAACATATTGTAATGCAAGATTTCAGGCAGCAGGGGGAAGGAATGGAGTGGTATAAAAGGAGAGACCCTGATGTATTGAGGGAGTCTTTTTCTGTGTATGAATGAAGTGGGAGTGAGAAATAAAGTTCGTCTGTCGTGTAAGTCCAGTTCCTTTATTTACACTCTCCACACTGGGGGCCCTTGACGAATTATGGAACACGAGGCAAGAACCCCGGAGTCGGCGCGGACGGGAAGCCCCAGCAACGCGGCAAGCATCCCAGAGACGGCCCGGACGGAAAGCCCCAGCAACGCGTGCGCTGTTTCGGTCAAACTACCAGACTTTTGGCTGCACGACCCGCGGTCTTGGTTCCTCCACACTGAGGCTCAGTTCGCCCTCCGGGGAAGAACGGCAGATGACACCAGATATTACTATGTGATCGCAGCGCTGGATGCTCACACAACTCAGCAAGTAGCAAGCCTGCTCCAACAGCCTCTAGCCCACGATAAATACAGGACTCTCAAGGCTGCGCTGACCTGGTGTTACACACTCTCGGACTGTGAGAGAGCGGAGAGGCTCCTGAGGCGCTCCGAGTTAGGAGATGGGTTGGCGGTCGAACTGATGGAGAAGATGTTGGCGTTGATAGGCACGGACGACGAGCATTTTCTGTTTGTCCACCTTTTCCTCCGGAACCTCCCAACAGAGGCAAGAGAGGTCCTGGCCAACTCGCCGTTGCTGGCCGCACGCGACTACCATGCGCTAGCCCAGGAGGCAGATCGGATCATCCTCACCACCAGAGCCCTCACAGTGAAAGCGGCAGCATTGGAACCCAGTGAGACGACCAGCGGAGGAGAGGAGCCGGCGACGGTAGCGGCAGCGGGGGCCAGGAGAGACATGCTCTGCTCCTACCACCGCGGTTTTGGAAAGAACGCACGCAGATGCGTGCCACCATGCCAATTCAAGCGTTCGGGAAACGCCAGGACCGGCAGTCAGTAGCAGCTGCGACTGCCGGTGAAGTAAACAAGATGCTCTACGTGACAGACTCGCGCTCAGGGAGACGGTTCCTCGTGGACTCCGGCTCACAAAAGAGCCTCATCCTGCCATCCTACGCTGACCGGCTAGCGGGAGCTAGCGGCCCCTAGCTGATAGCCGCAAACGGCTCAAACATTAGGACTTTTGGTGAGAGGACACTGACTGTATCCCTACACGGCCGTATGTACGAGTGGACTTTCGTCATAGCGGCATGCAGTTTCCCAATCTTGGGGGCTGATTTTCTGTGTGCACACGGGTTGCTAGTCGATGTTGCTAACAGACACCTGGTTAATGCAATGTCTTTTGATTCTCCCCCCTGTACAGCTCTGGGGGCCGTTCCAGCAACACTAGCCAACGTCACAGCTCCAGGTGGTAATTTCCACAAACTGCTCACTCAGTTCCCAGCACTCACGGCCCCGATGTTTTCGGTGGCCATCACTAAACACGGGGTGGAACACTTTATCACCACCACTGGGCCGCCCGTTTCCGCACGACCTTGGCGCCTGGACGCAGCTAAACTGGCCATAGCGCGCGCGGAGTTTGCCAACTTGGAAAGGTTGGGCATCATCAGGCGCTCAAACAGCCCATGGGCATCCCCGCTACATATGGTTCCTAAGGCTGAGGGATCGTGGCGACCATGCGGAGATTTCCGCAGATTGAATAACGCCACAGCGCATGACCGCTACCCAATTCCCCATTTTCAGGATTTTTCCATTCACCTCACCGGGGCACGTATTTTTTCTAAAATAGATTTGGTTCACGGTTACCACCAGGTCCCAGTGCGCGCGGAGGACATACCCAAAACAGTGGTAATAACTCCGTTTGGCTTGTTTGAGTTTTTACGCATGCCCTTCGGATTAAAAGACATGGCACGGACATTCCAACACATGATGGATGCGGTGTTGCGCGATCTGCCGTTTGTGTTTGTCTACCTGGATGATATCCTGGTGGCCAGCGCGTCCGAGGACGAACATGTAACCCACCTCAGGACGGTTTTCCGGAGGTTGGAGGAGCACGGGTTAATAATCAACCCGGTGAAATGCCAGTTCAGCGTGATGAGGATTGACTTTTTGGGGCACCGTATCTCACCAGAGGGAGCGATACCCTTGCCCGACAAGGTGCGCGCCGTGGCGAATTTTCCCCGGCCTCAGACGGTCAGGGCGCTGCAAGAGTTTTTGGGGATAGTTAACTTTTATAACCGGTTCCTCCTGATAACCAGTTCCTCTCCCGTGCAGCTCAGCTCATGCAGTCATTATACGCCGCGCTCAAGAAACGGAAGCTGGCGGACAGAGTCGAATGGACTCCAGTGCGAGAGCAGGCATTCTCTGAGGTTAAAACAGCCCTGGCAAACGCCGCTCTGTTGGTGCACCCGGACCCGGGGGCCCGGATGGCGCTCACTACCGACGCCTCGGACGTGGCCATGGGGGCCATCATGGAGCAATGTGTCGCCGGTTCTTGGCAGCCGCTCGCTTTTTTCAGCAGGGCTTTGCGCGACAATGAGCGTAAATACAGTGCGTTCGACAGAGAGTTGCTGGCTCTCTACCTGGCCATACGCCACTTCCAGTTCTGGCTGGAAGGGCGCAGCTTCACTGCATTCGTGGACCACAAGCCACTAACGTACGCGATGGCCAAGGTTTCGGAACCATGGTCGGGCCGGCAGCAGAGTCAGTTGGCCGCGATCTCGGAGTTGACGACCGATATTCAGCATGTGGCAGGTAAACTGAATGTGGTGGCGGACTGCCTCTCGCGCGCAGTAGTGGCCCCAGTCTGCATAGCGATAGATTATACAGCCATGGCCGCAGAGCAGATTGGCGATGCGGACGTGTGCGCGCTCCAGTCTGGACCAACAGGGTTAAGGCTGGAGAGCAGAGTACTGCAAGACGGCAGCCCCCCCCCCCGCCAATCTGTGACGTCTCCACGGGACGCCCGCGCCCGGTGGTCCCAGTTGCCTGGCGCCGCCGAGTGTTTGAGTCAGTTTACGCTCTGGCGCACCCAGGAGTGCGCGCGTCAGTCAAAATGGTGGGAGCAAAGTTCGTCTGGCCGGGCCTGCGCAAACAGGTGAAAGAGTGGGCTGCAGCCTGCGTAGCGTGCCAACAAGCCAAAGTACACAGACACACGAAGGCCCCTTTGGAGCCGTTTCGTATACCGGCTAAGAGGTTCGACCATGTTCATATGGACCTCGTGGGCCCCCTCCCGCCATCGCAGGGGTTCACGCACCTTCTGACAGTGGTGGACCGCACCACACGCTGGCCAGAAGCAGTCCCGCTAGCGGCAACCACGTCCACGGACGTGGCGCTCACCTTTTTGACAACATGGGTGGCACGTTTTCGCATCCCATCGAACATCACATCTGATAGGGGCCCTCAGTTTGTTTCCGACCTCTGGTCTGTGATAGCCCGTAGCCTGGGTGTAGCAATTCATCGCACAACTGCATACAACCCACAGGCCAATGGGTTATGTGAGTGTTTCCATAGGTCACTGAAAGCAGTGCTCAGAGCTTCGCTTACGGATGCAGATTGGGTAGGCCGGTGGCCGTGGGTTCTGTTAGGGTTGCGTTCCACACCAAAAGAGGATTTGGAGGCTTCCCCGGTGGAGCTTGTTTTTTTCTCAGCCACTGCGGTTCGCCGGGGAATTTTTACCAGATAATCCCGCGCTGGACAACTGTCTGTCTCAGCATTCGCAGCATAGTGCAGATACAGGCATGCTACCGGGCCCGGCCCACCACTGTTTTCCACGCGCTTTTGTGCCAAAAACTTTGAAGAACGCGGCGTTCATGTTTGTCAGGCACGATGCCCACCACCCCCCATTGTGCCCACCCTACGATGGCCCTTTCAGAGTGCTGGAAACAGGGGACAAACATTTTTTGTCAGACTTGGGAGGTCGCCGGGAGAAAATATGTATAGACAGACTTAAGCCCGCCTTTGTGGTGGCGAACGAGCAAGTGATGTTGGCTCGGGCCCCTTGGCGTGGAAGACCCCCACTGAGAACTCCCCAGGTAGAAGATTCATCAGAGCAGCCACACGGGCAAGTAGAATGTCCCCCCTCGCCATTGCCCACCCACAGACAGACACACCCCCAGGAGCCCCCCACCGGCACAGCAGCGCCGCGGACCAGCAGATATGGGAGGAGACTGAAGCCAAAAGGACGTGAGGGTTGAAGCTCAGTCTGAGACTCGGGGGGGGGGGGGGGCGGTGTAGGGAACCCACGCTGGGATATTCATCTCAGACTGGAAGCAGAGGGGAGGGGAATATTCCCTCTGCCGGCGGAGCATGGAGAAGGACAGTACGTATTGTAATGGGAAAAGATGGTAATGCAGCAGTAAGGGGTGAATGTGTGAACGTATTGTAATGCAAGATTTCAGGAAGCAGGGGGAAAGAATGGAGTGGTATAAAAAGAGAGACCCTGGTGTATTGAGGGAGTCTTTTTCTGTATATGAATGAAGTGGGAGTGAGAAATAAAGTTCGTCTGTCGTGTAAGTCTGGTTCCTTTATTTACACTCTCCACAATATTACATTTACTCATAAGTTACATACATTTCAAGAGAACATGTTTTATTTGTATATTTTTTGTGAACATATATGAATTTAATACACTTTATTTTGGTAGTTAATGTCCACATTGGCAGCTACCGCAGGTATCTGCGTTATGGTAGTGCATGGGATGTGACGTTGCAGGGTGTTCCAAATGGAGGGTTTTTGTCAAGGGATGTTTCCTTCACTGACAGTATGGAATACAGTTTGAAATACACTGTGGATCAGAACGTAGCTTTATTGTCTGGACTGACAATGGACGCTATACCGAGCTACTTGACTAGCACCGCAAAGTGCTAGTTGCTGACTTTAAAAGCTCTTTCACCTCACTGGAAACAAAGTTTGTCCAGATCCAACTTGCTATACAGGAACACAGTCAACGGATGTCATCCTCGGAACTTGCTACAGACAACCTGAGCCAGCTTGTAAGTGAGCTGGAAAATTTGTACTGTAGCCTACGTGAAACCAGCACCAAGCTAACGGCTAAAGTGACTGACCTCAAAGGACGGAGTCAGCAGCAAAACCTGCATATCCTCAGCCTGGCAGAGTCCACCAAAGCTGGTCACCCTACCAAGTTCTTCTCTGGTCTGCTACATGAGGTTTTTGGCAGCAAGACACTTCCTTCTCCACCGTAGATTGATAGAGCTCACCGCTCCTTGGCAGCCAAGCCGGGGAAAGGACAGCAGCCGTGTCCAGTTATCATCCACCTGCACTGCTACCAGGTAAAGGAGCTACTTATCCATGAAGCCTGGCGTAAAGGGAGATTGGAGTACCGTGGACAGCAGATTCATGTGGTGGAAGATTACTGTCCTGAAGTCCTTAGCCAGCGTGCAGAGTACAAAGTGATGTTGGAATTGTATAACCAAGACCCACAAACAAGCAACAACTGAACACAGCTGCAGTAAAGGCCTGGCAAAGCATCACAAAGGAGGAAACCCAGCGTTTGGTGATGTCCTTGGGTTCCAGACTTCAGGCAGTCATTGCCTGCAAAGGATTCTCAACAAAATATTGAAAAGTAACATTTTACTTAGGGTTATGTTTATTTGTCCAATTACTTTTGAGCCTCTGAAATGAGGAGCGTTTGTATAAAAATAGCTACAATTCCTACATGTTTAATCATATATTTTTGTTCAACCCCTTGAATTAAACCTTAAAGTCTGCACTTCAATTCCGTTGTAGTTGTTTCATTTCAAATCCGATGTGGTGGCATGCAGAGCCCAAATCATGAAGATTGTGTCACTGTCCAAATATTTCTGGGCCTAACTGTACAGTATGTTTTATGTGTGTTTCCCCATACTTCAGTACAATATGTCATGTATGGGTATTGGTACCCTCTGAAGAGCTGGAGCAGGTGGCTGAGGAGAGGGAAGTCTGGGCTTCTCTGCTTGAACTGCTGCCTCTGCAACCCAGACCTCCGGAAAAGCGGTAGAAGATGGATGGATGGATGTCATGTATGAGAGTATTAATGAATGATACAAAGTCTATAGTGTGGGTTGATTCAGCAAGTATTTCACTCTGTGCAGTATTGCGATTGATTTGCATATTTTACCTTTAATATAATTAATGTGACTTCCAACACAGTTTTTTATTGATTATTACACCAAGGATTTTAATTTTGGATACCCTTTCAATCTCTTCACCATTTATACTGTGTTTAAATACTGAGTTGTTGTGATGGTGTGAAATAACGTTATCAATAAAATTTAGCCACCGCTGTGTCGCCCTGGTTTCAAGTGTGGGTGGTGTTTTGTGCTTGTATTGCTAAAATATAAAAGGAAGCACTACAATGGGTCTCAAATATTTGTAATGTGTTCTATTACTGGATGAGTTTAAAGATGAAATACTATAAACCACACATATAAACTAAATTCTAATGGTGACTGAAAAACTCCCATTCCCCAAGGTGCAAGATACACTATTATGACTATAACTCATAAAGGATCACAGAAATGATCTGATAAAAATAAATAAATAAGCAGTTTATTTTATGGTGGCTACTATTGGATGTGCCATTCATTTTCAATTACTCTGTAATTAATATTCACACAATTAAATCTCAATTCAGTCCCTTTCATATTAAGTGGAAATTGTGCTACTTTAAATTTGGCACTTTACCTAAAGTTTAACTTAAAGCGAGGTAGTCGGATCCGGGAAAAAAATGCTTTTTTTGCGTGCATGGAAAGAAAATCCTACCGACACATATAGTGCGATTGTCTGCGAGTGTGAATGACCTGTTCCACGAGCAAATGTACGTTTTTTGGTCCGTGGCTGTTTACATCGGCCAGAATACTTTGTGCACCGATGGGCCGTAGGGATCCCGTATTTTACATCCGGAAAAAAAACAGTGAAACGGGAACAGCAGGAAGAGCCATAGTATCGTCGTCTAATCGTTTTATAACACATTTCACAACTAATAATAGTAACATTTCCACAAAAAATGTGCTATATTAACAGCACGATCGCATTTTGCACACGGCTCGCTCTCCGGCGGCGGCCCCGAGAAGTAAACAAATGCAGGGACGCTTGAAATTTTTCCTCCCGAAAATATCATTTTTAATATTAATTACAGCTAAACAGCAGCAGTTTCGATGCCGACATTTCACATGCAAATCCTAATATACGTGTTCTATACACCATCGGCTTTTGCGTATCCGACTACCTCGCTTTAAAAAGCAAAAGATTTGACTATAAATATGATGTGTTGTTTACCTGTCACAATACGCGACGCGTCGAGGATCTTGAACAACGCTCTCGTATGGATGATCTAATTATAAGTGGACTAGACATCAAATATCAATCACATGGTCATGCTACAACAGGATTGAGAGGTGAGTAGGCTCCCACAAGTGAATCAGTCTCCCGGGAAAACCAGGTGCTTCAGTTCCTTGATAGTAGAAATATAAAGGTCGAAGCAAATGCAATTTCAGCCTGTTATGCTTTACCCAGAAAGGATAATAAAACAAAGAAATCAATTGTGATGCACTTTGTGAACAGAAGGGTAAAGAATAACATACTGAGGCAGGCCAGAAAGCTCCGGGGAACAGAAGTTTACCTAAATGAAGACCTAACAAAAACTAATGCTGAAATAGCACGGCAAGCACGGATGCTGAAAAGACAAAATAAGATACAGGCAACATGGACAAGAAATTGTAGAGTTTGGATCAAACTAAATGGAACACCTGAGCAAGCAAAGAGTATAATAATCAGATAAGTTACTGACTTAAATAAATACAGATGGACACTGATTAAGAAAATTAAGAGACAATGATAATCCATATCCACACACACGGCAAGAATAGTTCTTTTGACATACCATGTCAATGTACTTTAAAAAACAAAAAACAAAAAACTAAACAAAACAAACAAAAAAACTTATGACTGACTTGAGTAGACATCAGTTTTCCCCAGTTGGAGGAAGTCATTTGACACAGAGTGAGGAAATTCAAACTCTGAAAATATGCCATTATGCAGAACCTAAACTACAAGAGATGGATAATGATACTGATCCTGATAACCACTTTTTCAATAATATTCATAACCATTGTGAATATTACACTGAAAAGCAATTCAAAAGTCAAGTGCAACTAGATGGTAAACTATCAATAATGCACTTCAACAGCAGAAGTCTTAACAAAAACTTTCCACAGATTCAGGACTATTTAAAACAGCTAGACAGAAAATTTACAGCTATCGCAGTCTCTGAAACTTGGCTTAATGAAGAGCAGGCTCCTCTGATGGCAATAGAGGGATATCAGATGTTTCATACTAACAGATCTCAAAAAAAGGGTGGTGGTGTTGCACTATATATCGATGACCTGTATAGGTGTACGCTTGTAAATGGAATGTCCTTTTCACAACCAGGGATTTTAGAATGTGTTAATGTTGAGATTGACCAAGATAAAGCAAAAAATCTAATTATAAGTTGTATATATAGAATGCCGGGAACTTGCATTGAGACATTCAGAGATAAATTAGTCGAGCTGTACAATAATATTTCTAGTAAGAAAATGGTAGTAATTTGTGGAGATTTCAATATTGATCTACTAAATCCATATCAACAAAATGTAATTACAGAGTTCATGAATTCTATGTACAGCATGAGTCTATATCCCACAATAACACATCCCAGTAGAATCACAGTTCACACTGCTACACTTATTGACAACCTGTTTGTTAATATTATTGATAAGAAAATAGAAAATGGATTATTGATAAATGATATGTGACCACTTGCCAATCTTTGCACTTATTCATGGCCACACGGGGGCCAATACAGAAAAATTTTTAAAATTGTTCAGATACAAATCACAAAATGCAATCAGTTCTTTTAAAGAAGACTTGCTGAAGCAAGACTGGACAAAAGTCTATGTATCAGATGTAGATGAAGCCTATGACACATTTATAAACATTGTAACCACTCTTTATGAAAAAAAAATTGTCCATTAGTAAAGAAAAAGCTTAATCATAAATTTGCCGATAAGCCATGGTTCACTTCCGCCCTCCAAAGAGAGCAGACACTTTTCTTCCCTGCTCCGGCTCCCTATCTCTCTCTCCCTCCCTAACTGACTGGATCCCAGCTTGCTATCGTTTGTGTCTGCGTGTCTTTACTGCTGATTTATCTAACGAAATTATGGATTTAATAAGCTGGGCTTTGAACGCAATCGACACTGTTTTTTTTACGAGGAAATCAGGCCCGGGGGAGCCTATCTGTCCTGCAGGGACTGCTGCTGCGGGTTATTTAAAGGACACAAGCAATTGGAAACTCTTGTGCCTGTGTGATCTTTCTGTTGAAGATATTGAAGATTTATATCTTTTCGGAGCAATGGTCATCGGAATTCTACTGATTGGCTTTGGGATTGTTCTGGTGCACCGCAAATTGAAGAAGATGGACAGAGCTTATCAAAAAGCGGACCCGGCGAAGCTCTCTCATCAAATTGACCAATTGGGCAGGACTCTGACAGCGGCCAATGGAGAACGGGACAGGAAAATGGATTACATCACGATCACACTGAGAGCTGTTCACAAATCGATTTCAATGCCTGGCCATGATGGAATTGAAGCACTGAATCCGTAGGAGAATAGAAAGTTTTTTCCCTGAAGTCAGTGCTATTCGACCTGTTTTTTCGGCACCCTCAGCACTCAGTCCTCCTGATAATCAACAGTATAATTGTTTTCATAACATTGGCGGGCAGCATCTGACTCTCAAGGACAGCTATCTGGCTCAACTATTCCATCTGCCGTGCTCAAGGACACGTGCCTTTGCTTCATACTCTAGTCATAACATCTGCTGAGGAAGAGACTATTGTTGTCCACCTAACTGATTTGCCACTGATTGCATCCAACTCACACATACTGATCCATTTATACTGATGAAGACATTCACTCACTGCTCTCTTTGTGTCATTGTGTGGATTCTATTGGCTGCTAATTGTGCATTGAGAGTTTTTTTCTTGTAATCATAATATCGGTCATATATGAACTTTATTCTGATCAACAATGCTTTTTTCTTTCTCCTATTGTGTCCCCACCCTCCCCCTCCCCCCGCCTACTATTCCCTTCCTGCTGACAGGCGCCTCCACGACTCGCCGCGTCATTGAGAATGTCATTTATGACGTTTTCAGTGTCAAGTCAAATTCCTCGTATATTTACCTGTTATTTACTTGTAAATGTGCTTGGCAATAAACTTATTCTGATTCTGATTCTGGTTAACCAAAGGATTACAAAAGGCGTGTAAAAAGAAAAATTTATTATATAAAGCTTTCCTAAAGAAAAGGACAAAAGAAGCAGAGCAGCGGTATAAAACATACAAAAATAAGTTAACATATATAATAAGATGTAGTAAAAGAGACTATTACAGTAAAGAACTGGAGAAAAATGGAGACAATATTAAAAATACATGGACAATACTTAACAATATTCTTGGAAATAAAAACAGAAATACAAGCTACCCAACCGATTTTTCAAAAAATAATAAAACAACTCAGAGTGTGAATGCAGCTTCACCTGCAGATGAATTTAATAACTTTTTTGTTAACATTGGTCCTAATTTGGCTCTAGAAATACCCATTACGGTGCCTACAGGTATTACAATAAGCAAAAACACTGCTATAAAAGACTCCATTTTCATAAAGAACATAGACGAGAGAGAGGTCATTGAAATTGTTAAATCGTTTAAAAGTAAAACATCTACGGACTGTGATGGTATTGACATGCTCTTAGTCAAAACTATTATTGAATGCTTAGTGAAACCACTGACGTATATCTGTAACCTGTCTCTCCAAACAGGTATATTTCCCAATGCAATGAAAATAGCTTAAGTAATCCCGATATACAAGACGGGTGACAGAGGGGAATTCTCAAACTATAGACCAATTTCACTATTGCCGCAAATTTCAAAGATACTTGAAAAAATATTCTATGAGAGAATTGACAACTTCATACTGAAGAATAATTTATTGTGTGAGCAGCAATATGGGTTCAGACACAAGAGGACAACTGCATTTGCTCTAATGGAATTTATAGAAAAAATATCATCTGCCGTTGAAAATGAGAGTATTCAGTTGGGGTATTCCTGGATCTTAAAAAAGCATTTGATACAGTGGATCATAATTTATTATTAAAGAAACTACAAAATTGTGGTATTAGGGGGGTAGCACTGTCCTGGTTATGTAGTTACTTAAAGAATAGATATCAGTATGTATGTGTTGGTAACAAAGACTCACAGTTACTGAAGGTTACTTGTGGAGTCCCACAGGGTTCAGTTTTGGGGCCATTGTTATTCAATATGTATATAAATGATATATGTAAAGTTTCAGAAAAAATGGATTTAATATTGTTTCCCGAGGACACTAATCTATTATGCAGTGGAAGCAATTTGGAACAACTTTTGGATACACTCAGAAAGGAATTAGGAAAGCTTAAACTGTGGTTTGATTCAAACAAATTAACGCTCAATTTAAGTAAGACAAAATTTATAGTTTTTAACAACCATCACAACAACTTAGTATCTAAACTCAGTGTAAATGGTGTAGAAATTGAAATGGTATCCGAAACTAAATTTCTTGGAGTAATAATTGATAATAAACTGTGTTGGAAGTCACATATTAATTATATTAAAGGTAAAATTGTAGAGAATGCATGGAAGGATGAGGCTGAGCTTATTTCTCAGGTTCAGTTTTATTCACATAACATTCTCCAACATTCAAAAGCAGAAGAGAATGTAACCCTCAACATCTGTCCATTTTATACCCCCGGACATCAAAGCACAAAGTCACATTGTCTTTAAATCCCAAACACAATGCATCCCCCTTCAGGCCTTCTTGCCTCCACCTAAAATCCCGGTGATCAGGAAATTCCTCACAGCCATCTCTTTGCATACCAGAAGGCCAGATCTCACATCCTCCTATTACCCCAGGAGGTCCAGACCTTTTGTTTCACTGAGACGTGAAGCCACAATAAGCATACAGTAATCTACCTGTGAGCATATGAAAAGTAATATACATGTGAGCATATGAAACCACATATGTGCACCACATAACCCCCCCAAACGTCTAAGATGGAACAACATAACCACAGATTGCATGTCATAATAAAATCACTACACATCAGTCCACATGCTGTCTTGGCCGCAATCTTCTGCCGTATCTGCTGCAGGCAGGCTTAACCACCTCCACGGCATCCTCCTGCTGTGGAGCTGCTGTCTGAGGATTAAAACTGTTAGTCAATCTCTGTGGGTGTTCTGGGGGAATGCTCTCTAGGGGGTCTGCCCCGCCGAGGAACCTTCGCCAACTGCACAGCTTCGTCAGCCATCACAAAAGCGGGTTTGAGCCTGTTTATGCCAATCATTTCTTTTCTGCCCCCCAAATCTAGCAAAAAATGCTTATCACCTGTTTCTAGCACTCTAAATGGTCCATCATAAGGCGGTCGCAAGGTTGGGCGGTGAGCATCATGTCTGACAAAAACAAACTCCGCATTTTTTAAAGCCTTAGGCACAAAAACACGCGGAAAACTGTGGTGAACAGGGCCAGGTAGCGTACTCAGGCCCATGCTATTCTGTAACCGCTGAGCCGGGGAGCACTCTGGCGCTGGATTGTCAGGGAGAAATTCCCCGGGCAGCCGAAGTGGCTGTGCGAACACTAGCTCCGCTGGGGAGGCTTCTAAATCTTCTTTAGGCGCAGAACGCAACCCCAATAAAACCCATGGTAGTTTGTCCACCCAATTTGCATCCGTAAGCGACGCGACCTGTGAAAACGTTGGCATAACCCGTTAGCCTGCGGGTGATACGCGGTTGTGCGGTGGATCGTTGCCCCAAGGCTGCGGGCCATCGTTGACCAAAGTTCGGAAATAAATTGAGGGCCTCTGCCGGACATAATATCCGACGGAACTCCAAAACGCGCTACCCATGCCGCTAAAAAAGCACGCGCCACCTCCTCGGCTGTGGTTGATGACAGGGGAACCACTTCCGGCCAGTGCATGGTGCGGTCAACCATTGTCAGAAGATGTGTGCACCCTTGCGAGGGCGGTAGGGGGCCTACAAGGTCCACGTGGACATGATCAAACCTTTTAGCTGGGATATGAAACGGCTCCAAGGGAGCTGTCGTGTGTCTATGAACCTTGGCCCACTGACAGGCCATGCAGGCTGCCGCCCACTGTCTAACTTGTTTGCGCAGGCTCAGCCATACAAATTTCTCTCCTACCATTTTGACCGAAGCGCGCACTCCCGGGTGCGCCAGAGAATGGATCGAGTCAACGAGAGAGAGAGAGAGGCACGCAAGAGGCAGTCTGCCACTACATTAAGTTTACCTGCTACATGCTGGATATTGGTAGTGAACTCCGAAATCGCGGCCAGCTGTCTCTTCTGCCGGCCCGACCAAGGTTCTGAAATCTTGGCCATCGCGAAAGTCAGCGGCTTGTGGTCAACGAACGCGGTGAAACGGCGTCCCTCCAGCCAGAACTGGAAGTGACGAATGGCCAAGTGGAGAGCTGACAACTCCCTGTCGAATGCGCTGTATTTTTGCTCACTATCGCGCAAAGTCCTGCTGAAAAATGCAAGCAGTTGCCAGGCTCCGGCCACATACTGTTCCACAACCGCCCCTATGGCCACATCTGACGCGTCAGTAGTGAGCGCTATGCGGGCCGTTGGGACTGGGTGTGCTAACAACGCAGCATTTGCCAGTGCTGTTTTGACTTCAGAGAATGTGCGCTCTCGCTCTGGAGACCATTCGATTTTATTTGTGGGTTTTTGTTTTTTTAGTGCAGCATACAATGGTTGCATGAGCTGTGCCACGCGGGGGAGGAAACGGTTATTAAAATTCACCATTCCCAAAAACTCCTGTAACGCTTTGACCGTTTGTGGCTGGGGAAAATTTGTCACCACGCGCACTTTGTCAGGCAGAGGAACCGCTCCTTCTGGAGAGACGCGATGCCCCAAAAAATCAATCTGCGTCACCCCGAACTGACACTTCGCTGGGTTGATTATTAGTCCATGATCTGCCAACCTCCGGAAAACTGCCGTGAGGTGGTTTTCGTGTTCGTCTTCGGATGTGCTGGCTACCAAAATGTAGTCCAGGTAGACGAACACAAAGGGGAGATCGCGCAACACCGTGTCCATCAAGCGTTGGAAAGTCTGCGCCGCGCCTTTAAGCCCAAACGGCATGCGCAAAAACTCAAAAAGCCCGAAAGGAGTTATTACCGCTGTTTTGGGTATGTCCTCAGCACGCACTGGGACCTGGTGGTAACCGCGTACCAAGTCTATCTTAGAAAAAACGCGCGCCCCCGCTAAATGAACTGAAAAATCTTGGATATGTGGGATTGGGTAGCGGTCGTGTGCTGTAGCATTGTTCAGCCTGCGGAAATCACCGCAAGGCCGCCACGAGCCATCAGCTTTCGGGACCATGTGAAGCGGTGAAGCCCATGGGCTCTTTGAACGTCTGATGATGCCCAATTTTTCCAGGTTGGCGAACTCCTAGTGCGCTATGGCCAGTTTAGCTGAATCCAAGCACTGAGCTTTTGCAAAAACGGGCGGTCCGGTGGCAGTAATAAAATGCTCCACCCCGTGTTTAGCCATGGTCGCCGAAAACGTTGGAACCGTGAGTGCTGGAAACTGAGTGAGGAGTGTGTGGAACTTACCACCTGCAGCTGTGACGTTGGCTTGTGCTGTTGGCGGGGCCACTCTAGCTGTACAGGGAATAGAATAAAAAGAGAGTGCATTAACCAGGCGTCTGTTAGCAAGATCGACCAACAAACCATGTGAGCACAAAAAATCAGCACCTAACATGTTGAAATTGACTGCCACTATGACGAAAGTCCACTCGAATGCACGGCCGTGTAAAGACAGAGACAGAGTCCTCTCCCCGAAGGTCTTAATCGCCGAGCCGTTTGCTGCTGACACCCCAGGACCACTGGAAGGCACCAGCCGGTCAGCGTAGGAAGGTGTGATGAAACTCAGCTGGGAGCCTGTGTCCACGAGGAAGTGCCTTCCCGAACGCGCGTCCCTCAAGTAGAGCAGCTTGTTCTCCTCTCCGAGAGCCGCAGCTGCTACCGACTCCCGGTCTTGGCGTTTCCCGAGCGCTTGAAATGGCACGGTGGAATGCACTTGCGTGCCCTCTCGGCGAAACCACGATGGTAAAAGTAAAGGGCGTCGTCTGCTCCGTGTCTCCTGGCCCCCGCCGCCGCCGTCGTCGGTGAGTCCGGTGCTGCAGCCTCTGGCCCCCTGCCATCTCCGGATGTTGTGTGCAGCTCTGCTGCTGCGGCCGTGGCCGCACGCCGTCTGTTGGCGTCGACGAGTCGCTGCGCCTCCTGGCCCAGCTCGTGGTAGTCTCGTCAAGCCAGCAGCGGTGAACTGGCCAGGGTCACTCTCACCGCTGGCGGTAGGGTCCTGAGGAAAAGGTGGGTGAAAATGAAGCCATCATCTTCGGAGTTTCTCAGACTCAACATCTTCGCCATCAGGTCTGCAGGTCTGTCGCCCTCACATTCAGTCAGCGCCAGGAGCCTCTCTGCTCGCTCTTCCACTGAGGGGGTGAAATAACGGATGAGTGCAGCCTTCAGCGTGCTGTACTTGTCGTCGTTTGGCGGGTGGTTGATCAGGCTCTCCACTCGCTGGGCTGTGTGGTTGTCCAGCTTTGCAACCACATGGTAGAACTTTGTGGCGTCTACCGAAATCCTCCGAAGATGGAACTGTGCCTTGTCATATAATGTGATAATTATGTGTGGTGTGTCTTTAAGACTGTGGTGACGTCACAGGTCAGAGTTGACCTTCACCGAGTGAATATTGTATGAAAATGGCGATGTGTTGATGTTGCCGCCTGTTAATGTTTCCCGCTCCTAGTTTTAAAAGAGAACTTTGTTGAAACCACTATTCGTGTGGACCTCAGTTCTTTACATGCCTCGACTGCGTTAAACCAGGGGCGCGGATTTTTCTGCCAGAAGTCTGGTAGCTGAACTGTGGCTGCATTAGTTTGGCTGGCTCCTGATGCGTCTGGCCCAGGAGAATCGTCTCCGCTCATGATACATCTTAGGGTCACCAGTGTAGAGAATGCATGGAAGGACGAGGCTGAGTTTATTTCTCAGGTTCAGTTTTATTCACATAACATTCCCCAACATTCAAAAGCAGAAGAGAATGTAACCCTCAACATCTGTCCATTTTATACCCCCGGACATCAAAGCACAAAGTCACATTGTCTTTAAATCCCAAACACAATGCATCCCCCTTCAGGACTTCTCGCCTCCACCTAAAATCCCGGTGGTCAGGAAATTCCTCACAGCCATCTCTTTGCATACCAAAAGGCCAGATCTCACATCCTCCTATTACCCCAGGAGGTCCAGACCTTTTGTTTCACTGAGACGTGAAGCCACAATAAGCATACAGTAATCTACCTGTGAGCATATGAAAAGTAAGCAGCAGACTACATCATCCCAGGTGCACAACCGAGAGGTTTCGTAGGTCCTTCCTACCAACGGCTGTCAGACTGTACAACCTAAGCAGGGCTGCTCGCAGAGATAGCAAAAAGACGTAACAAACTAATAGTTTTTTTTTTAATGCAAAAGATGCAATAGACTTACACAATGGTCCCCTCCGGCATACAACTAGGAACATACCGGTCGCTATGGAGGGTGAGAATATGTATGGGCACATAATCATACCATGTAGGATAACTAAGTAGACGGTTATGCTGTTTCATCCCATCTAGCAACAATGCTCTGCACTGTGTGTGTTTATATATTTACATATTTATTCCATCTAGCTACAATGCTCAGCACTGGGTGTGTTTATATTTATATTTATATATCTATATATTTATTCCATCTAGCTACAATGCTCCGCACTGTGTTTTTATATATCTACATATTATTCCATCTAGCTACATTGCTCCGCACTGTGTGTGTTTATATACTTGCATATTTATTCCACCTAGCTGCAATGCTCCGTACTGTGGGTGTTTATATATTTACATATTTATTCCATCTAGCTACAATGCTCTGCACTGTGTGTTTATATATTCATATACTTATTCCATCCAGCTACAATGCTCTGCACTGTGTGTCTGTGTGTATATATATATTTTATAGTAATATGTACATATGTATATTAGCTGCTCTTGCTTGCTTGTTTTTTTTTCTTGCCTTCTGATTGTTGCTCTGAGTGTTGCTATCCCTGTGCTGTTGCAATCCTGGAATTTCCCCGTTGTGGGACTAATAAAGGCTTATCTTATCTCTTATCTTATCTTAATATACATGTGAGCATATGAAACCACATAAGTGCACCACAAAATATCCAAATCAATTGCAATACTACAGAGAGTGAAATATTTGCTGAATCAACCCACACTATATACCTTGTATCATTCATTAATACTCCCATACATGACATATTGTGCTGAAGTATGGGGAAATACATATAAAACAAACATATATCCAGTCTTTATGCTTCAGAAGAGAGCTATTAGAATAATAAACAAAGCTGCTTACAGGGAACCAACAAATCCACTTTTTCTTAAATTAAAAGCTCTCAAGTTGAAAGATCTGGTTGACTTTAACCTGTTGCACTTCTGTGTACCGCGGGCGGCCACGTTTCTGCATCCTAGGACGCACGAGGGCGTCCGAGTATGCACACTGTGCGTACTAGGAGGCACTGAAAAAAAAAACATCTGCATTTCCGTTCTTCCACTACAGACACAGCCGTGAACAGAAAGCCAAAGGAGTGCTTTGATTGGTTGAGATGTGATTGACCTCTCATTCGACTAATAAGAGCCTTGAATTGGGTTTCTGAAACCTTGAAGAACCAATGACTGAAAACCTAGCAAGAAGGACCTGCCTACCAACGGCTGCCAATACAGCCAGCCAATTGAAGCGCAGAAGTTCGAAAGCTGTTTTGTGTAAGGCTGGGTGACACACAGGCGTTCGCCAGTCTTTTTTTCTTATTACTGTTTTTATTTGTTTTGAAAAATCATTCGCCAAAACCGCAATCATGGAAGCGCAAAACCGCAATAATGGAATTATGGTTTGACCGGGTCACGTGAGCAGAACCACAAGTCCGTAACAAGCGGACCAGCGTCGCGTTCGTCTGACAATGAGGAAGAGAAGCTCATCAGCTACGCTGCTGTTGTGAACAGGTGAGTGTTATAAGCTAAATTATTCTTTATCCCTGAAAATTGTAATCAAAAATGACTTTTGACCGATCAGTAAATTACAGCTGTGCGTCGTAGACCGCAGCGCAACGGGCAATGTCCGTCCTCTGTAGTGGGGGAGGGGACAACCCCCCCCCCACACACACACACAGCCCTGAGTGTCACCTTTCATTAGAGCCCAAAATGAAGCTTCTATATTGAATCATTCAAAAGTTACAGATGTTTTTCCAAACTGTGCCATTTGGCACAGTTCAAAAACGCCTGGGAACTACCTGAGAACAAAGCTGTGTAATATATTCATTTTTTGTGGTATTGTTACAAATTTTTGACCTCAGCTGGATAACACTTGGTTCTACATTTCTGTTGCATTTTCCAGCCCGGATCTAAAGCTGTGTGTTATTTGCAAGCATTTGTATCCAAAAAAAAACACCCAGGCAAAATTTATTTACTTCAAGTTCACTATGTTTAGATGACTGTAACTCAGTGGCCGGAGCACTTAGAGAAATTATGACTGTTTTGCCAAAAAATTCAAAGTGTTTTCTTTTAAATGAGACCAACCCCATGAAGATGCTGCAAAGGGTTGAAGAACAGCTTTTGATTTACTTTGGGCACGTTATTTTTTGGCGTTTTTAGGGAAATTGAGTGCAAGGGGTTAAAACTGCAGTAATAATGTTTAAAGTGAAAAATCTATCACTGCCCGCAAATATCCAAAAGTTGTTTCAAATAAGGGAGAAACAATATCATTTCAGAGGAACATGTATATTTCAAATACCTTCAGTGAGAACTACCACCAAGCAACACCGTGTTTCAGTGCAAGGAGTCAGATTATGGAACGATTTTGGACCTGAATTAAAATCATGTACAACGCTTGGACAATTTAAACAAAAACTAAAGGAAGAAATACTCCAAACATATATACAAGATGACATGTAAAATCACATAAGGATTGTTATATCCAGTCTGCGTTGTGTTGTAACTTAGTTTCTTGCCACATTTTGTCTTAGCTATGTTCTGAATTGTAATCGCTCTTGTTTTGTTTTTCTTTTGAATTCTTGGATGGAATATGGGTGGGCAATATAAGCTGCGGCTTCAGCCATCACCCATTTCGGATAACTTATGTTGAACTGCATAATCAGAGGAGTTATTGTCTAATTTGACCCTGTTGGATTTTCTTTCCCCCTTTGTTATATTATTCTGTTTGTTTTAATCTGTACTTTTAATCTATCCAAAAATAAAGATTCATTCATTCATTCAATACATTGGTGTCAAAAGGTCGCCATTCCGAGCAGATCCTGTTTGGACTCTACAATGAAATACACACAAATTAAGTACATGCACAGCACGAAAGTGCAACATATAAAAAAAAAAACAACAGCAAAAAAAACACCTTTTTAACCAGGATTACAACTAGCTTATTTCATCAGATATTGTCAACACAAAAAAGAAACATACAAGGACGGACGTAGCATTGAGCTAGGTCATCATTTAAACATGATTAAGTTTTCGTCTGTCCTAAGTGAACTTTCCACTGTTGGAAAAAATAACATAAAACATGAATATCACATCACTCACCGTCCTGTATATCACAATATCATGGCTTCAACTGTTGAAGTTGGGTGCGTTACGGCTGTACATTCAATTCAATTCGGGTGGCTCGGTCTAATTCCTGGTGCGTCTCTATCTATTTTGTGGTGAGTCTGCTTGTGCTCCCCACTGCAAGCTCAGTCTGCTTCCCTCTGCATTCTCTCATCAGCCGAAACGCACAGAAAACTCTGCTGAACCGCTGTGTTGATTTCTGCTGATTTCTGTTAAGCCATTGTATCGTTGTTGTTTATAATATCACTTGTTCGCGGGCTCACTGACGAAAAATTGCAAATGGCGGCCAGCAAGCGATTCTTGAAAGTCAGCGTAACGCCCACTCTCATGACGCTACACCCAGACCAATGAATGGCCAGCAGTGGCGTGACGAAACCGTGCCAGTACCCTTCGGACCTACTCTCGATTGGTGCTGATAAAAGTGGAACAGTTCCGAAATAGCAGAACTGTTAGGCCATTGGGTGCCGAATGGAAAAACGGACAAAGGAGGCCGAACCGTGCCAAACGAGGCCAAACTGGGCCAAGTGGAAAAGCGCCTTATGTCTCCCGCTCCAGGCTTATTTACTCCAGGTGACGCCACCCCCCAAAGGTGAGGCATCACCCCTCCCTAGCCTAGGGCACCGCCATACTAATATCATATATATATTACAATCCTACAGTCACACTCCTAAGTTGTACCACTAATAGGATAAATGACCATAAGAACCAACTTATATGTTTCACATTACCCACATGGTTCTCATCATCCCAATCCATAACAACTTCAACATGTGAATACAGTCAGAATATATTGAACATAATAACCATAAACAAAACAAATCTATTAATAAATGCACATTATCAGACACACCGTAAGCCCCCACACATTCAACCCGGGTCTCCCAAAGAAAGCCCCCCCCCCCCCGGAGTGTCTGTCACGCAGCCCACTTCCAGAGCGTCTCAGTTTCTTTGTGACAGGAGACGGACTGCATAGACACCCTTTTCTGCTCCCACGTCGCTGCTCGTTGGGATGCCGTCTCGACCCAAACTCAGGTAGCTGTCTCCGCTGGACTGGCCCACCCAGAGATTATCCTGTCCAGCTGTCAGTTTCTTGGAACTGCTCACCCGACCAAGCCGAGGCTCGACCCCAAGGTGCATGTCATCACCCTCACCCAGGGAAGCGCTCACTGACTTTCTCCGTCGTCTGCATCGCAATCTGGCACCCTTATGACTCCTCAGCAGTTTGCCAAGTTGACTTGAGCCATGTCCCTTGCTTTTGGTATCAGCACAGCCAGGGTTCATGCCGTCTGGTGATGCCCCAGATACCAGATGATGTTGCGTTGGAGCGGCACCAGTCACTGTTGGCTCAGCAGCCAGAACTCATCGGCTACCAGAGCCCTGTAGCTCATGCTCTTTGGACCTTTCCGCCACCGCAGAGGTCCAACCATGCTGTTCGAGTCCACCGTCCATGGGACCAGAAACACTGGCATGGGACCCTCACCTTGTCAGCGTACTAAGGTGCTGGCGGTGTCCCTCTTCACCCAGAATGGGCCACCCAAAGTCCCACACTTCTTCGCCACTTCCCATATAAAATGGCCTGTTACACAGACCACCACCTGCCCATGTGATGGTGAAACCGAACCCATTAAACAAGTCACTACCCATCAGATTAATACCTTCTCGAGACATTGAGATGTCAAGGGGATCGTTACCATAATCACAACAGGCAATGTATGTTTTACTCACATTGGAGTGGGGAAAACACAATCTTACAATTTCCAAGTTCAAAATGGAGGTTGCCGACCCCGTGTCCACCAACATCGGCACCGGCTTCCCGTCCGTGTTGGGGGAGACGGTGTGGACCACTGTGGGTACCTTCTTCTTTCCACCGTCCCTAACAGACCTCCGTTCTTCCTTGTCAAAAATGCAGTAAACTCTGGCGAAGTGATGGAGCAGACCATACCATCCACAATGCTTGCCCTCTGCTGTGTACTCCCTGGCACGATAGCAGTGCCAGCTGGATCCGCTGCCATAGCCTCTCGGCGTCCCCGGGGTGGACCTCAACTTCACGATGGCCACGCAGTCAACATCGCTTCCATCGTCCAAATCCAAGGCCAGGGTCATCCCATATGTGTTGTTCTTTGGCAGGGCTTCGCTTCGTTTTGTTTTAACGGGGGTGGAGGTCACTTTTTCACACAGGGCCATGTAGGTTTGGATTTTTTTTTACCCTTAATAATAAACACCTTCATTTAAAAACTGCATTTTGCGTTTACTTGTGTTGTCTTTGTCTAATATTTGTCACCATGGGTTGAGATGCCGTCTCGGCACTCAGCCCATGTTTTCCCTCATCCCTGCTTCCCATTAAGCAGCGTCTCAGCTGGCCCCCAGCTGGCAGCATTATGGACAGCTGGGGCCAATTAGTCTTCATCAGCTGGGGCGCTGCCAATGAGGATAAATAGGAGCAGCCTCGATGACTCGGGGCTGCGACATAAACACATTGCTAAGCTGAAGCCCCTTCGTCTGGTGTCAGCTTATACTCCTCTTGCAGCATTCCTGTGTTTGTATCCCGCTGTGAGTATGTACGTCTTGTTACCCCCACGTCCGGTACGAGCTGCTTACCTCTGCGCTGTGCAACCTGTGAGTGTACGTCTGCATGAGTATCTGTGCTCTCCTCATCCCTTCCCCTTTACCCTGAATAAAATATCACGACTCACTGGCTTGCCCCTGGCTCTGATTGCCCGGCTCCCTAGAGCCGGATATGACAGTATGTCGCAGCCAGAAGAGTTGCCGGCGGCCGTGGGTCGCTGTGGAAACGTACCTTTCTGTCGGGGTGTCAGCGCTGCTAGCATGCCGTTCCCCAGGAGTCACTTTCGGCGCCAGGGCGACGAGCTGAGGTCCATCTCGGAGGCTGTCGACGGGACACTCTTCACCCTGCACGACGCCTCCAACGCGAGACGCTGGCATCCGGGCCGTGCTGAGGAACTCCTGGACTGTCACCCTCACTCTCTGTACCATCTGGAGGACAGTGCCAGGATAGACGCTGCAGGTACACAGCGAGAGAAGCTCCACGGGGTGGATGGAAATCCCGGCAGGGAGTCGAAGTGGGCGACGTCTTTCCCCGCTTCGGAGTCCCGTTCCTGCCGCCATTCCAGTCCGGGAGTTCGCGCCAACCAGAGGACTTCCCCCGACCTGCGCCACGTCACTCGGGATTCCCTTCAAGGAGCCGCAGCTGACAGCAGTTATGTCCGGGGTCGAGTGGCTGTCGCGAGCTCTACTGTGTTTCCTGTCACCACCTTCAGGCATGTGGCGGCGGCAGTGAGATTGATGGTGAGGACTTCAGGGCTACGAAGCTTTCCCGTGCTCGACGCCTTCCTCGTCTCGATCTCCGATCTGGAGCGGCGAATCCTGGGTTTCCCCCTCGCTTCGTCCCCTGGGAGTAGTCGTCATCACATCGCCGAGTCACCTCTGCACGAACCTCGTCCGGATCCAGTTCTGGGTCATCGTCAGGACCGTTCCTCCCACGCAGCTGTCATCCCTTCGCCTCGTCAGTGTGGAGATTCTACAGCTTCGTCCCCTGAGCCTCGTTCCCCCGCTGTCATTCCTGGACATTCGGGCTGGCTCACCCCGGCTGTTTCCCCCTCCTCCTCGACGCGCTTCCTGACCGCTGTGTGTGCCTGGAATCCCGGCCTGGTGAGCTCTCTGCTGGAGACAACGCGAGCGACCCTCAGACGAATTCCCGGGGGGTCCTCCGTTATCGCCGGGCGGGGAGAGGAAGAAGCAGATTCCACTACAGCAGGCGATACTCAACCTCCAGGGGGGCAGGCAAGTCATTGTTTTTTCACACCTGCTTAATGATTTGCTCTGTCACGTCCCTGGAGGAGAAGTTCAGGGTTCGCAGCTCCCTGAACTTTCCCCACCTGCTGTAACCTGTATGCCTAATCCCGCATCCTCTGTGTCTCTCTCCGCCGAGCGGTCCCCGGCTCCGGGTCAACGTGGTGGGATATGGAGAGGGCCTGTGGTTCCGCAGCTACATTGCGGACGGAGGAGGGGGACTGACTGCTGCGTGGAGTCTACGCCGACGACTGAGCGTCCCCGGGTCTCCACGGAGGAGCGGTTCGGTCCGGCGGGACGAGATTCTTCTGGCTTCACGCCGAGTGGATCGTCGGCGGGGTTACCTGAGCTGGAGGGATCTCAAGCTGCGCTGACCATCGTGCTGGCTGCGGGGCCCGACGCGGCTAGATGGGAGCCTGACAACGACCTCCTGACGACGGATCCTGGATCTTCGCAGTCCTGGACGGCGTCAGAACCCAAGATCAGGCGAGTGCTCTCCTTTCTTTTCTCTCTTTTTATCCCCGAGCACTTCAGCCTATGTCCAGGGGAGACGAGCCGGGTGCAGCCGTCCGCTGCGTCTGAGCTCGTCTCGCCGGGTTCTGGCGCTGCCGGTGATCCTGATCCCGGTTCTGTTTTCTCTTCTGAGCCTTCTTCCAGGGTCACCGGCAAGGAGTTGCTGTTCCTCGTGGTGCTGGAGGGTCCGGGTTCAACGTTGGAGGTCGGTTCTGGTGCAGTATTCAACGTGGGTTCGCCCGAGACCCAGTCGGGGTCCAACGTGGGTTCGCCTGAGGCCCGATCGGGGTCCGACGTGGGTGCTGCCCCAGTATTGTCCAGGTCCGGTGAGGAGGTGGCCGTTTTCCTGCGGCCTGACGCCCGCCGCCCTCGTCATCGGCTCTCCCCTGAGCCTCTTCCACCGGGATCCGCTCTGATCCTTCGCCCGTCTCAACGGTCCTGGTGGTTGAGTGATGCGGGTCGACGACCCGACCCACAGAACTTTCGGTTCGGTGATCTGGTTCCCCCCACTGGTCTGTTTCCCTCTGGGCAGCCTGGTTCGGCTGCTGGTGGACTGGATTCCTGGGATCTGGGTCCAGAGTTCGCCGTCCGAACACTTCTCTTCCCCTGATTCGCCAGCTGGACTATGGGCGGGGAGATCTCCGGAGCCATCTCGGCTATTTTTGGACTCTGCCTGCCATGCACCTCGGGTGTCACCTTCTTTTATCGTTATTAAGGTCACTTGGGTGTAGTATTTTTGTCCTGTTGGTGGATTCGTATTTATAGTGCTGTGTGTTTTTAGTCCCGTTTTTGCATTGTAGAGTTATGTTTTGTTTTCCGTAACACCATGCTCTGCAGTTATCCATTTATTCCAGTCACTTTCATTTCTTTAGGTGACTGGGTATTTATATATTCGTGTGTGTGGGTTTTTCTTTGCCTGCACTCAGTATTTCTCTTATGTCCTGTTTGTTCATTAGAGTCATGTGCCTTGTTTTTCGTAACACCATGCTCTGTAATTGTCTATTTGTTCCAGTCACCCTCACTTTTCTTGGTGACTGTGTGTATGTACTTAAATTAGCGCTGTGTATAGGTTCCCTTTTATTTAACCGTACTCAGCATTTTTGCCCTGTACCTTTTTGGTGGTTCTTTTTTCCTTGCTCTGGGTCACGCATGGTTGGTACTCTCTGGATAGTATGTAACCGGCGTGCTGACCCAGTTCTTCTCCCCATCTGTACCTGGGTTAATTATTCTGTTTTGTCAGTATTGTATTTGGGTTTTTCTTTCCCGCTACCCTACATTGCCCCATTGGTGTTGTCCTTCCCTTGGCTTCTTCCCCTCTGGTCCGCCTCCCTTCCTCCCACCCTAGGTGGGGGGGGGGGGGGCTGGGATGTTCCTGGTCGTTCAGGAGCCCGACCTTGAGGGAGGGGCTCTGTCACCATGGGTTGAGATGCCGTCTCGGCACTCAGCCCATGTTTTCCCTCATCCCTGCTTCCCATTGAGCAGCGTCTCAGCTGGCAGCATTATGGACAGCTGGGGCCAATTAGTCTTCATCAGCTGGGGCGCTGCCAATGAGGATAAATAGGAGCAGCCTCGATGACTCGGGGCTGCGACATAAACACATTGCTAAGCTGAAGCCCCTTCGTCTGGTGTCAGCTTATACTCCTCTTGCAGCATTCCTGTGTTTGTATCCCGCTGTGAGTATGTACGTCTTGTTACCCCACGTCCGGTACGAGCTGCTTACCTCTGCGCTGTGCAACCTGTGAGTGTACGTCTGCATGAGTATCTGTGCTCTCCTCATCCCTTCCCCTTTACCCTGAATAAAATATCACGACTCACTGGCTTGCCCCTGGCTCTGATTGCCCGGCTCCCTAGAGCCGGATATGACAATATTTAAATTTGTTTGATGATCTGAAACATTTGCCGGTTCCGCCGGTTCCGCCGGACCGGTGGCGCCACACGAGTCGGCTGCCTGTTGCAACAGCCTTTTTTTATCTTCCTTCTTCTTTCTACACCTTTCACTCTGTATATATATCACGGACGCACGGATTGCCCCGGGGGTCTCCCGGGTCGGCGGACGGAGCCACGGTTTGCAGCGGGAGACGTTACAGCGGGGAGGAGCTAGTGCTAGCTAGCACTTGGCCGCCGCCCGGTGCTAATGGGTGTCATATCCCGAGCGCTTTGTCCGCGCTCGGGTTATTCCTCATCCCTGTCAGGTTTTGACAGCTGGTGTCGTCACACGGGTTTCCCGGGCTCTGATTGGCCAGACGCTCGGGAGCTCTCAGCTGTCAGAACCTGGGCAGCTGTGCCGCGTTTCCAATCATGAGCAGCTGGCTTTAAATGTCAGTGCGAGTGAACTGGACGGCGCGGCTGTCTTGTCAGAAGTCCTATGACTTTCCCCTGTCTCCTTACCACATGCTCCCTGGGTTCCTCGACGTATCCCGCTGCATGTAAGTGATTTATTTGGAACTGTCTTCTCCCTCGCTGACGTTCCTTCCTAATTACGGCAGACGAGAGCTCCTCGTCACTGCCATAACTCTCTATTGTGAATTTATGTTGTGTTGTGTAACGAAGCCTGCGTGGCAAAGTTATGTTGTACACCTAAGTCCTGTGCTTTATAAATAAAAGAACTGAACTGCAATTTACTGAACTGAGGCGTCTTATGCTGGCTCGTGAGGGCCAGCCGTGACAGTAGACAGCCGCCAGAAGGAGACACCGTTCTCAGTAAGTTGCGTTCTGGGAACTTTGTCCTTCCTGTCCAGGTACGCGGCGTTGGAAATATGCCATCTCAGCGGAGTCATTCTCGGGGTTCCCACGTCCTGCTGACCAAGGCGCTGGAGGAGGTAGATGAAATCCTCATTATCGCCTCCGACCTCGATGGGCATCCAGACACCTCCCTCGCCCCTCCTCTCCTCGGTTATCAGCCCGATGAACAGTGGTATTTAGACCGGGCTGAGGAGGTGCTTGACCGTCTGCCTTCCCGCTACAACGGTCACCCCGAGGTCGACGCGAGGAGACTCGACATCGCTGCCCAACGCCAGACAATTCTGATGTACGAAGAGGAGGAGGCTGCAAGGTGGAGTGATCTCTGGCTCCAGCTGCCTGAGGCGCTGGAGGAGGTGGATGACTTCATCAGCGCTTCCGCCAGCCTTGACGACTCATCCGAAGCGCACTACTACCTGGACTGCGCTGAGAGAACGCTCGACCGGTTGTCTTCCCGCTACACCGACCACTTGGACGTCCAAGCGAGGAGACAAGAGATCGCCGTCCACCGCGAGGTGCTCCAGGAGATCGAGGAGGAACGAGGCCAAAGGCGGAGTGACCGGAGCTCCCGCTGCCCGCTCTGGAATCCGGATCCTTCCCTCGATCCAGTCCTGGAGTTCGCACCATCCGGGGCCCGTCGTAGACGTCGACACCGTGGCCAGAGACGTTCTCAGCGTGACTCCCCTCCGGAATCCGCTCCGGTTCACTGGGCTGACCCCATTCATCCCACTGCTGTCTCTTCGGCGTCTCACCTGGAGGAGACCCCAGCAGCCTTTCCCCCCGGGCCTGCTTTCCCCGCTGAGCTGTCAGCGCGTCACGCCCGGGCTGACTTGGCTGTTGCCCCCTCCGCTTCGACGCCTTCTCCAGCGGCTGGGAGTTTGAGAAGTTTTGCTCCAGTGGACAGCGCGGCTACACCATCCCGAGTGGCCCCCTCTCCTCCAAGAGAGTCTCCGGCCACCACCCGGTGGGAGGAGGATGGAATGACGTTCCCAACGGCAGGTTCCACCGCTCCTCCGGGAGCCAGGCAAGTTCAAGTTCACTTTTTTCCATCTAATAGTGATTTGTTCTGTCTGACTCCTGGGGGTGAGGCTCGGGGTTTGCAGCCCCCCGAGCCTCAACTCCCTGCTGATATGTTAATTAAACCCGCTGCCTCTGTGTCTCCCCCTGCTGAGCACGCTTCGACCTCTGAGGAGCGTCACCAGACGAGGAGTGAGCCTGCGGCCCTCGGGCAGAAGACCCCAGCCCCGCAGCCATTTTCTGGGCAGAGGAGGTCGGACGATTGGTTGGAGCCTGTGCCGACGACGGAGCGTCCCCGGGACTCCGCAGATGAACAGTCCGGTCCAGCGGGCCGAGAGCCCCTCACCTCCACGCCACATGAACAACTAGCGTGGACGATGACGTCGGGGGGTCCTCGAGCTGCAAGAGCCCCTCTTCCAGGGGCAGATGACGTCGCGACGGAGTGGGAACCGGACGACGACCTCCTCCCGTTTGAACCCGGAGCATCGAAGTCCTGGATGGCGGCAGAACCCGAGATCAGGCAAGTGCTCTATTTTCTATCCCTCCTCTTCTTTCTGGAGCATTATTGCCTGTCTCTCGGGGGGGCGAGCCGGGTGCAGCCGTCTGCTGCGCTCGAGCCTGTCTCGCCGGGCCCTGCCGCTGCCGGTGATCCTGATCCCGGTTCCTTTTGTCCCTCTGAGCCTCTCCCCAGGGTCACTGGAGGCGAACCTGCTCTTGGTGCCACCTTGGAGGGTCCGGCTCTCGGCATGGGGTCCACCAGGAGTGCTCCGCCGGTTCAAGCGGAGCTTGACGTCATGGAGGTTCCGGCCCAATCGGGGTCCGACGCGGGTGCTGCTCTCGCCCGATCGGAGCTTGACGTCATGGAGGTTCCGGTCCAATCGGGGTCCGACGCGGGTGCTGCTCTCGCCCGATCGGAGCTTGACGTCATGGAGGTTCCGGCCCAATCGGGGTCCGACGCGGGTGCTGCTCTCGCTCGATCGGAGCTTGACGTCATGGGGGTTCCGGCCCAATCGGGGTCCGACGCGGGTGCCGCTCTCGCTCAATCGGAGCTCGGCACCATGGTCGTTTTGACCCAGGTGGGTTCTGGAGACTGTGTAGCTGACCCGCCGCTGAGCGCTTTCCAGGCCATGCCCCCTCCTCGCCGTGGCCCCTTTTTCCCCGCCTTTGAGACTGCGGGGGTAAATTCCGGCTGGCCCGGTTCGCCGACCTTCCCCCAGCCATTCTGTTGGCAGGCCGATACTGCCCGACCACCCGGTGACCGGCTCTTTCCTTTTGGCGTCCGGGTCCGGCCTCCTGACAAGCTGGATGGTTCTTTTGGCGCCCTGGTCCGCCCACCGGAGACATGGTTTCCCTCGGCTCAGGGTTTGGCTGGGCCGTTAGGGCACGTTCCGCTGCTTTTGCTGGTGGCCTGGATGCTGGGTGCTGGGAGGCCTCCTGAGCGGAGTTGTTTTACTCTATTCCCCAATGGGTTTTTTTTTTCCTCTCCTTCTCTTGCCCCACCACTGACTTGTGACTGAAATACCCCACTGGGGATTGGACTTCATGTTTAAGGTGACTGTTTTCCGTGGATGGACATATGTTCTCTTGCCATGGCTATCATGAGTATTGTATGTTTCTTTAGGGTGTGGTTGTTTATTTCCTATGTTACTCCCTTACTCGGGTCTAGTTCCTTTTTTTTTTTGGCACCTGTGTTGTCTTTTGGTTTTGACGGTTTTCTGTACACATTAACTTGGAGAAGAAGGTATTATCTGTCCTTTTATTTCCTTGATCCTGCCTTGTGGTATTGACTAGTGTTCCTTGTACCCTCATCTTGGCTTTCTTTTTGTGGTTATGTGTGAGTGATGTCCATCTAGCGTTGACTTTTCTTTTTATTCATCTTTGTCCCCGTTTATGTACGGTTTCTGCCTTTTTTTTCTCTCTCCCTCCCTTCCCCGATGTTTTTGTCCCCTTGTTGTGAGTTGGCCCTGCTCTCCCTCCACCTGCTTCCCCCTCCACCTTCCCTGGGGTGGGGTGGGGGGGTCTGGATGTTGCGCGCGACCAGGAGTTCGCGTAGAGGGAGGGGCCCTGTCATATCCCGAGCGCTTTGTCCGCGCTCGGGTTATTCCTCATCCCTGTCAGGTTTTGACAGCTGGTGTCGTCACACGGGTTTCCCGGGCTCTGATTGGCCAGACGCTCGGGAGCTCTCAGCTGTCAGAACCTGGGCAGCTGTGCCGCGTTTCCAATCATGAGCAGCTGGCTTTAAATGTCAGTGCGAGTGAACTGGACGGCGCGGCTGTCTTGTCAGAAGTCCTATGACTTTCCCCTGTCTCCTTACCACATGCTCCCTGGGTTCCTCGACGTATCCCGCTGCATGTAAGTGATTTATTTGGAACTGTCTTCTCCCTCGCTGACGTTCCTTCCTAACTACGGCAGACGAGAGCTCCTCGTCACTGCCATAACTCTCTATTGTGAATTTATGTTGTGTTGTGTAACGAAGCCTGCGTGGCAAAGTTATGTTGTACACCTAAGTCCTGTGCTTTATAAATAAAAGAACTGAACTGCAATTTACTGAACTGAGGCGTCTTATGCTGGCTCGTGAGGGCCAGCCGTGACAATGGGAAACTCGACATACCGGGAGCTGTAGCGAAAACGACGCGGGTGCCGGGCTGGAGTTTAGGCGGCGTGAAAGAAATATAAGACAGAATAATAAAGAGCGATGGCAAGAACCAAGCAGACCGCCCGTAAAATCTACTGGAGGAAGAAGCCCCCCCCCTTTCCCCCCCCCAGGAGACAGCTAGCCACCAGGGCTGCTCGGAGAGGCGCTCCGGCCACCGTGCTCTGAGAGAGATCCGTCGCTACCAGAAATCCACGGAGCTGCTCATCTGTAAGCTGCCCGTCCAGCGCCTGGTGAGGGAGATCGCTCAGGACTTCAAGACCGTCCTGCGTTTCCTGAGCTTCGCCGTCATGGCTCTGCAGGAGACCAGCGAGGCCCACCTGGTGGTCTCTTCTTCGCTAAGGGGGTCACCATCATGCCCAAAGACTTCCAGCTGGCCCGCTGCATCCGCGGAGAGAGAGCTTAGACTTTCTGCTGCACATTCACCAGCCATAATGCTCTGCACTGTGTGTATATATATATATATATACATTTATAGTAATATGGACATATGTTTACTAGATGTTGTTTTTTCTTGCCTTCTGATTGTTGCTCTGAGTGTTGCTGTCCCTATGCTGTTGCAATCCTGGAATTTCCCCATTGTGGGACTAATAAAGGCTTATCTTATCTTATCTTATTTAAGTGTGACAAACATACAAAAAAATGAGAACTCAGAATGGGGCAAACACTTTTTTACACCACTGTAGACCCAGACCTCCCGTAGTGCAAAGAGATAAATGATTAATAATGATAAAACTAGCAATCCTATATACAAACAACTAGAGATGTAATACCCATAGTTGAGATTGAGATTGAGATTCAACTTTA
Source organism: Pholidichthys leucotaenia (assembly GCA_020510985.1). NCBI lineage: Eukaryota > Metazoa > Chordata > Actinopteri > Cichliformes > Pholidichthyidae > Pholidichthys > Pholidichthys leucotaenia. The sequence continues at coordinate 22,266,229 of CM035845.1, read as the reverse complement.
TTGTCATTACAACATGTATGAATACAAGGTAACGAAACGTGACTTGGCATTTGGGCATGCTCTGCAGAGCGCATCCAAGGCCAGGGCAGCCGCTAGGCGCCAGTCAATGCGCAGTTGCAGTTGCAGTTGCAGTTCAATGCGGTAGTGTAGGACTGCACATGATCAGTATTGCAATGACAGACAGCAGCAGATATGGCATTTGTGCAAATGGTTGCGGTTAAAGTGCAGAGACATACAGCAGCAAATGTATTACTGTTGGTGTGCCAGTCTTTCCATGCCAACAGCTGAGGTAGTTGGTGGCGCAGTGGTTAGCACTGCGGCAGCACAGTTTACCCTTGGCCGGGGGATTGTGGGGATCGTGGGTTCGATCCCAGCCCCCGGCCAACAGTGATCTGTGTGGAGTTTGCATGTTCTCCCCGTGTTGCGTGGGTTTACTCCGGGATTTCTCCGGTTTCCTCCCACATGCCAAAAACATGCATGTTAGGTTAATTGGCTGTTCTAAATTGTCCCTAGATATCTGTTTCCTATAGGCCCTTAGAATAGAGGGTTAGTATTAATGAAAGCGCTTTGAGTGGTCTTTGTGACTAGAAAAGCGCTATATAAGTGCAGGTTAGTTAGTTAGTTAGTTAGTAGTTATTTGGTGGGTGATTGAGTTACCGTCCGGGGGGTGGGGGGGTGGACAGAGTTCAGGGTCCTGATAGCCTGATGAATGAAGCTGTTAAGCAGTCTTGTGGAATGGGCCCGGAGGCTTTGGTATCTTTTCCTCGAGGTCAGGGGGCTGAAGAGGGAGTGTGAGGGGTGGGATGTGTCGCCTGCAATGTTGATGGCTCTGCAGGTGAGGCGGGTGAGGTAGATGTCTGAGAGGGGGGGCAGAGGGGCACTGATGATCTTGCTGGCTGCTTTCACTGTGCATCGTAGTGTCTTCCGGCAGGAGGCAGTGCAGCTTCCATATCATACAGTGATGCAGCTGGTGAGGATGCTCTCAATGGTGCCCGGGTAAAAAAAACACATGATGGGGAGTGGGATTCATGCTCTCCTCAGTTTGCAGAGGAAGTGGAGGTGAGTTTGAGCCTTCTTGGCAAGTGATGTGGTGGTGTTGGACCAGGAAAGGTCCTCAGAGATGTGCACCCCCAGGAACTTGGTGCTGCTCACCCTCTCCACAGCTGCACCATCGATGATCAGAGGTGGGTGCTGTGTGTGACCCCTCCTGAAGTCGACCACAATCCCCTTAGTTTTTCCCACAATCAGGCAGAGATTATTGTGTTTGCACCACTAGACCAGTTGGCTCACCTCATTTCTGTATTTGTAGGGCGGTGCAGTGGCGGAACAGGAAGTGCCCGCCACTACACCCCACTTCACAATGAGGTGCCAAACACTAACACCACACCACAATTTCATTGTACTTTACAACTGTACAATGATAATAAAGCCTATTCTATTCTATTAAAGACAACAGTGATGCAGCTGCGGCTTCAGCCATCACCCATTTCGGATAACTTATGTTGAACTGTATAATCAGAGGAATTATTGTTTAATTTGACCTTGTTAGATTTTTTTTCCCTTTGTTATATTATTCTGTTCCTTTCTTTTAATCTTTACTTTTAATCTATCCGAAATAAAGATTTATCCATTCATTCATTAACGACAACAAAGTCAGTGTTTTGGAGTGCCCATCACAAAGCCCTGATGTCAATCACATAGAAAATTTGTGGGCAGAGCTGAAAAGACGTGTGCAAGCAAGGCAGCCTACAAACCTGTAATTTCCCAGTTTGGGATCAATAAAGTACATCTGTCTCTCTATCTATCTATCCATCCATCCATCCATCCATGACTCAGTTCCACCAATTCTGTCAGGAGGAATGGGCCAAAATTCCAGCAAACTATTGTGAGAAGCTTGTGGAAGGATACCAAAACGTTTGACTGAAGTCATACAGTTTAAAGGCAATGCTACCATATACTAAGAAAATGCCCGTAAACATCTGACTTTGAATAAAGAAATAAAAAATTATCTAGTAAACAGAAATAATTTTGGTAATCCTAAATGACCTAAATCAGGAAAATTTAGTCTGATGTAATGTCAGACAGTGAGAAAAAAAAAGGTTATGTGTCTTTTTATACAGAGTATGTGAATATCTGGTTTCAACTGTACAGTATTTGTATCCAAACTGCATGAAAGTATTTGAGCTTTCATTTTCTGTTTTCTGTTTATCAGTGCAGTTTGTCATATGAACATAAAACTGAGAACAAAATGTTGACAATGAAATGACAAAATCTGATTAATCTTCTTGATTACCAGAGATAAAGACCTTCAGTTTGTGAAGAGCTATCAGCCTTTTGATAAGGTCAGACGTCTCAGAATTTTGATTCATGGCCCACAAGGTGCTGGGAAGTCCTCCTTCATCAACTCTGTTGACAGCGCCTTACGGGGAAGAATTGCAACTCGGGCTCAGGCAGATGCAGCCATTGGTGGGAGCTTCACCACTAAGGTAAGGATAACTTTTGAATGGAAAACTCAGGGTCCTCAACCTGCAGGTCTGGAGCCACTGACTGCCCTTTTCCCTAAAACCAGTGCCTGTTTGTGTTGCCAAAAAGGAAAGAGAAATGTACAAGAGAAATGTTCAAAAAAGTTTTTGAGAAAAATCTCAATTTTATCTGTGAAAAGAAACATGAAAAAGGGACACATTTACAAGAAAAGCTGCATTTTTGAGACGTGGGATTTTATATTAAAAAACAAAAATCTTTGCTTTTTCCTAATCTTGACAGGGTAGTTTATCTTGAAAACTTAGCTGTTTATCTTAATTTCAAAAAGGTTCTTAGGATTTTTCACCACCATGAGTGGCTGCAATAGCACTCTGATCTGAAACCCAAACAAAGGCTGGGCTGGATAGGAGGAGGATGTGAGTGATCACAAGATTCTATGAGACCGGTGCAAGATTAAGATGGCGGCAGCCAAAATCTAAACATGAATGCAGCAAATTATTGTTTTTTTCAGTATTGTTTTACCCAGAATATAGCCAATGTTGCACTCGAAAATCTTGAGTACTACATCATATATTTCAACCATGGATGGTGCAACAACCAGTGATAAAGACAACTTTGCTCCCAGTACAGCAGCACTATCCAGTAAGAGATGCCAGCAAGATGACTGAGCTTGTTTTCTTTCTTTCTCGTAAACTTGAGACTGACTACAGGAATACTTATGGTGTCCCCTCAAAATTTACTCCTGAGAAAATGTTCTGTTTAACCCCCCACCCCAAATAAAGAGCACATCTAAAAGGAAGATCTTTTTTGATGTTTTGGCCAGTTGTCATTTTAAACTCAAAACTCTACCAGGCTGAGATGGACTGATGCAAAGTGGAAAAGTGTGCTGTGGTCCAACGAGTCATGGATGTCGTGTCCTCCAGGCTAAAGAAGAAAAGGACCATCTAATCAAAGTTCAAAAGCCAGAATCTTTGATGGTATAGGGGTGTGTTAATGCCCATGGCAAAGGAAAATTTCACATCTGTGAAGATACTATTAATGCTGAACAGTACGTACAGGTTTTGGAGCAGCATGTGCTGTCTTTCCAAGCAACATTTATGAAGCCACATTCTGCATGTGTTACAACAGCGTGGCTTTGTAGTAAAAGAATGCGAGTACTAGACTGGCCTACCTGCAATCCAGACCTGTCTCCCAATGAAAATGTGTAGCACATAATGATGCACAAAGTACACCAACGGAGGTCCCAGCCTGTTGTGCAACTCAAGTTGTATGTCAAGGAAGAGTGGGAAATAATTCCATGTACAAAGCTTCAAAAATTAGTGTCCTCAGCTCCTAAATGCTTATCGAATGTTGTTAAATGGAAAAGTGACGTAACACAATGGTAAACATGCAAGCATCCCAGCTTTTCTGGAACATGTTGCAGCTATTAATAAATTCAAAATGAGGGATTATTTGCAAAAAAGCAATAAAGTTTATTAGTTTGAACATTCAATATCTTTGTACCGTATTCAATTCAAGGTTAAAAAGGATTTGCAAATCATTGTATTCTGTTTTATTTACATTTTACACAATGTCCCAACTTCATTGGACTTGGAGTTTGTAGAAAATGAACAGAAAATCGTTGACAACAGCAGAAAAATGCAGACATGCAGCCTAAATATTAGACTTCTGCCTATCGATGGTTCTGTCCTTTGGTGGTCTGCTTTGTTTTAACATGCATGGCCAGCGCCTTGCCATTTTGCCACCCTAGGTGAGATTAGGGTACCCCCTGCGCGCATGCACGCACACACAAACACACAACCCCAAACACTATACCCGCTCAGGTTCTGAAGTCCCCAATGAAAGCAACAGACCATGGAACTCACTTTACAGTTTCTAAAAAAAATTGCGTAAGCCCCTTTCAATTGAGGCTTGCTGCTATTATCTGAATAGGGTAATAGGGTTACACATGTCAGATGATGCCGGCTAAATGACTCTGCAGGCAGCGTTGTATTGATATGTGTCCTAACTGACACCCGGTGTGTGTGCGCCTCGTCATTACATGGTACCAGAATAAAACTACGAACCGACGGCGAAGATGAACGCTCTTCGATAGCCGGACGAGTTAAAGTTGACCGGTAACGTCAACGAGAACTGGAAAGCATTCAAACAAAGTTTTGAACTTTATTCGCTAGCTATCGGTCTCCGTGACGAGGCGAGGAAGATAGCATTACTGCTAACAGTAGCAGGGCGAGCGGCGCTAGATGTGTTCAACACATTCATCTTCACGGAAGAAGAAAAAGGCAAATTCGACGTCGTAATGAAGAAGTTCGACGATTATTGCACACCGAGAAAGAATGAAACGTACGAGAGGTATGTGTTCAGAAACAGACTTCAGAAAGAGTCAGAAACGACCGAACTGTATGTCACAGACCTACGGTTGAAATGTCAGTCATGCAACTTTGGAACATTGAGTGAGTCAATGATACGGGACCAAATTGTAATTGGGGTCCAAGACAACAAATTGCGGATGCAATTACTTAAAGAGACTAACTTAACGCTGGAGAAAGCGATACAGATTTGCCAAGCGTCGAGTACAAAGGCACAATTAAAGACTTTTAGCAGCAAGGAAAGAGAGACTGCTGAAGTCGATGCAGTGCAGCGTGCGAAGCCGAAGGGAACGTTGTATGCAAGGAAAAGAGATGCAAAGCGCGCGCGCGGGAACTGTGAGCGGTGTGGAATGCAACATGCGCCGAAGCAGTGTCCAGCATTCGGGAAGGAATGTCGCAAGTGTGGCGGAAAAAATCACTTCGCAAAGACCTGCTTCTCGAAGAAGAGGGTGCAACTCGTGGAGAAAAAGAGCGACAGCGAAGAGGATCAGTTTTACGTGGACGCCATCGAGGGAGAGACGAGCGCTGACGAATGGATAGTGTGCTTGGAGATGAATGGCACGGACATGTCACTGAAGCTCGACACAGGTGCGCAGGTAAACATCCTGCCAATGAAAGATTTTAAAAGACTGAAAATCAAACCGAAAATAAGAGATAAAAAGATTAATCTGAGAACATATGACGATAAGCCAATACCCACTAAGGGAATGTGCAGGGTTACACTGTCAAACAAAGATAAGACAGTGAATGCATTGTTTTTTTTTTTTTTGTTTTGTTTTTTTTTTGTTATTTGTACCCGTAGGTAGATTTGGTTTGCAGTCTGGTGACAAGCCACCGGCTGCTGGTCGCTGCGTGCGCGAGCGCCCTAAACCTACATGTTTTTGGTGTGCGGGAGGAAACCGGAGAAATCCCGGAGTAAACCCGCGCAACACGGGGAGAACATGCAAACTCCACACAGCTCACTGTTGGTCGGGGGCTGGGATCGAACCCACGATCTCATGATCCCCACGATCCCCCGGTATTGTTTGTACTTGTTGATGGAAATAGACAAGCAATTTTGGGTTTAAAAACATGCGATCAGCTAGGTCTGATCAAAAGGGTGAATGTCATTGATACAGACAAGGTGACAGCACGAGAAAATATAGAGGCTACAACAAGTAGGCACAAACACACTGACTGGGTGAAAGAATACAAAGAGGTGTTCAAAGGAATAGGCCGCCTACCAGGCAAACAAAAAATTAGGCTGAAAGAGAATGCAGAGCCAGTCATACATCCAGCAAGAAAAGTGCCAATAGCTCTTAAAAAGAGGCTGAGGGAAACACTAGACTCACTGATAGCAGACGGAGTGGTCAGAAAAATAGAAGAACCAACTGAATGGGTTAACTCCCTAGTTATAGTGGAGAAGCCAAATGGAGATTTGAGATTGTGCATAGATCCGAAAGATCTAAATAAAGTAATACAGCGGGAGCATTACAGGCTACCAACAAAATCTGACATAACCAGCACAATGAGTGGAGCAAGCTACTTCACAAAATTAGATGCCAAATCTGGGTTTTACCAAATAGTGCTCGATGAGGAAAGCGCTAAATTGTGCACATTTAATACGCCATTCGGAAGGCATTGCTTTCTACGAATGCCGTTCGGGATTAGCTCAGCCCCTGAAATTTTCCATAGAACTGTGCAGCAATTGTTTGACGGAATAGAAGGGGTGGGAGTTTTTCCTGATGATGTGGTAGTCTGGGGAAAAACAAAAGAGGAGCACGACGAAAGGTTGGCTAGAGTTCTCACACAGGCGCAAAAGTCAGGTATGAAACTGAATAAGAGTAAGTGCCAATTCGGGGTACGGGAGATTACATACCTGGGAGAGAAGTTATCTGGGGCAGGCGTGCAACCAGATCCGGAAAAAGTGCGGGCCATAGCAGAGCTGCCAGTACCGCAGGACAAAAATGACTTGCAAAGAGCCTTAGGGCTAGTCAATTACATGGGGAAATTTATCCCAAATTTATCAGCTAACACAATAGCTCTTAGAAGCTTGTTAGAGACCAATACAATGTGGCAGTGGATGGCAGCATGCCAGAGAATGGGAGTGGCTCAAAAGCAGTCTAATAAAGGAGCCAGTGTTAAAATTCTATGATCAGGACAAACTGCTGAAAGTGTCCACAGATGCGTCCAAAGCCGGCCTAGGAGCTGTGCTATTGCAAAAACATGACAGAGTGGTATCCAGTCGCATACGCATCGCGCACCATGACAAGCGCAGAAAAAAATTACGCGCAAATAGAGAAAGAGACTCTAGGTGCAGTGTTTGGATGTGAGAAGTTTCATGAATATGTGTATGGACGGTCAGTAATACTAGAAACAGACCACAAACCACTGATTGCGATCTCACAGAAGCCACTGGGTGACGCACCACCGCGCATCCAGCGTCTAATGTTAAGATTACAGAAATATGACTTGAAATTTGAGTTTACACCAGGCAAGCAACTAATTGTAGCCGATGCGCTGAGTAGGGCTAGCTTGAGCAACACCAGCAGCACAACAGAGGAAGCTGTGCAAATACATGTAGACTCTATTAAGGCACAAATGCCAGTGTCAGATGCAAAATGGACGAAGATAGTGAAAGAAACACAAAAAGATGAGAAACTAAAAAGAGTAATGGAACAGATACATCAACCAGGACAGGTTATGATTGACAAGCCTTACCAACACTTTAAAGGTGAACTGTCTGTGTTAGATGGGGTTCTGTTAAAGGGTACAAGGATAGTCATACCTACCTCCATGAGATCAGAAATGGTTAAATTAGTGCATGAGGGGCATTTGGGTATTGAAAAGTGCAAAAGACGTGCACGTGATGTTTTGTATTGGCCCAACATGCACAAGGACATTGAGGCATATGTGCAGCGCTGTGAGATTTGCCAGCGCCACAGGTATCAACAGCCAAAGGAGCCTATGAGGCCCCATGAGAAGCCTCAAGGGCCATGGAGAAAAGTGGGCATGGATCTATTTCAGCTTAAGGGCAAGGACTATCTGTTAGTCATGGACTATCATTCCACCTACCCAGAGTTTGCAGGGTTGAGTGACACAACAGCAGAAAGAGTGATTGCACATACAAAGACAATGTTCGCACGCCATGGAATTCCAATGACTGTTGTAAGTGATAACGGACCACAATTCACGAGTCAGTGCTTCAAAGACTTTGCAGACACATATGGGTTCAAGCACGTGACCTCAAGCCCTCTGTACCCACAGTCAAATGGGTTAGCAGAGAAAGGGGTGCAAATAGTGAAGCGCATACTGAAAAAGGCTGCAGACAATGCAGAAGACCCACATCTGGCGATCCTGAATTACCGAGCATCACCACTGGAGAATGGACTTTCCCCAGCAGAAATGCTCATGAGCCGGAAACTCAGAACGCGACTTCCATCAGCATCTCAAGTGATGGAAAAGAGAGATGTGAGGCGTGATGAGAGGCAAACTGAACTGTACAACAGAACGGCACGACCTCTGAGACCACTTGCACATGAGGACATAGTGCGAGTGAGATGTGATGGAGAATGGGGACCGCTGGCAAAAGTGGTCAAAGAAACAACTCCCAGATCATATGAAGTCATCACAGAGCATGGGAAAACAATGAGGCGAAACCGACGTCACTTACTGAAAGTGCCTCAGACAAAAATGAGAGTCACAGACAGTGAAACAAGCGACATGCCAATTCCCAGCCAAACCGAACAACCAGAAATGGCTGAGAACCAGAACATAGAGACAGACACTAACGAACAGACTGAGGTGACACAAAGGAGATGCTCACAAAGGCAAATTGTGAAACCGAAAAGACTGAGGAAATGTAAGGAGTACTGAGATGAATGGAAAAAAAAAATGTGTTGATGTTGAGTTGTAAACAGAAATGGAATTTATTTTGTTTATTGAAATTTGAGAAAAAGTTTATAGTTGGACATGACCTTACTTGAAAAAAAAGGGAGATGTATTGATATGTGAAGTTTATATAGAGTCACCACAAGAGGGCAGTATGATCCCGGCCATGACCTGACTATAAAAGGAGTTGTACTTGAGCCACTGTGTGGTTAGTTGTTGGTTGCAGTTGAAGTGACAAGTAAAAGTCCTAACTGACACCCGGTGTGTGTGCGCCTCGTCATTACAAGCGTGGGTCATTGACCACCTCATCTCAGTTCAGACATTTGAATAAGAAACGGATAAACGGGCAGAGACAAAGAGTGGAAATGAATCAGAAGGCTGTCTGTCATTATTCTGACAGATTATATTCATTTCAAAGCTCCTACAGATGACTGTGTGTGCCACAAATATCACAGCAGCTGAAAGTGAGAGCCTCAGCCGATGGTCAGAGCTGCCTGCATCTCTGACTTTCCCCGCCTGCTGTGGAGCAAATACAAGCCTGGCCTGTTTCAGGAAGGGGAAATCTCTGTTTAGTTCTACTCTGTGCATGTTCATGCATCCCAGTTCACCTCACATTAACCCTCTATTTGTGTTTGTCGCCAAACTGCAACATAACACCTAGTGGTCAACAGTGGAAAAGATTTTTTTCAAGAAAATATTCCGATCAGATGTCAGAACTTTCCAAAGCTATAACTTGAAAGGAGTAAGAGATAATGGCTTACTGTCAATTAGAAAGATGTAGAATATGATCCAAAGTTTCAGATAGGAGTAAACTTGCACATCTAATTTGCATACAAACAAACAAAGACATTTGTCACTTACCGCTGGCAAGGCGGCGTCCATTTGCAGCATTCTGGTCGTAAATTTGTTCTCTCCCGGTCATTTTAGCTTTCTCTCCTACATCCAGAAACTGTTACTGATTATTCCACCTTAACCTTTTAACTGTTCACATTTCATGGACGAGTCTCCAGCCCCCCTGCGACCCGAAAATGATTAAGCGGAAGAAGATGGATGGATGGATGGGTCACGCGCCCCCAGTGGCACAGCGCAGCAACTACGCCTGTCAACTCTCTGGCTGTACTCTGACGTCCTTGGCTATACTGAGGATTTGTACTGATCTGACAATTCAGAAGGTGGCAGACACGTGTCAGAGGAATCATGGCTGACATGTAATTCAGCAAAGAAGAAGAAATCATCATTATTATTCATCCTTTTTCTGCCATGAGCTCACAACACCAAGATGGTTGCCACCACGATCATCTGGATCCTCACAGAAACTGCATCATACAGGAAAAATAGCCACATAATACAAACGAAATTCACATGGGATAATCATAAGAGTTTGTAGATATGGAAGAGAGCGTAAATGACTGATCAAACACAAAACAGCGACCACGATTGGCGAAAACAGACCGACCACGCAAGTGAGCCCCCCCCTCCTCCCGCCACACCGGTAAGTGACACATTTGTCTTTTTTTTTACATTTTATTGATTTTCTAGTTCATATACTTTGAAGATAAGATAAAAACATACCGCTGTAGATAAAACAGTGTCAAAAAAAATGAACCATTCTTTGTGTAAATATGTCCGAAGTCCACTTTTGACTGAGTTATGTAATTTATATAGCTGCCGTGACATTATGGAAATTAGATGCGTAAATTTATTCCTATCTGAAACTTTGGATCATATTCTACATCTTTCTAATGACAGTAAGCCATTATCTCTTGCAAATTTCAAGTTATAGCCTTGGAAATCTGAACTATTTTATTGACAAAAAATATTTACCACTCTTGACCACTAGGAGTTATGTTTACCCTTTAACCATCACAGTCGCCATACGGCGACTGGGACAGTTAAAGGGTTAATTTCACTTTTATTCTGCGGCAATTTATCTTACATGATGACATGCAACCGCCGATTGCTGTACAGTCACATGGTGTTCTGGGCACCGGCAGGTGAAATCAACGAGCTTCGTGCTCCCTGTGTTATAAAAACATGTAAACATCTACCTTCATTAGCTAAATAATCTCTTTTTAGAATCATAGTTGGCAAATTCGAGACCAAATCCTCTGAATTTGCTCCTCTGTCTGCGATCACGTATGTCCACAACGATGGGTACCGTCCATTTTGTTTTGTAATCTCAGAGACGAAGAAGAAGAAGGATTTCTTCCTCACTGGTGTATTACGTGTCATCCATGAGTCCTCCAACGCGTGCCTGCCACCTTCAATTCAATTCAACTTTATTTATATAGCGTCATTTCACAACAACAGTCATCTCATAGCACTTTCAACTGTAGGGGGGACCCCCACAGTTGCAGAAAGACCCCAGCAATCAGGTGATCTCCTGTGAGCAAGCACTTGGTGACGGTGGAGAGGAAAAACTCCCTTTTAACAGGAAGAAACCTCCAGCAGAACTAGGCTCAGGGAGGGGCAGTCATCTGCTGCGACTGGCTGGGGGGTGAGGGGACAGAGAAGATGAAAAGAACAGACATGTAGAGAGCAAACAGCATGATGGGGGCTCAATCTATGGGAGAGAACAAACAGATGCTAATGACCAGCAAAAAAAAAATATTTCATTAAGAGTGAAGAAAGGAGTGAGGCCCAGTGCATTATTGGAGGTCCCCCGGCTGACTAAACCTGTTAGCAGCATAACTAAGGGAAGGTTCAGAAACACATGATCCCTCCCTAATTGTAGGCTATATCAAAAAGGTAGGTTTTAGCCCTATTCTTAAAAACAGAGATCGAGTCTGACTCCCGAATCCAGATTGGCAGCTGGTTCCACAGGAGAGGAGCGTGATAACTGAAGGCTCTGCCTCCCATTGTACTTTTGGAGATTCTGGGTATTACAAGTAATCCTGCATTTTGGGAGCATAGTGCTCTGTTAGGATAATACGGTAGTATCAGATCTTTTAAATAAAAAGGAGCCTGATTGTTTAGAGCTTTGTAAGTAAGAAGAAGGATTTTAAACTTAATTCTAAACTCTATGGGAAGCCCATGAAGGGAGGCCAGAACCAGAGAGATATGATCTCTCTTTCTAGTACCTGTTAAAACGCTTGCTGCAGCATTTTGGATCAGCACAAAAAGGTGATCATGATCAGTACAAATCCTTAGTCCAGCTGGGGAGTGTTTGGCATGTTATATCAGTTGACAGATGCAGCGCCACGCTCTGCCACTAGGGGCACACAAAATCACACAGCTTAAGGTTAATTTATCCTCTGCTAATCTTTTCTTGACAGCTCCCTCCCAAATAAAATGTACCCCACCTTACGTGGTGCTCGAAGTGAAACGCAACACACAAACATACATCCTCACCAAATAAAACTACAAGCCTGTACACACAACCACACACAAAAGTAAAAACAAACAGCCACGACAATACATTTTGCCCTATGTTTGCTGTTTTGTAGTTATAAATCATATATGAGAGGCAACACACAGGACCGTACTTGAAGCTGTTTGTAGCTGGAGACTGAATCCACAGGATTGGCCAGTCGGGGGTGGAATCACTGCTGACAGAACCTGCACTGGTTCTGCTGTTAAAGCAGAGTTTGTCACAGTGTCATCTGGCAGGTGGAGAATAAGCAAAGCTGGACTCTCTTCTGTCTTTAATTAGCCTGCATATTTATTTAATTTTGCAAATCTCAGCAAGATCCTCTCAGCAATCTGTTTACATGACACTGGTACAGGAGTGGTGTGGATGGGCCCACCACACCAAACTGCACTGTGAAGTAAATCAGCTTTCTCATACAAAGCTATAACAGAATTTAACAAGCTCCCCACTGCTTTGAAAACCAGAACAAATTACAGAGACTTTTTCACAGAGACTAAAAAATGGATTTTAAGTAATCAAGCCTGCCAGCATTGACTCTCTCCCTTAAATGGGATTTGAAATTGGACTTTTAAATAGTTTGTATGTGTTTCATTTCTCTTATCTTTTTGCCTTTTAAACTTACCCCCTGCTTGTATCAGGGTCAACAGTTTGTGAAACCCAGTGGCAGACCATGTATTTTACAACTAGGCCTTCAGTGGCGATCTATCCAATTTAAGTGCCGTTCATACCAAACACCATAAAAATAGCCTATAGGGCCGTCCACACAAAGCATGTTGAAGATAACTTTAACTATAAAATTATAGTTTTAAAAATCTTTACCTTTTCATTGGAGAGCTCCATTTCCATGCACACTTGTTCATTGAGCTGCAGATCCACTCCTGTTTTCCCAAAGGATTAAGTACTGTTGCTTGTCCAGCTGGCAGCTATGCTTCGGTGTCTTGCTGCTTTCTTGGTTAAGGCCCTGTCACACCTAGATGATTTAAGCAGTGCTTGCAAAACATGAAAAATTTGGAGAATATGCTGGGGTACGTGAATCAGTTATGGCTTAGTTTTGTCTAAATTAAGAGCACGCTGAAGCACGCTGGTATACAGCATTGTTCACCGAGCTCTTCTGAAAAAATTAATTTTCAGCATGCTGAAAATTTTCCGACGTATCCAGCTTATGGCTGACAATGTCCCGCATTCACAGAGCAAATTACATTTTTGCAGCGTCGGTTAACAGGAAAACACCATACAGAGCTCATTGCCTGTAGCGCATATGCGCATGTGCACGCACACACACACACACACACAGGACCTGTCGGGGTCTTTTACATTTAACTGAAGCATATAGAGGGGTTGCATGTGACGTCAGTGGTCACGTGCCACTTTGTTTTTCTGCCATTTTGGACGGAAAATAGCGTGGACCCTATGTTGAGAAGAATAATAATTCCACTAGCACCTACTCAGCCTGACTTGCCACGGTGTTGTTCATTTTCCATTATGACTGAATACCACCTCAAGTGAGTGAGATCTTTACAGCAAGGCAGCCTGACACTCTCATGACATCATTTGTATGTGACAAGCAAAACACAAGATGGATATCGAGGCGAGCCTGCTGTTCACTGGCTTTTTGTCAGAGGAAAGGCAAAAAAGGAGAGCCAGAGAAGGCTATAGGCAGCGAAACAGAACACTCTGGAAAAGTACTGGAGAGTTTAGGAAGCCATGGAGCAGCCGAAGATGTGGGGATACGAACTAGATCACATACGAAGGTAAGCTAATGATTGCTACTGCTAGTTAGCAGTAATAAGTCCCTGTACTACATTGTACATTGTACATTGTACTACATATATATACTTTATTTATTTATCTATTTGTAATATGAACCCTGAGTTTGAAATAAACGTTTGAATTATGAATTGTAATCACGGCAAGTTATCGCTCTTAAGTACTAAAAGATGTATGCTGTGTATGTATGTTTTAGATGGCTCTCTTGTGGCAAACTTATTGCTTCAAACCATGGGTCTGGGCATTCAACCAAGCCTCCCAGTGATAGGATGTCACCCCAGCTTCACGAACCGCAGTGATTGCAGAATTACAGAATGTCTGAAGAAACATTTAGCTTCCTGTGCAACAAATTGCTCTGATCTATGTGAAAATCATGGAGAGACTTTTGAGACATCATGGGATGTAGCTGCTCCAGCCAGTAGTGTCATGGCAAAAGGTGGTCAGCTGCCAAAAATTGATTGCGAGGTGCCATATTGTAGTTATGGGGTTATTTTAGCTGCCAGATATATATTTCAACAGGTAAGCAGTACTGTGTTAGGTATAATAAAATATGTTTAACAATTATGATACATTTTTCACCCAAAACAAACTTCATCTAGTATTAAAAGCAATTAAAATAATGCAGTCACAAGACTACATGGAAAACACAAGTTTCAAGATTCAAAGGGTTTATTATCATGTGCACAGTTAAGAAATGGCACATTTTCTGAGCAATGAAATTCTTACTTTGCTCTCCAAACTAATGCCAAGTTAAAGGTACAGAAACAACAATTCTTATAGGTCATGACACACTAACACAGTAACTCATCCTAGTACTGATGGATGCTAAGACACATACACCAACACACAGTTAGGCAGTAGAGGAATGAAAATGAAAGACACCGGATGACTAAAGTGATAGTGGTATATTGATGTCAGAGATGATGTGAACTTGAGATGGCATGAACCTATGTACAGTGTGCAAATGAGCAGTGTCCAACCTGATGTGAATCTGAGATGGCACAGACTTATTTACAGTGTGCAAATGAGCATTGTGCAACATGCAGTGTATAATTACAAATTATTGATAACTAGCAGCAGAGATGATATGGACATCAGACAGGTGATACTATATCTACTGTACAGGTGGGCAGTGTGCAAATTTAGCAGCCGGTGTCCATCCATCCATCTTTTTCTGCTTAATCCTTTTTGGGTCGTGGGGGGGGGGCGCGCTCGAACCTATCCAAGCATCTTTGGGCGAAAGGCAGGGTACACCCTGGACAGATCGCCAGTCCATCGCAGGGCCAACACAGAGAGACAGACAACCATTCACTCTCACATTCATACCTAAGGAGAATTTAGAATCCCCAGTTTGATGCCAGTTAACCTAACTTGCATGTTTTTTGGCATGTGGGAGGAAACCGGGGAAATCCCGGAGTAAACCCATGCAGACACGGGGAGAACATGCAAACTCCACACAGATCACTCTTGGTCAGGGGCTGGGATTGAACCCGGGAACCCCTGGCCAAGTGTGAGTTGCTGTGCTGCCGCAGTGCTAACCACTCCGCCACCGCGCTGCCAGCAGCCGGTGTGTGAGTTCCTATTTGCAAAGCTGTGTTAGAGTTTTGGGAGTTGTCTGTTCATGAGTCTGATAGCAGTGGGAAAGAAGGAGTTTTTCAGTCTGGTTGTCCGGCATTTCACACTTCTGTACCTCCGACCTGCGGGTAGAAGTGTGAACAGTCTGTGTTGGGGGTGGGTGGGGTCCCAGAGGATGACGTCAGCTCTCTTTTGGACTCTGCGGTGGTAGGTGCTCTGCAGAGAGGGTAGTGGAGTCCTGATGATCTTCTCCGCTGTTTTCACATCCCCTGCAGGTGTTTGCGCTCCAGAGCAGTGGTGTTTCCGTACCACGCAGTGATGCCATTGGTCAGGATGCTCTTGATGTAGGATGTAGAAATTGTTGAGGATCCTAGACATGCCAAACTTCTTAAGCCTCCTCAGAAAGTACAGTCGCTGTTGAGCTCTCTTGACGAGCTCTGTGGTGTTGTGTGTCCACTTAAGGTCCTCGCTGACATGGATGCTCAGGTATTTAAAGCTGCTCACTCTCTCCACCTCAAGGTTCTGGATGAATAGTGGCCGATGGGGTCTCCTCCTCCCTTTCCTCATGTCCACTATCATTTCCTTTGTCTTTTCCGTGTTGAGGGTGAGATTGTTGTCCTCTCACCATGACACCAGGTTGGCCACCTCCCTCCTGTAGGATGCTTTGTCATCACCAGTGATGCATCCTATCACTGCTGTGTCATCCACAAACTTTAGGATGATGTTGTCTTTGTGGGAGGCAACACAGTCATGGGTGAAGAGGCTGTAGAGGATGGGGCTGAGAACACAACCCTGGGGGACACCTGTGTTACATGGATTTACTAGATATATACATGGATTTACATACATTTATATACATGGATGGTTACATGGATTTACTAGATATATACATGTAGATGCTGTATAAATAAATATTCTATTTGTAAATAATGTACTATGTACTCTTTTTGTATTGCACTTGGAATAATATTTTATTATTTTACAATAAACTTTTGTGTCTTGTGCAGATACAGTGGTGTGAAAAAGCATTCCCCCCTCCCTGATTTCTCTTTTTTTGTATGTTTGTCACACTTAAATGTTTCAGATCATCAAGCAAATTTAAATATTTGACAAAAATAACAAGTAAACACAAAATGCAGTTTTTAAATGAAGGTGTTTATTATTAAGAGTAAAAAAAAAAATCCAAACCTGCATGGCCCCGTGTGAAAAAGTACCCCCCCCCCCAAAAAAAAACAACAAAAAACAAAAAAAACAAACAAAAAACATAAATTGACTGTGATTTATCACATCTTTGGAAAGCTGAGTTCAGTTTCTCTAGCCACACCCAGGCCTGATTACTGCCACACCTGTTCTCAATCAAGAAATTTCTTAAATAGAACCTGCCTGACAAAGTGAAGTGGACCAAAAGATCCTCAAAAGCGAGACATCATGCTGCGATCCAAAGAAATTCAGGAGCAAATGAGAAACAAAGTAATTGAGATCTATCAGTCTGGAAAAGGTTATAAAGCCATTTCTAAAGCTTTGGGACTCCAGTGAAGCAGAGTGAGAGCCATTATCCACAAATGGCAAAAACATGGAACAGTGGTGAACCTTCCGAGGAATGGCCGGCTGACCTAAATTACCCCAAGAGTGCAGTGACGACTCATTCAAGAGGTCACAAAAGACCCCACAACAACATCCAAAGAACTGCAGGCCTCACTTGCCTCAGTTAAGGTCAGTGTTCATGACTCCACCATAAGAAAGAGACTGGGCAAAAATGGGCCTGCATGGTAGAGTTCCAAGACGAAAACCACTGCTAAGCAAAAAGAAAATAAAGGCTTGTCTCAGTTTTGCCAGAAAACATCTTGATGATCCCCAAGACTTTTGGGAAAATACTCTGTGGACTGGCAAGACAAAAGCTGAACTTTTTGTGTGTCTCATTACATCTGGCGCAAAAGTAACACAGCATTTCAGAAAAGGAACATCATACCAAAAGTAAAATATGGTGGTGGCATTGTGATGGTCTGGGGCTGTTTTGCTGCTTCAGGACCTGGAAGACTTGCTGTGGTAAATGGAACCATGAATTCTGCTGTCTACCAAAAAATCCTAAAGGAGAATGTCCGGCCATCTGTTCGTGACCTCAAGCTGAAGCGCACTTGGTTTCTGCAGCAGGACAATGATCCACAACACACCGGCAAGTCCACCTCTGAATGGCTTAAGAAAAACAAATTGAAGATTTTGGAGTGGCCTAGTCAAAGTTCTGACCTTGACCCTGAGATGCTGTGGCATGACCTTAAAAAGGCGGCTCATGCTTAAAAACCCTCCAATGTGGCGGAATTACAACAATTCTGCAAAGATGAGTGGGCTAAAATTCCTCCATAGTGCTGTAAAAGACTCATTGCCAGTTATCGCAAACACTTGCTGCGAGTTGGTGAAGCAAGTTGGTGATTGTTCACCAATCACCAACAGCAAGTTGGTGATTGGTGAACGTCACATGTGGTAACGTATCGTCACTTCCTGTATTGCTTTCTGTCCGTGTGGTTAGCTCTCCTCACTCTCCTGAGGTTTTTGCTTTTAATTGTATTTTAACCACTTTTTCCATCTACTGTTAGCTCTCATTTCTGTTTATCAAGCCTCTTGCACCTGTGTGCGCACTCCATGTCACCTAATCACCCTCTTTAGCCTTCTGTTCATCTTTCATTGGTGTTTTTGTTAGCTTTGGTTTAGCCACTAGCTATGGCTACTAGCTCTCCTTCCTCTTCTCTGGTGTGCTCTCTCTGTCAGATGTTTAGCTACACCTCTGCCTCTTTTAGTGATAATGGTAAATGTAATAAATGTTGCCTTTTTGAGGCGCTTGAGGCGAAGTTGTCTGATTTGGAATCCCGGCTCCACTGCATTGAAACACCGTTTGCGCCAGTTACTCTTGACGGACATCCCCTAGCTGCAGCGGAGCTCGCTAGCATAGGCCCCGTTAGCAGTCCTCCGGTCCTCCTCAGCAGCGAGGAGACTGGGTGGGTGACGGTGAGAAGGAAGCCTAGCCGCAAAGCCCCAGTTCACCACCAACCTTTTCACGTTTCTAATCGTTTTTCCCCACTCAGTGACACACCCGCTGAGGAAAAAACTCTGATCATTGGCGACTCTGTAGTCAGAAACGTGAACCCAGTGACTCCAGCGGCCATAGTCAAATGCATTCCTGGGGCGAGAGCAGGCGACATTGAGTCAAATTTGAAAATGCTGGCTTAAAGTAACTGTAAATACTCCACAATTGTTATTCACGCCAGCTTTAATGACATCCGTCTCCGGCAGTCGGAAGTCACGAAACTTAATGTAGAATCGGTGTGTGACTTTGCCAAAACAATGTCTGCCTCTGTAATATTCTCTGGGCCCCTCCCCAATCTGACCAGTGATGACATGTTTAGCCGCTCGTCATCCTTCAACCTCTGGCTGTCTGTGTGGTTTCCTGCAAACAACGTTGGCTACATTGACAATTGGAGCTCATTTTGGGGAAAACCTGGTCTTATGAGACGAGACAGCATCCATCCCACTTTGGATGGTGCGCCTCATTTATCTAACAATCTGGCATCTTTTTTATCCAAATTTCAAAAATCTTGACAACTCAGAGTTGGGACCAGGAAGCAGAGTCGCAGTCTTACACACCTCTCTGCAGCTCCTCTTCATCCACCACCCCTTAACTTAGCCCCTGTCTTCCCCATCAGAGAATCATTGTCTGCTCCCTCCAAAGTTAATAAAAATATAATGTATAAGCATCCCAAAGTGATTAAACAAAAAGTTGGTAAAACTCAAATTAAACATGAAGCCTCTAAATTGAATGATTTGGCCTCTGTTCCTCCTCATAATTTAAAAATTAAATGCGGTTTGTTAAATCGTAGGTCTCTAACTCCCAAGTCTCCGTTAGTCCATGATCTGTTAATTGATCATCAGATTGATTTAATATCCCTTACAGAGACTCGGTTAGGGCAAGTGAATCATGTTGGTTTAAATGAATCAACTCCCTCTGGTTATTTAAACTGTCAAAATCCCAGAAGTTCTGGTCGTGGAGGAGGAGTAGCAACAATTTACCATTCCAAATTACTAGTTAATGTAACGCAAAAAACATGTTATAATTCCTTTGAGGGCCTGGTCCTCAGTATTGGGCACTTTAGCAATTTTAGGCTAAACCCAATTTTATTTGTCATAGTTTATCGTCCTCCATCAACGTACTCAGAATTTTTATCCAAATTTGCTGATTTCTTAGCTGATTTAGTGCTGAAATCAGATAGAATAATTATAGTAGGGGACTTTAATATACATGTAGATGTAGATAGTGACTGCCTTAATGTGGCATTTAATTCAATATTAGACTCGATTGGGTTTTCTCAGAAAGTAGGAAATTCTACTCATTATATCCACCATACGTTGGACCTTGTTCTGACATATGGCATAGAAATAGAAAATCTGGTAGTGTCTCCTCATAACCCTCTACTGTCAGACCATTGTCTGTTATCCTTTGATTTTACTATTTCTGACTATTTGGCTCCTCAAGAAAAATATTACTGCAGTAGATGCCTCTCAGATGATGCTGTTACCAAATTTATGCAGATTGTTTCCTCTATGCCATGTGTCAACACAACAGAAATAAGCTATGGAGAGCTTGCTCCTTCTGTAATTGATAGCATGGTAGATAGTGTTACAGCTTCTCTGCATCAGACTCTAGACTTGGTGGCCCCCTTAAAAAAGCAAAAGTCTAATCAGAGATTTCTAACTCCTTGGTTCAAGACAGAAACTCGTAGCTTAAAACAGAAGACTCGTCAATTAGAAAGAAAATGGCGCTCCACTAATTTAGATGAAATCTATTTAGCTTGGAGAAATCATCTTTTCATTTATAAAAAAATCTCTTAGAAAAGCTAGAACGAGTTATTATTCTGCATTAATAGAAGAGAACAAGAATAATCCCAGGTTTCTTTTCAGTACTTTAGCCAGGTTGACAAAGAGTCAGGACTCTGTCTATCCTAGCATTCCCTTAGAACTTACTAGTCAGGACTTTATGAACTTTTTCAATAATAAAATTTCATCCATCAGAGATGAAATCAATCAGATTCTTCCCACCATTAACTTAAATACAGTAACTACTACAACTCCTTCAACTGATGTCTGTCTTGATGAGTTTACTCCAATCAACCTTTGTGAGTTAGACAAAATAGTTTCCCCATCCAAACCTTCAACTTGTCTTTTAGACCCTATTCTTACCAGGTTATTTAAAGAAGTCTTCTCACTTATTGGTAGCTTTATTCTCCATATAATCAATTCTTCATTAACTTTAGGCCATGTACCGCAGGCTTTTAAAATGGCAGTAATTAAACCCTTACTCAAAAAGCCAACGCTAGATCCAGGAGCTTTAGCTAACTATAGACCAATCTCTAATCTCCCTTTCATTTCAAAAATCTTAGAGTTGTTGCTACGCAATTATTTGACCACCTGCAGGGAAATGGTTTACTTGAAGAGTTTCAATCTGGGTTTAGAATCCATCATAGTACTGAAACAGCCTTAGCGAAGGTCACTAACGACCTCCTCATCGCATCTGATAATGGACTGGTTTCTGTACTTGTCCTTTTAGACCTTAGTGCAGCTTTTGATACTATCGACCATAATATTCTACTTGATAGATTAGAACACTATGTTGGACTTAATGGAACTTCGTTGCAGTGGTTTAGATCTTATTTATCTGAGGTTCCAGTTTGTTCATGTCAATAATGAGTTTTCTTTCAACTCAAAGCTCAGTCATGGAGTTCCACAGGGATCTGTGCTAGGCCCTACTCTTTTTAGTTTATATATGCTTCCATTAGGCAACATTATTAGAAAGCACTTTATACATTTTCATTGTTATGCAGATGACAAACAATTATACTTGTCAATGAAGCCAGAGGATAGTAATCAATTAGCCAATTTGGAAGCCTGTCTTAAGGAAATCAAAGCTTGGATGACTTGTAATTTCCTGCTATTAAATTCAGATAAGACTGAAGTCATTCTTGTTGGTCCAAAAAACCTTAAAAATACCTTTCCAAATCAAACTTTCAGTTTGGATGCGGTTACTCTTTCTCTTAATAGCTCTGTGAGGAACCTTGGAATTATTTTTGATCAAGATCTTTCTTTCAATTCACATGTTTTCTAAGACTGCCTTCTATCATTTGCGTGATATTACCAAGATTAGGAGCATTTTGTCTCAGTGATGCTGAGAAACTGATCCACGCTTTTGTTAGCTCGAGATTAGATTATTGTAATTCTTTATTATCAGGTTGTCCTAAAACTGTCATGGCGGCCTCTGG
Organism: Pholidichthys leucotaenia; assembly: GCA_020510985.1. Classification (NCBI taxonomy): domain Eukaryota; kingdom Metazoa; phylum Chordata; class Actinopteri; order Cichliformes; family Pholidichthyidae; genus Pholidichthys; species Pholidichthys leucotaenia. The sequence continues at coordinate 22,244,495 of CM035845.1, read as the reverse complement.
GCCGTCATTGGCGTCATCAACTCCAGCTGCGCACAGACCAACAGGTGGTAATCAACGGCTGTTAAAAGCCAGCGTTGCTGACAGCCCGGGACGGAGTCGTCTGTCCTCCTCGTCGGAGAATGAGCCTGAACTCCGCTCTCTGGCCTCGTCAGGATTCTCTCTCATCTCGTCTGGAACTTCTCTTGTCTCGTCGAGAACTTCTCTTGCTTCTTCAAGGACCTCTCATCAGAGTCAGCCAAGTAAGAGAAACATCTGCTATTCAACCCCTTGTCTATACCCCTGTGCACAGGTGGACCTCCTTGGCGGCGGACCTGCGTCCCCAGCTGACGGGGTAACGCCATCACGCGCACGTAGCGCTTCACTACCACCACGTCTACCGGTACATCTTGCTCCTCAGATTCCAGAACTGTTATTGTATCAGTTGCAGGAGTATTGGCCACCGCTATCAGTGGAGTCACTGTCATCAGCATCAGCTATATCATCGTCACCACGTTCTGTGGAATCACTCACCTCGTCATCGTCAGGATTGTCATCGTCCCAGTCTGTGGAGTCACAGCCGGTGTCTCGAGAAGAACTGTTCTTGTCACAGCCACGGGTGGAAGCCCCAGCACGTTCACGGACACCTTCACCTCCACGTTGCACGGCGGCTGGATCTCAGCAGGACGAAACCTGTGCTGCACCCAAGTAAGCCTCTGTACTTGTAGCTTGTCACTAGTGTGGGACAAAAGTAATTGTTTCTGCTTGTATGTTCCAGGGTTGCCAGGTCTCCGTCCAGGGCGCTCAGCTCCAGTGACCAGAACACTATCCACGCACTCACACTCGCACTACACTCTCTCACTCTCAAATAAAGATTATTGTCACTATCTGCCCGTGTCAGTAGTCTCCAGCTGATCCAAAATGCTGCAGCAAGAGTTTTAACAGGAACTAGAAAGAGAGATCATATCTCTCCGGTTCTGGCCTCCCTTCATTGGCTTCCCATAGAGTTTAGAATTAAGTTTAAAATCCTTCTTCTTACTTACAAAGCTCTAAACAATCAGGCTCCTTTTTGTTTAAAATAATCTGATGCTACCCTATTATCCTAACAGAGCACTACTCTCCCAAAATGCAGGATTACTTGTAATACCCAGAATCTCCAAAAGTACAATGGGAGGCAGAGCCTTCAGTTATCAAGCTCCTCTCCTGTGGAACCAGCTGCCAATCTGGTTTCAGGAGTCAGACTCGATCTCTGTTTTTAAGAATAGGGTTAAAACCTTCCTTTTTGATATAGCCTACAATTAGGGAGGGATCATGTGTTTCTGAACCCTCCCTTAGTTATGCTGCTAATAGGTTTTATTCAGCCCGGGGACCTCCAATAATGCACTGGGCCTCACTCCTTTCTTCATTCTCAATGAAATATATATTTTTTTGCTGGTCATTAACATCTGTTTGTTCTCTCCCATAGATTGAGTCCCCATCGTGCTGTTTGCTCTCTACATGTCTGTTCTTTTCATCTTGTCTATCCCCTCACCCCCCAGCCAGTCGCAGCAGATGACTGCCCCTCCCTGAGCCTGGTTCTGCTGGAGGGTTCTTCCTGTTAAAAGGGAGTTTTTCCTCTCCACCGCTGCCAAGCGCTTGCTCACAGGGAATCGTCTGATTGCTGGGGTCTTTCTGCAACTGTGGGGGTTCCCCCTACAGTTGAAAGTGCTATGAGATGACTGTTGTTGTGAAATGGCGCTATATAAATAAAGTTGAATTGAATTGAATTGAACTTGATTGTAGTTGTTACTGCTAAGGGTGGCCCAAACCAGTTATTTGGTTTAGGGGGCAATCACTTTTTCACACAGGGCCATGTAGGTTTGGATCTTTTTTCCTCAATAATAGACACCTTCATTTAAAAACTGCATTTTGTGTTAACTTGTGTTATCTTTGTCTAATATGTGGGCTGCACGGTGGCGCAGTGGTTAGCACTGTGGCAGCACAGTTTACCCTCGGCCGGGGGATCGCGGGGATTGTGAGATCGTGGGTTCGATCCCAGCCCCCAACCAACAGTGATCTGTGTGGAGTTTGCATGTTCTCCCCGTGTTGCGTGGGTTTACTCCAGGATTTCTCTGGTTTCCTCCCACATGCCAAAAATATGCAGGTTAGGGATACGGGGCACTTGCGCACGCAGCGACCAGCAGCTGGTGGCTTGTCACCAGACTGCAAAACAAATCTACCTACGGGTACAAAAAAAAAATAATATTTTAAATTTGTTTGATGATCTGAAACATTTAAAGTGGTCATGACACAGTTTTGACATTTTTTAGCATGTTGTATAAACCCAAAAGTCATTGCCGATGATCAATATAACATTTACAAGTGCGCCTGCATAACATAGTTATCATCAGAAAACCACCAAATTTGACTAGACTGTGGCACCGCTCACCGAATGAGGAAGTAGGGGGAAATGACGTCACCGCGAGAACGGACACCAGTTTTGTTGATAGGAATGCCAGCAGCTTTGTTGCAGACAGTTTCTCTGGTTTTTTGTTTTAGTTTTATGGCTATGCCTCCGCATTGTGTCGCAGGCTTAGATAAACAGTAGGCCGTGAAAGACCACATCACACGCTTCAGCTCCAACTGTCATAAGTCTCCTCGTGCGCTCCTTGTGCACTTTTATGCAGCACACGGAAGAGGGGCAGGACGAATGGATTTACGCGCAGGATTCACTACAGCCCATTTATTGAACATAAGACTGATGATAACAGTTCCCAAAAAGGTGAAGACTTACAAAAATAAACAAACACTTACAGTTGGCATTCAGGGCTGACATCGCCCAGCGAACGCATGGAAAGGAGACGTGTTAACCACGGTTGTGCCCCAGGGCCGACATCACTTCAAGGGGCGCAACAGAACCACGGCTGTGTGGAGTGGCTAACACGTCATGATAGTGTTGGCAATATTGGCCGGCTGACAACATGGTCACGATGCACACAAAACATGAACAGCTGACTGTCAAAGAGAGAGGGGACGTGGTTGGACCGGCAAATCTTGGACAGCGTCCACCTGAAAGTGGGTCAAAATGGCTGCTCAACAACCGCTGGCCAGAGCAGCGGCTACAGACATGGAAAAGAAAAGGAACACAGACATAAAAACAACAAGAACTCAAAAGATAGTAGTACATAATAAACCCGATGCCTGAGCCACAGAGAACAGTCAGAACCGAACCTACAGGATAACACGGGCTCAGTTCATGACACCAACTGACTCTATTGTATTCATTGCCACTAATTTGGACTTTTTCCTGTTATAATAATTAATTTAACCCCTTAACGCCTGAATTTATTTCCAATTATGAAAAAAAAATTCACTTGTGGTTTTGCTTTCAAGTAGATGCTAAATTAAGTTGAGAAAGTTAATTTGATTATAGCACATAAAATAGATATAATTTTAGGTATGATGCAAATTAACAACAGGCATCTATGGTAAAAAAAAAAATGGTAAAAAAGCACCTGTTCCCATCTCAAGTATGAAGAATCTTTTATTTATGCAACAGTTATTTTCAGTATTTTCAACTCTCATGACTGCCAAACTATAACCTTAACCCTAGCCCTAACCCTAGCCCTAACCCTAGCAATCAGGAAATGGATGGTGCTCCGTCTCTGACCGTTCCTACGAGAAACTAATGCTTGCAAAAGGTTCCTAGGTATGTGTTGGAAGTGCTCCAACCAGAAGTGGAGGAATACAGACGGTATTTTGGTTGCATTTGGAGCGGAAGTGGTTTGATGCGAATTCGCGACAACAGGCATCAAGAGGTTAATATTATTGATCGTTATAGTACGTGTGTGCTAAACCAGTTATAAGTATTGTTTTTTTTGTGACCAAAGTCTAGGAAAAATGAGGACTATCAGTTGCTTCTATTGCTTTTATTGTTGAAAATCACATGCCAGTTGATACAAGACAAAAACAGTTAATAAACAATGATAACAAACAAAATTGCATTTTTAATGAGACATAAATAATAGGGAATACATTATTTTTAAGGACATTGCCATCAGTAACACAGAGAATAATTTTAATTTCTGAAGGGGTTTTTCAGATAATTGAACTTTAAAATGATAATTATGGCCATGAGTATGCTCTAATTTACTAAAAAATATATACTGCTCAAAAAAATAAAGGGAACACTAAATAACACATCCTAGATCTGAATGAATGAAATATTCTTATTAAATACTTTGTTCTTATTAACCCCTTGCACTCCAGTCAATTTCCCTAAAAACGCCAAAAAATAACGTGCCCAAAGTAAGTTGGTCTCATTTAAAAGAAAACACTTTGAATTTTTTGGCAAAACAGTCATAATCTCTCTAAGTGCTCCGGCCACTGAGTTACAGTCATCTAAACATACTGGACTTGAAGAAAATAAATTTGGCCTGGGTGGTTTTTTTGGATACAAATGCTTGCAAATAACACACAGCTTAAGATCCGGGCTGGAAAATGAAACAGAAATGTAGAACCAAGTGTTATCCAGCTGAGGTCCAAATTTTGCAACAATACCACAAAAAAATGAATATATTACACAGCTTTTTCCTCAGGTAGTTCCCAGGCATTTTTGAACTGTGCCAAATTGTGCCAAATGGCACAGTTTGGAAAAACGTCTGTAACTTTTGAATGATTCAATATAGAAGCTTCATCGTGGGCTCTAATGAAAGGTGACACTCAGGGCTGTGTGTGTGTGTGTGCGCGTGTGTGTGTGTGGGGGGTTGCCCCCCCCCTCGCTACAGAGGACGGACATCGGCCATCGCTACATGACGGATTAGACTCATGTGGCTATGTGGCGACCGCGGCGCAGTCACCGCGGCCCCCCCCCCTCGCTACAGAAGAACAGCGGGGGGGGGTGTTCACAGTCCGGACGCGGCGAATGAACCGTGTACCGCGGCGCACGCATTTCAGACTTCGTGCGCCGCACAGTTGTAATTTACTGATCGGTCAAAAGTCATTTTTGATTACAGTTTTCAGGGATAAAGAATAATTTAGCTTATAACACCTTACCTCTTCACAGCAGCAGTGTCCTGGCGAACTTCTCTTCCTCATTGTCAGACGAACACGACGCTGGTCCGCTCGTGGTTCTGGTCTCGTGACCCGGTCAAAACATAATTCCATGATTGCGGTTTTGGCGAATGATTTACGACCTTCGTCGTCAGCCTCCGTCGGTCTATGATGACCATGGAAGAGAATCCTAAACATCTATTCTGCTCGAATCAAAAAAAAAAAAAAAAAAAGCACCGCCTGTGACTGAAGAAGCCGATGTGCGAATGGCTGTCCCTGTCACACAGGTAGCACTTGTGGATGGTCTCCGTGCTGCTGGGTCTGTGACGGTTCTTCCTGTGGGTCCTTTTTTTATCTGCTGCAGCAGTCTGTCTTCGCCCAGCGTTACAAAAAACAGCTCGCGAACTTCTCTGCTTCAGTTGGCTCACTGCATTCACAGCTTTGGTAGGCGGGTCCTTCTTGCTAGGTTTTCAGTCATTGGTTCTTCAAGGTTTCAGAAACCCAATTCAAGGCTCTTATTAGTCGAATGAGAGGTCAATCAGATGAACTAATCTGTTCGCGGCTGTGTCTGCAGTGGAAGAACGGAAATGCAGCTTTTATTTTAAGTGCGCGCTTGGATGCAGCTCCATCATGCGTCCTAGAGCGCACGAGGGTGCACGAGAGCACCCTCGTGTGCTCTGGGACGCAGAGACTTGCCCACCCGCGGTACAACAGAGTGCAAGAGGTTAAATACTTTGTTGAATGTGCTGACAACAAAATCACTCAACAGCATGTGAAAGTGATTGTCAATCAGTGTTGCTTCCTAAGTGCACAGTTTGATTGAGGGACAGTGTTCCCTTTATTTTTTTTTGAGCAGTATATTTATAGTATATATGCAAAATAAAAAATATTCTATCGCTTGTTCAAATACTCAGGATTTGATACAGGATTGCAGCAATGTCCCAATGATGACAACAGTCATGAGATTTTCAAGTATCACGCTATAAATATTTAGTAATTTTATTTTCTTGTAAAAATTGACAACAGTTGTGGTCAGATAAACATGTATCGAATGAAAAACAATACCATGAAAACATAAAGGTAGTTAGTCAGCATAAGTAAAAGCAACATATTGTCCCTCTTGTATTGGAAAGGTCTCTCTGATCTTGTGAACGACACAGGCAGGTATTGGCACTCGGACTTTCTCACCAAGGTAGTGGTAGCACCATCTGATGAACTGTCTGTAAGCTGTATAGCGCTTCCCAATTGTTCCCATAATCCACATTCACATAATGTTTATAGGTGAAGTGGGCCACTTCCAACGCATCTTCATTCAGACACACCACTGGGAAGTTGTGATGACCAGCGATACACTTTATAGCACCGTCCGGAATTTTCTGCTTCACGTTGTCCTGCTCCTGACAGCAAATACTCTCCTCCTCAATTGTCATGCTCACACACAGACCACACTGGCACTTGCAAAAATAAAAAATATCTTTTGATTTGTTTATTTGGGGGGGGCATTGACAGTATCAGGTAGATGCTTCAATTTTATTATAAATACACTGCTATGATTTCATTGAAAAATCAGGTTTAAATAAATTATATTTCATTCATTCATCTTCTTCCACTTAATCCTTTTCGGGTCACTGGGGGGGGGCTATTCCAGCATCTTTGGACGAGAGGCAGGGTACACCCTGGACAGATCGCCAGTCCATCGCAGGGCCAACACAGAGAGACAGACAACCATTCACTCTCACAGTCATACCTAAGGACAATTTAGAATCCCCAGTTGATGCCAATTAAACTAACTTGCATGTTTTTTGGGATGTGGGAGGAAACCGGAGAAATCCCAGAGTAAACCCATGCTTACACGGGGAGAACATGCAAACTCCACACAGATCACTGTTGGTCGGGGGCTGGGATCGAACCCAGGATCCCCCAGCCAAGGGTGACTTGCTGTGCTGCAGCAGTGCTAACCACTCCGCCACCGCGCCGCCCATAAATTATATTTATGAACCAATAATTTGTTGCAATATCTGTAACAAAAGTATACCACTCGGTGTTCCCCTGCCCTGTGTTTGTCGCTACTGCTGCGGCAGGCGTGTTTGCCTCACCACCGTCACTCTCTGAATCTGACTCGCTAGGCATGATGTCCGCTTGGTACGGCTCAAACCTATGAGGTTTAATGCCCCCAGATTCTTCATGGTCATCCCATTCTTCTTAACTATAATCATTTGAAGATTGGACAACACAAACCAATTCCAGACTACATGTACTGGAACCATCATCGATGTTTTCAACTGCTTCCATCATGCGTGTAGAATGGTGTAACGTAAAATATGGGAATATTAATAAATAATAAATATGATCAGGTATGAATTATTTAATTTATATTGATGTATTGGAATCTGAGCTCAAATCTCATTTCATATACATCAGAAAAGCTAATAACACTCGTAAGGGGCACCAGCTTCTATCTTTAAGAAGCAATTTGATCTTTAATTTCACTTTATACCTGTTTGATCACTCAATAAATTAATCAATAATCAGTCTCAAAAATTTTCCGTGAATTCGATACCTGGGCTTGAAACAGACTCAGAATGAAATAAATTCCCAACAACTTCTCATTTTTAAATATTTATTAAACAAAATGATTAATAGACATCGAAATAATTTCATTAATCATAAAATCAATCTTGTAAATGATAGATTAACAATGTCAATATTTTCGGAACCAGGGTTTAACTGAGAAACGAATTTCTATCAGTTTGAGTTAACAGATTATCAAAAACAACGCAAATTTATGGAGAAAGTTTGCTAATTATGAAAAAGTCCTAAATTAATCTTAAGAAAATAAAAACGGAATTTTAATGAAAAGGAGAGTTATGTTAAGGGCTTCTTAATTTGCATCTGATTAGATATATAAATTAGTACCGAACCTCAAGTTTAATTCAGCAGATGAATTAAAGTTTTTTCAGCTCACGTGATCCTCAGTGATGGCAGTTCTGTCGTCCTTTTTCAGCCCAAGACTTTGTGGATGTGAGGGAAATATCTGCCAGCAGATACTTCAAGGGTTCACAGCTCGACCTTTAGATTCAAGCGGTCGAAGGAGGCTGGATTCTGGGCTGCATGACCCACAGTTGAAACGGGTCTTAGCCAGATGGTGCCGACGTCTCTTCAGAGTGATGTGGGACAGCTGTGTGTTGATCCTACAGCTGCACGTTATGTGGGAGCTGCGTCTTTCTTCAAGAGGTCTTCGGTAATAATTAAGAGATATCTAATCCGATTTCAAATTAGAAAAGAAACTTTCGGACTTTAGATAAAAATAGTTTTGGGAGGTGCTTGGTCAAGAAAAATATTATAAAAATAAAGTCAAGATTAAAGTTTACCTTAAAATTAAACAAACGGCGGTTTACAGAAAGTTTAACAAAAAGTGATAAATTAAGAATTGGAGTTTGACTCCGATTAAGAATTGAGCTCAAAGAAAAAGGAATTCCTAGGCATTTAAGAGAAGAAGAAAATACAAAGTTACATAAACAAATTATCTGCTGTGTTCAGAAAAGCGCCATGTGTTCCTTTGTTCTCCCTTGCTGTGTGTAGACAATGGAGGAGATCAGAAAGAAGGGAGCAGGCGAAAAGAGAATCCGGAGCAGAAAGAGGCTGGGAAAAGAGTCTCTCTCCTTTTTATAAGCTCTGTTGAGTTTCGCGGGATTCCGGCCTGACCGGAATCTCAGCCAATGAGCGTCCTTCGTGGGCGGGCTCGATGAACCTTTAGTCCAATAATAGGCCTTGTCTGTGAGAGACCAATAGGATGAAGAAGCTGGGGTTCTATGAAGACTGGTGACACATGATATCAGTCCACAGGAATACACAGTTTTAAATGCATTGGAATGTACTGTTACAAACTTATGTATAACTAAACTAACCTTAGTGTATCTTATAAGCAGTGCTTCTAAATCAACATGCAGGAATAAACATTCATTTAACATCAACATGCATATATATATAAAATCACAGATTAATGCATTTCACACATATTATTGATTTTCCACATCAAACACATCAGAGTCCATCTGCATTTTCATAGTTCTGAAAAGAATGAAGGTTTAGAATTGAGTTTGTAATAATGTACTTTAAAGTTGTTTAAATCCAGCATGTCCACAGTTTAAGGAAATTAACTGAGTCGTGGATCTGTGTAGGTTTTATGGGGGCAATAAAAGTGAAGCTGGACATTGAGGGAAATTCCTTAGGCTGGTTTTAACAAAAGAAGGGGATTTCAGCTGTGGCCTGGGGGAAGAAAATCCATTTCTTTGCATTATTCCTGGATGAAACAAAAATGTCTTTAAGCAGAAAAATAATTGTTGCTGAGCCAAAGTGAGATGATGCTACAATGGTCAGCCGACCTCTGTGTTCTGCCGCTGACGTCATAACATGGCCAGGGGGTTTTCCAGCCACTGGCACAATTGGTGCCATGGCGCTTTTGAAAACGTTGGATATTTGCGTGAAAACAAGCCTGTTTGACTTAGAACTGCACAGACCAACCTATTTCATCACATTGTATTTTGTTTTTGCAAAATTAACTGCAGTCAAAATCGTGTCATCAGCACGAACATACAAAAAATGAGAACTCAGGAGCAAACACTTTTTCACACCACTGTATGTCTCCACTTTTGTTTGTTTTATTTGTGAAGGTTACCAAGATTTAGTGACATAAATTAAATGCTAAAAGATTGGAAAAGCTATCTAAATAATCCAGCGGTTAAAGAAATCACTTTTGGTTTGGTGTAAGTCTGTCAACAGAATTATGAACCATCAAGCAGTTTGTGTTAAAACATGTTAAATCCCATTAAACACTAACCCATTATTAGGAAATACAGATGCTAATATGGCCCAGAATTCCTCCATATACTGGTACTAACACTAAAGTGTGCAGTGTCTTCTGCACTGGCACATTCAACAATACAGTCTTCAGTAAATAAAATAATTGTTTTTTTATTTACTTTTACTTAAAAATGAGCCATTATTTTCAACGTCATTGATAAATGTTTGGTTTGTACTGTTGATTCTTCCCACTGGTGTCTTAACAGACAAATAGAAAATCATGATGCAAACACACAAGTCACTAAATTGTTTATTACAATCACCAACAAAATCCAGATTATTTAGAATGTGCAAAATTCAAACTTTAAACTGTAAAAAAAACTCAGAATGGGTCACACATGCCGGCCACACACGCTGACTCAACACCTTCGCAAGGTGTCCCAGCACACCAAGGAACGTGAGATTGAAGGCAGCATTCTGAGCCATCTCCTCCCTTCATAAGGTAGTTTCATGGGCTGCAGGTCAAGTGGACCCCTGACCAAGTGAGCACCCCAAGTGGACCCCAGGATCCAATCTGTACATGTACAAGTACATTCTCAATCCAGTGATTTGTAGACACCAAGAAGGAGAACAACAACAAGAAATTGTGTAAAACTGTTGGAAAGACTTTTCCCGGTCACCAAGAAGTGTAAAAAATATATATATATAACCAAGATGACAACAAAGCTGACCCGGAGAAGGTTTTGGCTCTGTTTCAGCTTTCAAAAGACTTTTGTTCTCCACCGCTGCTGCTGCTCATCACCACTGGCTGCCCCCAGGTGAAAATCCACAGAATAGGTATGTGGGACTAAAATGTTTTGAATGAGGCTTTAGAAAGCTCTGAATCAGTTTGGAAATCACTGGATTGGACCCTGGGGTCCACTTGGAGTGCTCACATGGGGTGTTCACTTGTTCAGGGGTCCGCTTGACCTGCTCCCGTTTCAAGCTCTCCTGCCTCACTGAGAAGCAGCTGGATGTGCTGCTGGTCCTGGTTCAGCAGATCTTCAGCCTGCAGTAGGACTCTAGAACGAAAATACACACACAACTTAAGTACATGCACAGCATGAAAGTGCAACATGTAAAAAACTACTTTTTTAAACAGGATTAACTACCTTATTTAATCAGATGTTCAAGATTCAAAATTCAAAGATTTTATTTGTCAGTACTACTATACGTACAGGACATACAGGAGAATTGAAATGGTGTTTCTCTCTCTCATCAGTGGTGTGCATAATATAAAAAGAAAAAAGTAATTAAAGGCTGGGGGAAAAAAAACAACAACAAACAACATGTAAAAAAAACTACTTTTTAACCAGGATTAATACAAGTTTATTTCATCAGATGTTGTCGACACAAGCGCAAAATCCAAGCAGAGCACAGAGTTAGCATTGATGGCTAACTAGCTAGCTCATTTTCTGCATACAGGAGACAATGGTGTTGTTTGTTCAAAGTGAGCTTCCACCACTGGGATAAATAATGGCAAAGATGCATGATATCACTCATCATCCTCTATCACTGTTTTCAACAATGATGATGCCATGGTTGGATCTACGTGACTCTGCCTCCGCTGTGGCCGTGAATTCATTTCAGGTTGCTTCGTCCAGCTCCCTCTGGATTTCTTTAGTCAGCTACCAAGCACAGAAAACTCTGCACCTCGTCGTTGGACCACGGTGTTGATTTGTGTGTACCCATTTATCTTGTTGATTACACTAACTCACACTTGCTGTTGGTGATTTGAACTGTTCGTCCAAAATGGTGCAGTAAATAAAAGACACGTGGCCCGTGTGACGTCAGTGCAACCCCTCTATACGATCATCTGTCCTGTGTTGTTGTGATAGATATGCCAGAATGTCAGAACACCGGAGGAGGAGGAGGATTCAATTAACTGATCGCCTGAAGCGCAGAGCGCAGCTGTTCGCTGTTGGCTGTGCCTCCCAGCAAAAGCACACTCCATGCATTATCTTGGTTCTGTTTTTTTTTTTTTCTTTATTGAAAATAAACTTTTTTTATTGCCATCAGTTCGCGTGCCTTTGAGCCAGGTTGTGACAACTATTATCTGATGTTCCTGACATGTCACATCAGCTGTTTTAGGTGCGACTGACCTGACAGATTTGACAGCTCTGCTTGGTCGGTCATGCCCCTCATCGTGGTCTCTGGAGGAGAGAATCTCGGTTGAACAGAGATGATCTCTCCCAAAACTAGGATTCATGGATTGGGAGGCAACGGCAGTTTGGCATGACTGCGCTATGCAGAAGTTAGACTACTGTTGCATGTACAGTAAGTTGTGAATGTCGGCAACACGCTAACCATTAGTTGGTTTAAGCTACTATTACTTAATTACATGTCCAAGTTGTTATGGATATACAATGCATACGGCCTAAAGTGAAAATATCAGCGTATCCCAGCATTTTAGACAAATTTTTATACGTTTGGCAAATGCTGCCTAAATTGCCATGGTGTGACAGACAGCTCAAGTTTCCAAACCCTGTCTGGCTCCAAGTATCTACTCGATCAGTTGCAAACAGCAGGCATTCCCAGCAAGATAATTTGCAGCACTCCTCGAAGCCTGTAATCCGAGGATACCACTCGTTGCTAATATGGAAGTGACGGACAAATCCTTTCCATGGCTGAGATTGGCCTGCTCGCTTCAGGATTGGCCAACCAGCTTTCCTTGAAAAATCCATCTGGAAAATATTTTTTTTTAAATATCAGCGACCAAATCAATTTCCTCTCCCCTGTCAGCCATTGCAGGTGGAAAAACAGCTATTATATTTAAACAGATATAGTACATTGTAGCTGCTTGAGCAAGTCCTTGCACTGGCGTTTTGCTAGCTAGGATCCTCTGCACTGTGAGTGGAGGAGTCTAACCATCCAGTCAAAAGACATAAAAATGCCAACGTTCTCGGATGCCTTCTATGCGTACCCCTGGATGTACAGAAGACATCTGATTGGTTAAAGCAACAGGATAAGTTTAACAGTTAATTTAACCTACAGAGCTGCACTGTTAATTCCTGAAGGCCCAAAGCAGATTTGCTTGACCCTGGCAACACAGATGGCTGAGATATGATTGGACAAAAAACTCTAACGTGCACTACACGACTGGAAGAAGTGCAACCAATAGAAAAGCTAAAAAATGAAGAGAATAGACTAAAAGGAATAATTTAATAATACATCCACATGGAACAAATATGTTGTAAAGGTTGTAAATGTAACTCTGATAGTGTTCAGGCCCCCAGAGAAGGCTTTGCTGGCCCTGAGGGTCCACCACTGCTGAAACCCGACCTGAATTGCTTTCTATATCTGCTGTTTTTCTTTTAATATCCTCCTGCCTGCCTCAGGGACTACAGATGGAAATTTGTGAGAATGATATAATCTGGTATACCATCTGGTATAATCTGGTATAATATTCAACAGCAGAAGTCTTAACAAAAACTTTCCACAGATTGAGGACTATTTAAAACAGCTAGACAGAAAATTTACAGCTATCGCAGTCTCTGAAATTTGGCTTAATGAAGAGCAGGCTCCTCTGATGGTAATAGAGGGATATCAAATGTTTCATATTAACAGATCTCAAAAAATGGGTGGTGGTGTTGCACCGTATATTGATGACCTGTATAGGTGTAGGCTTGTAAATGGAATGTCCTTTGCACTACCAGGGATTTTGGAATGTGTTACTGTTGAGGTTGACCAAGATAAAACAAAAAAATCTAATTATAAGTTGTATATACCAAGACCATACGGTGTTGCTCGAACAACAAACCCTGGATCAACCCTGAGATAAAAACACTTCTGAGAGAGAAGAAGAGGATCTTCAGATCGGGGAACAGGGAGATGCTGAAGTCCGTACAGAGGGAGCTGAGGAGGAAGATCAGAGAAGGCAAGGACAGCTTCAGAAAGAAGATGGAGGACAAACTGCAACAGAGCAACATCGGTGGGGTCTGGAGAAACCTTAAAACATCTCTGGGCTCCAGAATACCTCCCCCCAGGCCACAGGGGGCAGGGAGTGGGCGAACAATCTGAACCTGTTTTTTAATAGGTTTGACCAGTCGCCCCCCCCCCGACCACTGCTGCCTCTAAAATCAGTCGAGACCTGCTGTCCACACCCCACTCCACCAACACCCCCCCACCCCCAGCACCCAGCCCCCCAATCTGACCCTCACTAAGACCCAGGTGAGGACGGAGCTGAGGAAGATCAAGGCGAGGAACGCCGCGGGACTGGACGGCATCAGCGTGAAGCTCCTCAAGTCCTGTGCAGACCAGCTGTGTGGGATTGTGGAGCATATCTTCAACCTGAGCCTGAAGCTGGGGAGGGTACCACAGTTGTGGAAAACATCTTGTGTGGTACCTGTACCAAAGACTTCCCACCCCAAAGATCTGAACAGCTACAGACCAGTGGCCCTGACGTCTCACATGATGAAGACCCTGGAGAGACTGCTCCATGCTCACCTCCGCCCCCTGGTGGGACCAGCGATGGATCCACTCCAGGTCGCCTACCAGCAAGGCATTGGGGTGGAGGATGCAGTGATCTTCCTCTTTCACCGTTCTCTGTCCCACCTGGAGAAGCTCGGGAATGCGGTGAGGATCATGTTCTTTGACTTCTCCAGTGCTTTCAACACCATTCAACCGATGATCCTGAAAGACAAGCTGCTGTGCGCAGGGGTGGACCAGCACCTGTCATCGTGGATCCTGGACTACCTCACTAACCGGCCACAGTTTGTGAGAACCCGAGATTGTGTGTCTGACACGATCATCGGTAGCACGGGGGCCCCCCAGGGAACGGTTTTGGCTCCCTTCCTGTTCACCCTTTATACTGCGGACTTCTCACACAACACAACACACTGCCATCTACAGAAGTTCTCTGGCGACTCTGCGATCGTCGGCCTCATCTCCAACGGAGATGAAGCTGAGTACAGAGGACTTATCCAGGACTTCGTGGACTGGTGCCATCGGAACTTCCTCCAGATCAACGCGAGGAAAACTAAGGAGCTGGTGGTGGACTGCCGCAGGCAAGGACAACCCCTCACAGCACCAGTAAACATCCAGGGAACAGACATTGAGATGGTGACATCCTACAAGTACCTGGGTGTTCATCTGAACAATAAACTAGACTGGTCACACAATACCGACGCACTCTACAAGAAGGGACAGCGCATGCTGTTCCTATTGAGGAGGCTCAGGTCTTTTAGTGTACAAGGGGCGCTGCTGAAGACATTCTACAACACGGTGGTGGCATCAGCCATCACTTTTGGAGTGGTCTGCTGGGGCAACGGCATTACAGCAGCCGATAGGAAGAGACTAAACAAACTGATCAAGAAAGCTAGCTCTGTCCTGGGGCAATGCCTTGACCCAGTGGAGGAGATAGGAGAGAGAAGGATGGTGGCTAAACTATCATCTCTGATGGAGTCCGAGTCCCACCCTATGCAGGACATATTGAATGCATTGAGGAGCTCATTTAGCAGCAGACTACATCATCCTAGGTGCGCAACAGAGAGGTTTCGCAGGTCCTTCCTACCTACTGCTGTCAGACTGTATAACCTAAGCAGGGCTGCTCACAGAGATAGCAAAAAAACGTGACAACCTAATAGTATTGAATGCAAAAGATGCAACAGACTTACACAAATGGTCCCCTCCAGTATACAACTAGGACAATATCAGTCGCTACGGAGGGTCACAATATGTATGGGTACATATTCATACTATGTAGGATAACTAAGTAGACGGTTATGCTGTTTATTCCATCTTGCTACAATGCTCCACACTTTGTATATATATTTATATATTTATGTGTACGTATGTATATCCACTGCTCTTATTTATATTTTTCATATCTTAATTATTGCTCTGAGTGTTGCTATCCCTGTGCTGTTGCAATCCTGGAATTTCCCCATTGTGGGACTAATAAAGGCTTATCTTATCTTATCTTATCTTATATATATATAGAACGTCGGGAACTTGCATTGAGACATTCAGAGATAAATTAGTCGAGCTGTACAATAATATTACTAGTAAGAAAATGGTAGTAATTTGTGGAGATTGCAATATTGATTTACTAAATCCATATCAACAAAATGTAATTACAGAGTTCATGAATTCTGTGTACAGTATGAGTCTATATCCCACAATAACACATCCCAGTAGAATCACAGTTCACACTGCTACACTTATTGATAACCTGTTTGTTAATATTATTGATAAGAAAATGGAAAGTGGATTATTGATAAATGATATAAGTGACCATTTGCCAGTCTTTGCACTTATCCATGGCCACACGGGGGCCAATACAGAAAAAATTTTAAAATCGTTCAGATACACAAAATGCAATCAGTTCTTTTAAAGAAGACTTGCTGAAGCAAGACTGGACAAAAGTCTATGTATCAGATGTAAATGAAGCCTATGACACATTTATAAACATGGTAACCACTCTTTATGAAAAAAAATTGTCCTTTAGTAAAGAAAAAACTTAAACATAAATTTGTCGATAAGCCATGGTTAACCAAAGGATTACAAAAGGCGTGTAAAAAGAAAAAATTATTATATAAAGCTTTCCTAAAGAAAAGGACAAAAGAAGCAGAGCAGCAGTATAAAACATACAAAAATAAGTTAACATATATAATAAGATGTAGTAAAAGAGACTATTACAGTAAAGAACTGGAGAAAAACAGAGACAACATTAAAAATACATGGACAATACTTAACAATATTCTTGGAAATAAAAACAGAAATACAAGCTACCCAACCAATTTTTCAAAAAAATAATAAAACGACTCAGAGTGTGAATGCAGCTTCACCTGCAGATGAATTTAATAACTTTTTTGTTAACATTGGTCCTAATTTGGCTCGAGAAATACCCATTACGGCACCCACAGGTGATACAATTAGCAAAAACACTGCTATAAAAGACTCCATTTTCATAAAGAACACAGACGAGAGAGAGGTCATTGAAATTGTTAAATCGTTTAAAAGTAAAACATCTACGGACTGTGATGGTATTGACATGCTCTTAGTCAAAACTATTATTGAATGCTTGGTGAAACCACTGACATATATCTGTAACCGGTCTCTCCAAACAAGTATATTTCCCAATGCAATGAAAATAGCTAAAGTAATTCCGATATACAAGACGGGTGACAGAGGGGAATTCTCAAACTATAGACCAGTTTCACTATTGCCGCAATTTTCCAAGATCCATCCATCCATCCATCCATCCATCTTCTACCGCTTTTCCGGAGGTCCGGGTCGCGGAGGCAGCAGTTCAAGCAGAGAAGCCCAGACTTCCCTCTCCCCAGCCACCTGCTCCAGCTCTTCAGAGGGGATACCAAGGCGTTCCCAGACCAGCTGGGAGACATAGTCTCTCCACCGAGTCCTGGGTCTGCCCCGGGGTCTCCTCCCAGTGGGACGTGCCTGAAACACCTCAAGTGGGAGGCGTCCAGGAGGCCCATACCACCTCAACTGACTCCTTTCAATGTGGAGGAGCAGCGGTTCTACTCTGAGCCTCTCCCGGATGACTGAGCTCCTCACCCTATCTCTGAGGGTGAGTCCAGCAATCCTACGGAGAAAGCTCATTTCAGCCGCTTGTATCCGTGATCTCGTGATCCGTGATTTTCCAAGATACTTGAAAAAATATTCTATGAGAGAATTGACAACTTCATACTGAAGAATAATTTATTGTGTGAGTAGCAATATGGGTTCAGACGCAAGAGGACAACTGCATTTGCTCTAATGGAATTTATAGAAAAAATATCAACTGCCGTTGAAAATAAAGAGTATTCAGTTGGGGTATTCCTGGATCTTAAAAAAGCATTTGATACAGTGGATCATAATTTATTATTAAAGAAACTACAAAGTTGTGGTATTAGGGGGGTAGCACTGTCCTGGTTATATAGTTACTTAAAGAATAGATATCAGTATGTATGTGTTGGTAACAAAAACTCACAGCTACTGAAGGTTACTTGTGGAGTCCCACAGGGTTCAGTTTTGGGGCCATTGTTATTCAATATCTATATAAATGATAGTGTAGAGAATGTGCTCAAGGGTGAGGCTGAGTTTTATTTCTCAGGTTCAGCTTTATTGTCAGAACACATACTCTAGCAATCTCTAAACAAGAAAAGAGACTGAGCAATGAAACATCACACTCTTATACTTCTGGAGCATCAAAACCTAAGTCATATGGTGCTTTAGCAAACATACAATCACATGGAACTTAATCCCAGTCACAATGCACTCTTTGATCTTTCACCATTGTCTCTTAATCTTCGATGGTCCGGAAATCCTTCTGGGGCATCCTCTCTGAGACAAAGGCCCAATCACACACCTCCTCGTCATCTCCTGCAGACCTCTGCAGATCCAGACCTTCTTTGTCCCGCGAGACGTGAAGCACCCAATAAACATACAGCCATACATTTGTGGAAAATATGAACCCAACATATGTGCCACATAACCCCCCCCAAACGTCTACTAAAGGCACTTTTCCACTTGGAACCCAAAGGCCTCGTTTGGCCTTGGACCGAACAGTCCTGTTCCAGTACTGGTGGTTTTCACAGCACAAGGCTCACTGTAGTATGGGTGGGAGAAGGAAGGAGTTGGAGGCGGGGTTTTGAGGGAGTTGGAGGCGGTGCCACACTCCCCTTGAGGCTGCGCCATTTTCCCTCGACCAATAAGTAGTCCAAGAGCTATTTAATATCATTTTGGTGGTGAGGCTGCTGTGTATTATTATGCATTACTCATCTCATGTAACCTTGTGCCATTGCCATGATGCAATTTTTTCGTATATTTAATGTGGACGTGTGGATCTTTAATATCACAGTTACAAGTACTGGGACAGCCATCTAATAAAAATATCTTACAAAATTACAAGTCCACATTTTCTTTAAAGTGTACTTGTTAATGCTGAGTACAGAATTGGGTGAGGCACACCAAAACAGTTGTTGCTGTACACCCCACACTCACCCGTCCTTACAATGGCTAAGTTGAATATTTTGTGCAGATAAAACCATTACCTGGGTTGGCAATATGAACATTTCCAAATACAGAACTTAAATAATTAGGTGTCCCTGTTGTTGCACATGGATATAAAGCTTAGTCAGTAGTGGCTGGCTTTTAATGTATGTGTCGGCAGTTAGTGGACTCCATAACACACTGCAATGACAAATTTTTCCCAACCTTTTTAAGGGTTTTAAGACAGTGTAAAACTTAGTAGTAACAGACAACACATAATGTCAACAGTCACGGGTTTATTCAATGTTATTAACACTGGTCATTGATTAATGTACAGTATATACATAATAATGGTTGGGAAAACGGGTCACACACGCCGTGCGAGGGTTTCAAAGACTGCCATGAGAGTGTTATTGAGGGCAGCATTCTGCGCAATTTCCTCCCTTCGTACAGCATCTTCGGCTTCCCTGGACTGACGGACTTCATCCACAAGCAGTGAATTGAGTTCCAACTGTTGCCGCTGGAGCTCCCTCTGCTCACGTTGATGTTCCCGCTGAAGCTCCATCTGTTCACGGTGCTGTTCCCTTTCTGCTTCTTGCATCGATGCAAAAATAGTTGAAAGGTCTTGTTTTGTGTTGCTCTGCTTCCTCTTACCTACAAGACAGAAATGTGAGCCGGTGTCAGTAAAATCAACCTCAAAACATGTAGCAGTACATCCCCAAAAATTAATACAAAAGTTAAATATTTTTGGACACATGTCAGAAAGTGAGACCCATATATTATACAGAATCATCAATCAGACAGTGAAGTATTGTCAAATCAAATCAAATCAAATCAAACTTTATTGTCATATTGCTGTACATACAACTGTAGTGCAGGCAAGATGAAATTGCGTTTCTCTCGGCATCCATATAAGAAGCAGCATGATTAAGACACACTCCCACATAGCTCCACCCCCCACCCCACCCCCACCCCCCATCCATTCACACATCCCTGAGACATACTTGGGGAAAAAGAATAACTAACTATAATATACAAAATGTCCATAGGTGCAGTAGTGTGTATGTGAGAATCCGGGTCAGCTGTTCAGCATCCTGACAGCTTGTGGGAGGAAGCTGTTGATCAGTCTGGTGGTTCTGCCTCTGATGCTCCGGAATCGTTTACCAGATGGAAGAAGTTCAAAGTGTTTATGCAGAGGGTGAGAACGGTCCTTGACAATGTTCAGTGCCCTGCTCCTACAATGGTTCTGAAAAAGTTCTTGGACAGAGGGGAGGGAGACTCCAATTACCCTCTCCGCCCCCTTGACTATCCTCTGCAGGGCTTTTTTGTCTGACATACTGCAGCTGGAGTACCATGTAGCAATGCAGTACGTCAGAACACTCTCCACCACACCTCTGTAGAAGGTCCTGAGGATGCAGATGGGGAGAGAGGCCTGTTTGAGTTTCCTCAAGAAGTGTAGTCTCTGCTGAGCTCGCTTCCTGATCTCCAAGGAATTTTTGCTCCAGGTCAGGTCCTGCGAGATCTGCACTCCGAGGAACTTGATGTTCTCTACTCTCTCCACTAAACGGCCGCCGATGCTGAGGGGGACGTGCTCAGGCTGTGACCGCCGGAAGTCGATAATCATCTCCTTCGTTTTGTCCACGTTGAGCACCAGATTGTTCTCCCTGCACCAGCCCTCCAGGTCTCTCACTTCTTCCCTGTACATTGTAACGGAAAATGGGAATATTTAATAAATAATAAATATGATCAGGTATGAATTATTTAATTTATATTGATGTATTGGAATCTGAGCTCAAATCTCATTTCATATACATCAGAAAAGTTAATAACACTCGTAAGGGGCACCAGCTTCTATCTTTAAGAAGCGATTTGATCTTTAATTTCACTTTATACCTGTTTGATCACTCAATAAATTAATCAATAATCAGTCTCAAAAATTTTCCGTGAATTCGATACCTGGGCTTGAAACAGACTCGGAATGAAATAAATTCCCAACAACTTCTCTCATGTTTAAATATTTATTAAATGAAATGATGAACAGACATTGTAATTTCCTTAATCATAAAATCAATCTTGTAAATGATAGATTAACAATGTCAATATTTTTGGAACCAGGGTTAAACTGAGAAATGAATTTCTATCAGTTTGAGTTAACAGATTATTAAAAAAAAAACAACACGCAAATTTATGGAGAAAGTTTATTAATTATGAAAAAGTCCTAAATTAATCTTAAGAAAATAAAAACGGAATTTTAATGAAAAGAAGAGTTATGTTAAGGGCTTCTTAATTTGCATCTGATTAGATATACGAATTATTACCGAACCTCAGACGTTAATTCAGCAGTGGAATTAAAGTTTGCAGCTCACGTGTTCCTCGGTCAATGATAGTTCTGTCGTCCGTCCTCAGCCCAAGATTTCGTGGATGTTAGGGGAAATATCTGCCCGCAGATATTTCAGGGTCCACAGTTCGACCTTTAGATTCAAGCGGTTGAAGGAGGCTGGATTCTGGGCTGTATGACCCAGAGTTGTAACTGGGTTAGATGACTTTTTCTTCAGCGTTTGATGAACAGCCTTGATTCCTCAGCTGCACGTGACGTGGAAGGCTGCGTCTTTCTTCAAGAGGTCTTCGATAATAATTAAAAGATATCCAATCCGATCTCAAATTAAAAAGGCTTCGGACTTTAGATAAAAATTATAGCTTCTGGTGGGTGCTTGGTCAAGGAAAATATTATAAAATAAAATCAAGATTAAAGTTTACATTAAAATTAAACAAACGGTGGTTTTACAGAAAGCTTAACAAAGAAAAAGTGATAAATAAAAACTTGGAGTTTAACTCCGATTAAGAATTGAGCTCAAAGAAATAGGAATTCCTAGGTATTTAAGAGAAAAATAAAATACAAAGTTACATAAATTACGAGTTATCTGCTCTGTGTTCAGAAAAGCGACACATGGTCGAAGTCCTTTGTTCTTTCTTGCTGTGTGTAGACAATGGAGAAGATCAGGAGAAAAGGGAGCCGAGCCGGACAGAGGATCTGCCAAGAGTGTCCGGAGCAGAAGAGGGGCTGACGAAAAAGAGAGCTGAAGCCGGAGTCTCTCTCCTTTATATAAGCTCTGTTGAGTTTCGCGGGTTTCTGGCCTGACCGGAATCTCAGCCAATGAGCGTCCTTCGTGGGCGGGCTCGATGAACTTTTAGTCCAATGAACAAACAGTCTATTGTTTGGGAGCGCTTTGGAATGAAGAGTTGTCATGCAGAGATTGGCTATTGGAGTCACATGTGATATCGAGGCGAAACTCATACATACTGGAAGTTAATATTTCCCTTTATGTATTAAACTAAGATAACTTTAGTGATTAGTATAAATTATAAGCAGTGCTTCTAAATCAACATGCAGGAATAAACATTCATATAAACATTAGCATGCATATATATAAAATCACAGATTAATGCATTTCACACATTGATTTTCCACATCAAAAACATCAGAGTCCATCTGCATTTTCATAGTTCTGAAAAGAATGAAGGTTTAGAATTGAGTTTGTAATAATGTACTTTTAAAGTTCACTGGTTAAATCCAGCGTTTCCCAGAATTTAAGGAAATTCACTGAGTTGTGGGTCTGTTGCATGTTTTATGGGGGCAATAAAAGTGAAGCCGGACATTGGGGAAATTCCTTAGGCTGGTTTTAACAAAAGAAGGGGATTTCAGCTGTGGCCTGGGGGGGAAGAAAATCCATTTCTTTGCATTATTCCTGGATGAAACAAAACTGTCTTTAAGCAGAAGAATAATTGTTGCTGAGCCAAAGTGAGATGATGCTACAACATTGATTCCTCATCCCTCTGAATAAGTCCCACCACCGTGGTGTCATCTGCAAACTTAATAATCTGGTTCCCCTCGTGTTTGGATACACAGTCATGTGTTAGAAGTGTAAACAACAGTGGACTGAGTACACAGCCTTGAGGGGTTCCGGTACTCAGCGTGACAGAGTTGGAGATGTTGTTTCCAACCCGGACAGACTGAGGTCTCTCAGTCAGGAAATCCAGGATCCAGAGACATGTGGCAGTGTTCAGACCGAGAAGGAGTAATTTCTCTATCAGTCTCTGGGGAATAATGGTGTTGAATGCTGAACTGAAATCAATGTACAGGAGTCTGGCGTAGGTGTCTTTCTGGTCCAGGTGGGTGATGACAGAGTGTAGGGTGGTGACTATAGCATCCTCCGTGGAGCGGTTTGAACGATATGCAAACTGGAGCGGGTCGTGTGATGCAGGGAGGCAGGCTGTGATGTGTGGTTTGACAAGCCGTTCAAAACACTTCATCACAATTGGTGTAAGTGCAACAGAACGATAGTCATTCAAACAGGACACCACTGGTTTCTTTGCCACCGGTACAATGATAGAGGTCTTGAAGCATCTGGGAACGATGGCCTGACTCAGGGAGATGTTATAAATGTCAGTCAGGACATCCGCCAACTCGCTCGCGCAGTCTCGGAGCACACGTCCTGGAATGTTGTCTGGACCTGCAGCTTTGCGTGGGTTGATTCTGGATAGGGTCCTCCGTGTGTCCGCTGTGTTACATTTTAATCATTTATTGGCTCACAGCGCATGAATATCCAAAATTACTTTTCTCGAAAAATCGATGGTTATGTTAAAAATAGATATTTAAAAAAGAGGAGTGTTCTCAAAAGTATGAGGATTTATGGATAAACGGATTTCATTTTCCAGCTGGAGTGACCATCGCCCCACAGTGCCTAAACAATCAAAACCTGGTGTAATGGACAAGGCATCACTGTGTTTGATTTGGCCAGGAAACTCTCCTGACATAAAACCCATATGGATTGTCAAGATTATGACAGATACCATCTTATATGACTTTCACTGTCTTTTGTGAGTCACAAAAAACACACTGTACCATGACATTGCAGTTATTTTGAGATGTACCTGTACAAGGGACACACACTGGTGAAAGGCAAGTGCTGGGTTTGAAAAAATTACTCTTTTTATGAGTATCACAACTGTGTATTTGTACAATACATTTAGTAAAAGCTGGGTTTATGTTTCAAATGCCTAGCTTTTTATGGTGGTCAAAAAATTCTAGAGGTGAGCCAAATTCTATGGTGGAGAGACCCAGCTGGTCTATCATCTCTGAAGAGCTGGAGCAGGTGGCTGGGGAGAGGGAAGTCTGGGCTTCTCTGCTTGAACTGCTGCCTCCGTGACGCGGAGAAGCAGTAGAAGATGGATGGATGGAAAAAATTCTGAATGCATTTATACAGTGGGCTCAACTGAATCATGAAAATGAAGCACGCTGACTTTCAAATAATGAGTTTTGTGCTTCTACTGTTATGATCCTTTATGGATCGGTACGAAAGTGCAACATGTAAAAAAAAAATAAATAAAAAACTTTTAACCAGGATTACAACTAACTATTTCATCAGCTATTGTCAACACAAAAAACAACATACAAGGACGGACATAGCATTAAGCTAGGTCATCGTTTAAACATGATTAAGTTTTCGTCTGTCCTAAGTGAACTTTCCACTGTTGGAAAAAATAACATAAAGCATGAATATCAGATCACTCACCGTCCTGTTTATCACAATATCACAGCTTCAACTGCTGAAGTTGGGTGCGTCGCGGCTGCACATTCAATTTAATTCGGGTGGCTGGGTCTAATTCCCGGTGCGTCTCCGTGTAATTTCTGGTGCGTCTGTTTGTGCGCACCACTGCAAGTTCAATCTGCTTCCCTCTGCATTCTCTCATCAGCCGAAACGCACAGGAAACTCTGCTGGACTGCGGTGTTGGATTTCTGCTGACTTCTGTTAAGCCATTCTATCACAATATCACGGCTTCAACTGCTGAAGTTGGGTGCGTCGCGGCTGCACATTCAATTAATTTCTGGTGCGTCTGTTTGTGCGCACCACTGCAGGCTCAGTCTGCTTTCCTCTGCATTCTCTCATCAGCCGAAACGCACAGGAAACTCTGCTGGACTGCGGTGTTGGATTTCTGCTGATTTCTGTGAAGCCATTCTCTCGTTGTGGTTTATAATATCACTTGTTCGCGGGCTCACTGACGAAAAATTGCAAATGGCGACCAGCAAGCGATTCTGGAAAGTCAGTGTAACGCCCACGTAACGCCCACGTAACGCCCACTCTCATGACGCTACGTACAGACCAATGAATGGCCAGCAGTGGCGTGACGAAACGGGGCCAGTACCCTTCGGACCTGCTTTTTATGGTGCCGAAAAAAGTGTCGGTTAAACTGGAACTGTTCCGAAAAAGGGAACTGTGAGGCCTTTGGGTTCCGAGTGGGAAACCGGACAATGGAGGCCGATCGGGGCCAAACGGGGCCTTTGGGTTCCAAGTGGAAAAGCGCCTTATGGGACAAAACATAATCATAGATGTAGGACAGAAAACATCACCACATATCAAAAATCAATCCACCAGTTGCTTAGGTCTTAACCTCCTGCCATATCTGCTGTAAGACGGCTTTGTTCCTTCTGCAGCGTCTTCCTGCACCTGTGGATCAGAATTGTTAGCACATCTCTGTGGTGGCTCCGAAGAATGCCTTCTCGGCGGCCTGCCACGGTGGGGGGCCCTCGCCAACTGCACGTGTTCATCAGCCAGAACAAAAGCGGGTTTGAGTCTGTTCATGCAAATCAACTCCTTTCTGTCTCCTAAATCAAGCAAAAAATGTTTCTCCCCTGTTTCCAACACTCTGAAAGGCCCGTCATAAGGCGGCCGCAAACCTCGGCGTTGAGCATCATGTCTAACAAAAACAAACTCCGCATATTTTAAAGCCTTCGGCACAAAAACGCGTGGAAAACTGTGATGAACTGGGCCAGGAAGGGTGTTTGATCCTGTGCCGCTCTGCAACAGCTGAGCGGGGGGGCAATTTGGCGCAGGGTTGTCGGGAAGGAATTCCCCTGGCAAACGGAGGGGTTGTGTGAAAACTAATTCAGCTGGGGAGGCCTGCAAATCCTCCTTAGGTGCAGAACGCAACCCCAATAAAACCCATGGAAGTTCATCCAGCCAATTTGTATCCGTAAGAGACGCTCTGAGGGCTGCTTTCAATGACCTATGAAAGCGTTCGCACAAACCGTTAGCCTGGGGGTTATACGTGGTAGTGCGGTGAATCTTCACCCCTAGGCTATGGGCCATCAATGACCAGAGTTCGGAAACAAATTGGGGACCCCCGTCGAACATTATGTCCGACGGAACTCCAAAACGCGCAACCCAAGCTGTTAAAAACGCGCGTGCAACTTCTGTTGCTGTAGTTGACGCCAGAGGAACCACTTCTGGCCAACGCGTGGTGCAATCTACCATCGTCAAAAGGTTTGTGCACCCCTGCGACAACGGAAGGGGGCCCACCAAGTCAACATGCACATGATCAAAACGCTTAGCCGGAATGTGAAAAGGCTCCAAAGGGGCTCTAGTGTGCTTGTGTATTTTGGCTCGCTGACACGCTACGCAGGCTGCTGCCCATTCCTTGATCTGTTTATGCAACCCCGGCCAAAAAAATTTCTCCCCCACCATCTTAATCGATGCGCGCACCCCCGGGTGCGCCAGAGAATGGATTGAGTCAGAAACGCGGCGACGCCACGCAGCTGGAACCACAGGGCGAGCCCGCCCCATTTAGACATCGCAGATTAGAGGAGGCATACCTATTTGCTGCACCCTGTGCTCCAGCCTCGACCCTATTGGTCCAGACTGGAGCGCATGCACATCCGCGTCGCTAACCTGCTCCGCGGCCATGGCTGCATAATCTAAACCTACGCGGACCGGGGCTGCGTGCACTTCCGCACCACAACCCTGGCCCGCGGCCACGGCTGCCGAGTCTGCCCCCACGGGGCCTGGCGCTGCTACCGCACGCGAAAGACAGTCTGCCACTACATTATGTTTGCCCGCGACATGCTGAATATCGGTGGTGAACTCCGATATCACGGCCAGCTGTCTTTGCTGCCGGCCTGACCAAGGCTCTGAAATCTTGGCCATCGCAAACGTTAGCGGCTTGTGGTCCACAAACGCGGTGAAACGGCACCCCTCCAGCCAGAACTGGAAATGGCGGATGGCCAAATGCAGGGCCAAAAGCTCCCTGTCGAACGCGCTGTATTTTCGCTCGTTATCGCGGAAGGTTTTGCTGAAAAACGCGAGCAGCTGCCAGCTCCCTGCTACAAACTGTTCAACGACCGCCCCCACCGCTAAATCGGAAGTGTCCGTGGTGAGCGCCATGCTGGCCGTTGGCACCGGGTGTGCCAACAAAACGGCGTTTGCCAGGGCTGATTTGACTTGGGAGAATGCGCGCTCCCGCTCCGGAGACCATTCGATTTTACTTGCAGGTTTTTGTTTTTTAAGTGCCGTGGACAATGGTTGCATGAGCTGCGCTATGCTTGGGAGGAAACGGTTATAAAAATTAACCATTCCCAAAAATTCCTGCAATGCTTTGACCGTCTGAGGTTGGGGAAAATTTGTTATTGCGCGTACTTTATCAGGCAGAGGGACCACTCCTTCTGGCGAAACGCGGTGCCCCAAAAAATCAATTTGCGCCACCCCAAACTGACACTTCGCTGGGTTAATTATTAACCCGTGCTCTGCCAGCCTCCGGAAAACCGCTGTGAGGTGGCTTTCATGTTCGTCTTCGGATGTGCTGGCTGCCAAAATATCATCCAAGTAGACGAACACGAAAGGGAGGCCGCGTAAAACTGCATCCATCATGCGCTGGAAAGTCTGCGCAGCACCCTTGAGTCCAAACGGCATGCGCAAAAACTCGAAAAGCCCAAAAGTAGTTATTACCGCTGTTTTGGGTATGTCCTGAGCGCAGACTGGGACTTGATGGTACCCACGCACCAAATCTATTTTAGAAAAAATGCACGCCCCCGCTAAATGAACAGAAAAATCTTTGATGTGCAGAATCGGGTAGCGGTCGTGTGCTGAAGCGTTATTCAACCTGCGGAAATCACCACAAAGCCGCCACGAGCCATCAGCCTTTGGGACCATATGCAGCAGTGAAGCCCAGGGGCTGTTAGAGCGTCTAATGATGCACAGCTTTTCCAGGTTGGCAAATTCCTCGCCCGCTATGGCTAGTTTAGCTGAGTCCAAGCGCCGAGCTTTTGCAAAAACGGGGGGCCCGGTGGTAGTGATAAAATGTTCCACCCCATGTTTAGCCACTGACGCCGAAAACGTTGGGACTGTGAGTGCTGGGAACTGAGTGAGTATTGCTTGGAACTTACCACCCGCAGCTGTGACGTTGGCCTGTGCAGTAGGCGGGGCCACCCGGGCTGTGCAGGAAATAGAGTGGAAAGACAGTGCATTAACTAGACGTCTATTAGCAAGATCAACCAATAAACCATTCGAGCACAAAAAATCAGCACCTAACATGTTATAACTGACTGCCGCTATGACGAAAGTCCACTCGAATGTCCGACCGTGAAAAGACAAGGGGAGGGTCTTCTCCCCGAAGGTCTTGATCGTCGAGCCGTTCGCCGACAACACCAGGGGTCCGCTGGAAGGCGCCAGCCGGTCAGCGTAGGAAGGTGTGATGAAACTCAGTTGGGAGCCTGTGTCCACCAGGAACTGCCTCCCTGATCGCGCATCCGTAAGGTAGAGCAGCTTGTTCTTCACGCCAAGAGCCGCAGCTGCTACCGACTCCCGGTCCTGGCGTTTCCCGAGCGCTTGAACTGGCACGGTGGAATGCACTTGAGTGCCCTCTCGGCGAAACGGCGATGATAAAAGCAGAGGACATCGCCCGCTCCGTGTCTCCTGGCCTCCTCCGCTGCTGACGTCAGCGAATCTGGTGCTGCAGCCTCTGGCCCCCTACCGTCTCCGGGCGTTGCGCTCAGCTCCGCTGCTGCCGTCGTGGCCGTGTGCCGCCTATGGGCGTCGACGAGTCGCTGTGCCTCCTGGCCCAGCTCATGGTAATCTCGGTGGGCCAGCAGCTGTGAACTGGCCAGGGTAACTCTCACCGCTGACGGTAGTGTCCTGAGGAAAAGATGGGGGAAGATAAAGCCATCATCTTCATCACCTCTCAAACTCAGCATCCTCTCCATCAGGTCTGCAGGTCTGTCCGCCTCGCCTTCAGTTAACACCAGGAGCCTCTCTGCTCACTCTCCCAGCGAGGGGGTGAAAGCACGGATGAGAGCGGCTTTCAATGCGCCATACTTGTCGTCGTCTGGTGGGTGGTTAGTCAGGCTCTCTACCCGCTGGGCTGTGAGGCTGTCCAGCTTTGCGACTACATGGTAGAATTTCGTTGCATCCGCCGAAATTCCCCGAAGATGGAACTGTGCCTCGACAGTGTTAAACCAGGAGCGCGGCCTATGCTGCCAGAAATCAGGCAGCTGGACTGCGGTAGCTGCATTAGCCTGGCTGGCTCCTGATGAGTCCGGTGCGGGAAGGTCGTCACCGGCCATAATTTGTTGTAGGGTCACCAGTGTAGAGAATGTGCTCAAGGGTGAGGCTGAGTTTTATTTCTCAGGTTCAGCTTTATTGTCAGAACACATACTCTAGCAATCTCTAAACAAGAAAAGAGACTGAGCAATGAAACATCACACTCTTATACTTCTGGAGCATCGAAACCTAAGTCACATGGTGCTTTAGCAAACATACAATCACATGGAACTTAATCCCAGTCACAATGCACTTTGATCTTTCACCATTGTCTCTTAATCTTCGATGGTCCGGAAATCCTTCTGGGGCATCCTCTCTGAGACAAAGGCCCAATCTCACACCTCCTCGTCATCTCCTGCAGACCTCTGCAGATCCAGACCTTCTTTGTCCCGCGAGACGTGGAGCACCCAATAAACATACAGCCATACATTTGTGGAAAATATGAACCCAACATATGTGCCACATATGTAAAGTTTCGGAAAAAATGGATTTAATATTGTTTGCCGATGACATTAATTTATCATGCAGTGGAAGCAATTTGGAACAACTTTTGGATACACTCGGAAAGGAATTAGGAAAGCTTGAACTGTGGTTTGATTCAAACAAATTAACGCTCAATTTAAGTAAGACAAAATTTATAGTTATTAACAACCATCACAACAACTTAGTATCTAAACTCAGTGTAAATAGTGTAGAGATTGAAATGATATCCGAAACTAAATTTCTTGGAGTAATAATTGATAATAAACTGTGTTGGAAGTCAAATATTAATTATATTAAAGGTAAAATATCTAAATCAACTGCAGTACTACACAGAGTGAAATATTTGCTCAATCAACCCACACTATATACTTTGTATCATTCATTAATACCCCCATACATGACATATTGTACTGAAGTATGGGGAAATACATATAAAACAAACATATATCCACTCTTTATGCTTCAGAAGAGAGCGATTAGAATAATAAACAAAGCTGCTTACAGGGAACCAACAAACCCACTTTTCTTATATTAAAAGCTCTCAAGTTGAAAGATCTGGTTGACTTTAAAACTGCAGTAAAAATGTTTAAAGTGAAGAATCTATCACTGCCCGCAAATATCCAAAAGTTGTTCCAAATAAGGGAGAAACAATATCATTTCAGAGGAACATGTATATTTCAAAAACCTTCAGTGAGAACTACCACCAAGCAACACTGTGTTTCAGTGCAAGGAGTCAGATTATGGAGCGATTTTGGACCTGAATTAAAATCATGTACAACGCTTGGACAATTTAAACAAAAACTAAAGGAAGAAATACTCCAAACATATATAAAAGATGACATGTAAAATCACAAAGATTGTCATATCCAGTCTGTGTTGTGTTGTTGCTGTTTTTTTTTTTTTGGTCACATTTTGTCTTAGCTTTGTTCTGAATTGTAATCGCTCTTGTTTTGTTTTTCTTTTGAATTCTTGGATGGAATATGGGTGGGCAATATAAGCTGCGGCTTCAGCCATCACCCATTTCGGATAACTTATGTTGAACTGTATAATCAGAGGAGTTATTGTCTAATTTGACCTTGTTGGATTTTCTTTCCCCCATTGTTATATTATTCTGTTTCTTTTTTTAATCTTTACTTTTAATCTATCCGAAAATAAAAGATTCATTCATTCATTCATTCATTCATTGGTAGAGAGTGTGGTATATATTACTCATATATTCCATACCTGCATATGTTAGAGCATGTGGAAATGTTTGGGACAACATATGCAAAGGAACTTCACACCTCCGAAAGGACAAAGGAATCTCACCGCCGTGTGAAGATCAATGACGTCACAGGACGCGGCGGCGACAGACTTGACACCTTCACCCCCTAAGGCGAGGAGAGGTTTTCCCATCACCTCCCAAGACATTGGGAGGAGTTAACAGGACAATGGGGGGATTAAGATAACGGGGGATGTCGGCTTGTGTTTTGCATGTCTTTGATGTGTGCCTGTATTTAACCAGCGAGCTGGGCAGAAATCTTTCTCTTTTGCCTTCTGCCAAGCTCTGCACCAGATGAGACAAGATAGAAGAGTTGTTCATTAAAGACTCTGTTTTAATACAAAACCGCCTCATCATTTCCAGCTCTTCTACACTGGTGACCTTGACGCGAGTATGGACCTGAGGCGTTCTTCAAGCGACTCATCCGTGGCGACTCTGACATACGCCAGCAACGACGCAGACGAGGGAACAAGCGGACGGCTGTTTCCCCCGGCAGAGGGCACCGAGAGAGCTCAACCGAGCTCCAGCACCGCCGTGAGAGCCGAGGCAAGGCACTCTCACCCGGCGGGCACAACAGTGATGATGTGCACGAACGCCGTCGCTGTCAAACTGCCAGATTTCTGGCGAGAAGACCCGGCCTCTTGGTTTCATCAAGCTGAAGCCCAATTCATACTGGCGGGCATCACGGCGGACGATACTAAATTCTACCATATCGTCTCCAAACTCGACTCCGCCACTTCGAGGTGTGTGCGGAGCTTGATCCAGCGACCACCGGCCCGGGACAAGTATGAGACACTCAAGGCGACCATCGTGGCAAATTACGTCCCGTCAGCGGAGGAAAGAGCCGAAAAAATCCTGGCAGTCTACGGCCACAGAGGGGGCAATCCAAAGACCCTCATGGAGGATTTACTGCAGCTCAAGGAGGAGGACAATGATAATTTCCTCTTCCAATTTATTTTCCTCAGCACGCTACCACCACACTTGAGAGGGACACTCGCCAGTATGAAGTGCAACAATCATCAGGACTTTCGCACACTGGCCAACGAGGCTTATCGGCTCGTCAACGCCTGCAGAGAACTGACACCCACAGCGGCATCCGCAGACCTCAAGACTGACGCCCCAAGCCTTGGAGAGTCACAAACCACGGAGCAGACTCAACCCACGGTGACAGCGACGCGGCCCAAGCGCAACAAACAGAATGACGTCTGTTATTATCACCACCGCTTCGCCGAGAAAGCCCGAAAATGTGTTCCCCCCCTGCAAGTTTACGATGTCGGGAAACGCCAAAGCCGAGGGCCGTTAACGGCAGCGGTTCTCGGCGAGAAAAATAAGCTGTTATATATGACGGATGGACACACAGGCAAGCAGTTCCTCATCGACACGGGAGCCCAGCTGAGTTTCGTCATGCCCTCCCACGCAGATCGAGCCATGGGCACCCGGGGCAATGGAGCAGTGGCAGCCAACGGCTCGGACATCGACACGTTTGGGGAAAAGAGCCTGCACCTCCTCATTCACGGCCGCAGCTACAGATGGACATTTGTTGTAGCGGCGGTGAGTTTTAACTTGTTAGGCGCAGATTTTCTGTGTGCACACGGGTTATTAGTGGATCTTTTGCTTCTATTCCATGCTCAGCTCGAGTTTCTCCACCACCTATGCAGGCCAACATATGCAAAGGAACTTCACACCTCCGAAAGGACAAAGGAATCTCACCGCCGTGTGAAGATCAATGACGTCACAGGACGCGGCGGCGACAGACTTGACACCTTCACCCCCTAAGGCGAGGAGAGGTTTTCCCATCACCTCCCAAGACGTGGGGAGGAGTTAACAGGACAATGGGGGGATTAAGATAACGGGGGATGTCGGCTTGTGTTTTGCATGTCTTTGATGTGTGCCTGTATTTAACCAGCGAGCTGGGCAGAAATCTTTCTCTTTTGCCTTCTGCCAAGCTCTGCACCAGATGAGACAAGATAGAAGAGTTGTTCATTAAAGACTCTGTTTTTAATACAAAACCACCTCATCATTTCCAACTCTTCTACAGAGAGCATCTTTACTTTGTGTTTAATGTTCTTTTTCTGTACATGGTCCCGGACAAATAAACCAATAAACTAAACTAAAGTAAAGTGATTCAAATTCACTGTTGAAATCTGCAGTGAAAAGCAAAAAAATGCAATTGTCAGTTGTGTTTACAGAGCACCTGGCTCTGATAATGAAATCTTTAATGACTGGATTGAGGAAACCTTCTCAAAAGTAAGAAACAAAACCACTTTTATTTGTGGAGATTTTAATATTGATTTGCTGAACCCAAACAATCACAAAGCTACAGATGGATTTATAAATACAATGTATAGTAGGGGATTACATCCAAAAATAACTCGACCTTCCAGAATCACATCTTACTCTGCCACTCTCATTGATAATATATTCACTAATGATAGAAAATACTGTAACATGTGGACTATTAATAAATGATATTAGTGATCACCTGCCAATTTTTACAGCCTATGGCAAGAACTCTCAGAAAACTAAATCAGACAGAATTAAAATAAACGAGTGAGAACAGATGAATTGCTGGCTGCTCTAGAACATGACTTAATATCATATAACTGGGATGACCTATATCAAATTAAAGACGTGGATAGTGCATATGAGGAATTTCTTAAAATATTTTTTTTATATAATAAAAATTGTCCTATAAGTCAGAAAAATAAAAAAGTAAAATATAAAAAATGTCCATGGATAACCAAAGGTTTACAAAATGCCTGCAAAAAGAAAAACTCACTGTATAGCGAATTCATAAGACAAAGAACGAAAGAGGCCGAAAATAAATACAAAAACTATAGAAATAAGTTATTAGGAATAACAAGAAAGATTATTACATGAGAATACTAGATAAAAACACAGATAATATTAAAGGAATATGGGACATATTGAATAGTATAATCAAGAATGGATCTAGACATTCACACTATCCGGAGTTTTTTGTTGTTAATGATAAGGAGGGATATAATATGGATGTTATCGTAAATAGTTTTAACAATTTTTTTGTTCATGTTGGTCCAGATCAGGCAGAAAAAAAATCCTGACCAAAGTATAACTTGGACAATCTTTGATGAGCTGATAAACTGGAATCCAAATTCAATGTTTCTTAATCCTGTGGATGAAAAAGAGGTGATTGATATTGTTATGAAGTGTAAAAACAAAAAGTCAACGGATTGTGGTTGACATTGATATTATGGTTAAAAAGGTAATTAATGGGATTTCCAAGCCATTAACCTATATATTTAACTTATCATTTCAAACTGGTATTTTCCCTGATAAAATGAAAACAGCTAAAGTCATTCTGCTGTACAAATCTGGTAACAAGCATCATTTCACGAATTATAGACCTGTTTCACTTCTTCCACAGTTTTCCAAAATTCTTGAAAAAACTTTTCAATAACCATCTGGACAAATTCATAGACAAACATAATTTAATCACTGACAGTCAGTATGGGTTCAGATCAAACTGATCCACATCACTTGCATTATTAAATACAATAGAGGATATAACGAATTCCATTGATCAGAAAAAAATATGCTGTTGGACTATTCATCGATCTAAAAAAGGCTTTTGACACAATAAATCATGATATATTAGTAAGAAAATTGGAAAGATATAGTATCAGAGGGGTTGTGTTGCAATGGATAAAGAGTTATTTGAGCAATAGGAGACAGCTCGTGAGTTTGGGTAAATGGTGCTCTTTGTGTTTGGATA
This sequence comes from Pholidichthys leucotaenia, assembly GCA_020510985.1. NCBI lineage: Eukaryota > Metazoa > Chordata > Actinopteri > Cichliformes > Pholidichthyidae > Pholidichthys > Pholidichthys leucotaenia. The sequence continues at coordinate 22,209,844 of CM035845.1, read as the reverse complement.
TTGTCTGTGGTGTCCCCCAGGGGTCAGTGTTGGGTCCAAAACTGTTCACTTTTTACATCAATGACATTTGTAAAATGTCACAAAAATTAAAACTGGTTTTGTTTGCTGATGATACGAACATTTTCTGTGCAGGAGAAGATCTACAGCAATTACTGGATGACATAAACATATAAATGGAAAAACTGAAGATGTGGTTTGACATAAACAAGTTATTACTAAACTTAGGCAAAACAAAAATGATGTTATTTGACAACTGTAGAACAAAAATACAAATAAAATACAAATTGGTGGAGCAGATATTGAAAGAGTCAATGAAATCAAATTTCTTGGGGTGATGATGATAAAATTAACTGGAAACAGCATATAAAACAATAAAAACTTAATAAACTTAACAAAATAACTTAATAAAAAAATTTAGACTCAGAAAATATCAAGAACGATTGCAATTTTAAACAAAGCAAAGCATGTTCTGGATCACAGATCACCCCTCATTCTTTACAGATCACTGGTTTCACCAGACTTCAGCTATTGTGCCGAGGTTTGGGGCAATAATTATAGAAGCACGCTACAGCCACTAATTATTCTACAAAAAAGAGCAACAAGAAATATTCATAAAGCTGGTTATAGGAATCACACAAATCCATTGTTCTATTGAAACTTTTGGATCAAGTAAAATACAAAACTGGACAAATCATATTTAGTGCCAAAAGTAATCAACTTCCAAAAAATATTTTAGGCCTGTTTACAGAAAGGAAAGGCATTTACAATTTAAGAGGATTATTTAATTTTAAAACAATAAATGTAAGAACAACCAGGAAATGTTTCTGTGTATCCATCTGTGGAGTGAAATTGTGGAACAGTCTGGGTGAAGAGCTGAAGCAATGTCCAAACATAAAACAATTTAAAAGGATGTATAAAAAAGATCTTTGAAAGTACGAGGATAAAGATGTTTGAACTAAGTTGCGTTTCTGAATAATGTGTTTTATATGTATGTATTGTTATTTTCTATGATTTAATTAAATGATGTGTGTGTGTGTGTGTGTGTGTGTGTGTGTGTGTGTGTGTGTGTGTGTGTGTGTGTGTGTGTGTGTGTGTGTGTGTAGTGTTGTGTATGGCTAGGAAGCAAATGAATGGAAATCAATGTTTTGTGGTGAAGGGGTGAGATTGAATAAGTTTAGACTTCTTCCCACTCCTTTTTGGATATGTACGTGAATTATGTGCAAGGTGAAACTCATGTTTTGTATGGTGACTTATGCTTTCATATATATTTTATTTTATTTTTCTTAACAATGTTTTCTACATTACTGTCACTGAATGCTGGATGTTACACATTTGAAATAAATAAATAAATGAAATGAAAAGGTTGATCAGCTCTCGAATGCCTTCTACTGGCCTGGGGCTCTAACTATTTGCTTTGTCTGCTGGTACAGCACCTTTATTAGGAATTTTATTTTGTTAATTAAAAAAATTGAGGGCTTGCAGCTGCACCCCCTCTAGCAGGTGGCACCCCAGGCAGCCTATGTTTTGGGCCGGCCCTGGTAACATGACTGTTTTGTCCGTGGGTGGGGCTCATGTGCAGGTTACACAGAATTAATTGGACATCACAATATAGTTATCTGACATTAAAACACATTTGAGTGGCAATTGTCTAAATCTATAATACCTTTTTTAAAAAAGTGTCTCCCGAAGGACACTTCAGAAGGCAGAGGACAAGTTGCCGGTGCCAGAGCACCACCTGGGGTTGATCTGTGCACATGCCTGGCTGTTAATTTATTTTAACACACATGTGTAAAGTGTGTTTTACAGCACCTTATAGTATGATGTTTTATATTTATAAATAAAAAAAACATCATACTATATCATCAACCAGCTGGACAGAAGAAACACCCAAATGTTCAGAACCATCAGTATGTTGCTCTAATGACACAACATGTTTATTTTAACAGTTCACGAGCTATAAAATAAAGAATACAGGAACGGGTACCTTTTACCCCTTTGTCTTCACTGACATCAAGGGCCTTGAGAGGGACAATGGAGTATTTGATGTGGAGAACATAAAACTGGCCCTGAAAGGACACATAAAAGAAGGTTACAGGGTATGATGACCGCTCTCTATAAACACTCCAGCATTTCTCAGATGACAGTCAGGGTCACTGATTTAACAAGATTTATATTATTCTTACAGTTCAATCCCAACGCTGAACTGACTGAAAGTGATCCTTTCTACAACCCAAACCCATCACTGGATGACCAGGTCCATGTTCTGGTTTGTGTTGTTAATGCCGCTACATTAGCCATTTTAGATAATGGAGCTATCAAGAAGCTGAGGGCTGTCAGACTAGCAGCACATGGCAAAGGTGAGTCATGATTCAAGATAAATTTCAAGAGCATAAAACAATTAACCATAAAACCATTAATATTTCTTGACTGCACTGTTTTTTCCACTGTATTGAAAGGGAAAGGGAGAGGGATTCCCCAAGTTGCCATTCTGACACACATTGATGAAGCCTGTCCTGAGGTTAAAAGGGACATAAAGAATGTCTACAGGAGCAAACATCTGAAGAAACAGGTACTGTATGTTTCACAGAGTTATTTCACGAGTTAGAACAAAATGTCTGTTTGGATGTTATTCAACTGTACAGTTGGCATTTGTGCACATATGAAGCCATGTTTTAATAATGTAAATATCTTATTTCACAAAAAAACAACAATTTAGTTTTGCTCTCAAATGGTATACTTCAATATAGATGGAAACACTGACTGCAAGACTGGGTATTCCACTGAACTGCATCTTTCCAGTGAGAAACTACTGCCGTGAAATTGAGACAGATGACGACGTGGATACACTGATACTGAGTGCAATGAGAAAGATAACTGAGTCTGGAGAAGACTACCTGAGTGACATCACTGACGAGGAAAATTCATGAAACCAGAATACAAACCTTTGGGTTTATATCTATAATGGGTTTATATTTATAATGGCCATTATAATGAGTAATTCTTTAGGGGCTTTTGTTTGCCAGTAATAATTAATAATTTAAAAATGATCTTTTTTGTCATCTCGAGAATGATGTCAACACATACATTTCTGTCTTGTTTTTATTATACTTTTGTTTGCCTTTCTGCATTTTGAAAATTAATCCTAGATTATCTACATTATAGGAAAATATTAATCAAAGATTTTTCAGCATATTTAAGACTATCAAAAAAATGTGATGGGTATCCTGTTTTTGTTTTTTTTTTCCATATTGTACAAATGTGATTTTGGGAGTTGGAATGTGTTTTTTGGTTCTCCAACTTTAACATAACAATTTATGACAATATAAATGCAGTAAACTATCAATATTAATTAAAGCCATCATGACATGAGTATGATGTATCATTTCTTTTATCTGTTCACTGTTTCTTTGCTCTTACATTCTGTCTTCAAAAATCAGTCATGTAGTTCAACAGGGTTCTGTGTTGTGTCTAATGATTTTTTTTTTACCCAGTACGTTTCCCTTTGGTAGCATTAAAAAACATGGACATGGTTATACATCTGACAGTCAGGTGGCTGGGGTCCTGCTTGCAGGTCTGCGGTTTGCTGGAGAAGTTGCTCATGGTTGCCGACTTGGTGGTGCTGGCCACCCGGGATGTGAACATTTTAATCAGCAGTTGTTGGTGTCAACTAACAATTAACTGCACCAAACTATTTCCCACCTCAAATGTTGTTTCACAAAGTTTTTGCTGTTTTGCTGTGAAGAAACTTTACTCATGCTCATGTTCATGTTTTCCATGAGCTACAATCCAGTGAAATCAATGTCATGTGGAGGAAGAAAATAAGTGCAGGCGGACACGGCGAACTGAAGTTTAAAAGAGTGTTTTATTCATCCTCCATCACGAGGCTCGCCCAGCGCTGTGGCAGTGCGCTGGAGCGGCCCTGCATCTCTAAGTCAGCAACAAGCAATGCGAGTGATCAAAAAGAGAGAGACAGAGCAAGCGATATGCAGTTGACTTATATACCCAGCTACAGACAATGCATGCACAGCAGTAAAGCATGGACATTTGCATTAGAGTCACACATATCAATAGCAGGATTACTGGCGCCGGGATTCCTCTCTGCTCTGGGGCTGGCTGCCTATTGATATCAGTACATACATCTCACTGTTCTGCTAATTGCTCCAGCTTAGCGCTCCGCTTGTCCCGTCGGCTGTGGGGGTTACCACACCGCTCCCCCCAGAGGGCTCAGCAGGGGGCTGAGGCGTCGATCGGCCGGCTTTGGAAGCGAGCTGCGGGAAAAGCTCTGTGCAGGAGGAGGGGGGGGGAGGGGGGTGGGGGTAGCAAGTGCCGGCCCGGGACGGCAAAGTTGTCCGGGCCGTGCAAAAAATTGCATGTGGATCCGCGATATTGAGGGACTTTCCCTTTGAACGTGGCGGAGATCCACAGTGGCTGTGCGAAGAAGAAAAAAAATGTCTCTGACTCCTCTCGCGGCTCGGTCCTGTGAGGTTGCGTAGCGGCTGTGAAGAAAAACAGAAGCTGACGCTGTGTGAAGGACTTGGCGGTTCGGCTTTAGGTGCGGGTGCAGCCCTAAAGCCTTCGGGGACAGCAGGCAGCTGAATTCCCATATGCGCCGTGGCTGTCTCTGGTGCGTGGCGTGCGCCGCAGCCACGTACCTTCCAGCTGCGCTGTTCTCATAACCCCACGGTGTGCATGCGGGGCTTCTGTGCATGGCAGGTCTGCTGTCGTGAGGCGAGTCAGGGTCAGGAAGTTTGATGGAAATCAACGCAGTCGGCGCCGATGATGTTCCCTGTTCAGGCTGTTGCTGTCGTTGGCTCGTGTCGGGTCACGGTGCGTTCTGGTCCAAGCGCTGCATTCTCCGTCCGGCACTGGAGTCGTCATCGTGGAGATAGGACGAGGTGCGTGCACACTCATGTGGATGCGGAGGATGTGGGCGATCCTCTGTCTCTGTAATCCACAACGTGGTGAGAGGGAGCAGACGTTCTTTGTCCCTCGGCAGGTCCCAGCGTGGAGGTCCCAGATCTCAGACGAGGGTTGAACCATGACGCTTTGGAGGCTTTCCCGGTCGTGGATGATCTCCGGGGTGTTCGCCTGGTGTTCTTTTCTGCGGCGTCACCAGTGTGGAGGGACAAAATAAGCGCAGGCGGACACGGCGAACTGAAGTTTAAAAGAGTGTTTTATTCATCCTCCATCTCGAGGCTCGCCCAGCGCTGTGGCAGTGCGCTGGAGTGGCCCTGCGTCTCTAAGTCAGCAACAAGCAATGCGAGTGATCAAAAAGAGAGAGACAGAGCAAGCGATATGCAGTTGACTTATATACCCAGCTACAGACAATGCATGCACAGCAGTAAAGCATGGACATTTGCATTAGAAACACACATATCAATAGCAGGATTACTGGCGCCGGGATTCCTCTCTGCTCTGGGGCTGTAAGACAAAGAGAGGCTGTCTATTGATATCAGTCCATACATCTCACTGTTCTGCTAATTGCTCCAGCTGAGCACTCTGCTTGTCCCGTCGGCTGTGGGGGTCACCACAGTCAAACATTTCTTGTTACTCTACCCAGCACTGACTGCACCCAAACATGCAGGTTCTCAAATGCCTTCTATGTGTTGTCCCATGGGGCAAACTCAAAATCTGATTGGTTAAAGCTACAGTCACCCTTACAAACTGCTAAGAACACCGCACGAACGATTTTTGGACCATTTCTTGTGGCCTTCTTAAGGTGGCCATAGGAGAATCTGGTGTTTGTAGATCGTCCATAGGTTTGTGACCAGGTCAATGGTTTTTGTTGTACATAGTTCAATAGTGTATAAGATGCTCTTATTTGTGAAGTACGGTGTAGTGGCACCCACTTCTGTTTCCATCACTACACTGTACCTATAAATAGCAGTGGGCAGGGAGGTCCAGCCTCTTTGCCAACACCCCTGCCTGGCGGTTGTATTGTGCAGTTTGTGGCCTCAATAAAGATAAGTTCAGTTATGCACTTGGCCTCATTATTAATAGTCTATTTGCAGACATAACATTTTGGAGACGAGGGTAAACCATGGAAGCGTTCAGTTATACAAGTTGGCTCTTCCTGGAGCTCCCGGGCAAGCCACCTGTCCCCTGGCCAAGATCATATGCAGCCTTCAAGACATACATTGTGGCGCTAAATCTGGGCAAAATGGACAAACTGATGGCATGCACACTCTTGGTGAAGGCCAATGGATACAGAGCACACTTGGTGATTCAGTGGAGTTCGAGGACGTAGTTGAGCTGATGGCACGCCATTTTCGCGCCCCGGATTGCGTCATCATCCGAAGGATCGAGTTTCAGCAGCACCACCAATGGGTGGGTGAACCTATCCAGTGGTTCATCACCGACCTGAAACTACTGGCTAGTGAGTGTCGTTTTGGGCCACTGGAGGAGGAGATGATTCATGACCAGCTGGCAGAGCACACTAACAATACTGCGATACGGATGAAGCATGGGATGTCACCTCTTTGGTGGGGAAGGAGCCTGAGCTGGTGCATGAGGTTGAGAGATACCGACTAGATATAGTCGGCCTCACCCCAACACACAGCTCCTGTTCTGGAACCAGTCTCCTGGAGAAGGGCTGGAGCTTGGCCTACTCTGGAGTTGCCCCAGGCGAGAGGCGGCGAGCAGGGGTGGGTATTCTTGTATCCCCCCACTTCGCTGCCTCTATACTGGAGTTTTCCCCGGTGGATGAAAGGGTTGTTTCCCTGTGCCTTCGGGTTGGGAAATGGGTCTTGATCATCATTTGTGCCTATGCACCAAGTGATGTTTCAAAGTACCCACCCTTTTTGGAGTCTCTGAATGGGGTGCTGGAGGGTGTTCCGCTTGGAGACTCCATGGTCCTACTGGGGGACTTCAACGCACATGTGGGCAGCGACAACGACAGTAAAACCTGGAAGGGGGTGATTGGGAGGAACAGCCTGCCCAATCTGAACCCGAGTGGTGTTCAGTTATTGGACTTCTGTGCTAACCACAGTTTGTCCAAAGCGAACACCATGTTCAAGCATAAGGGTGTCCATATGTGCATCTGGCACCAGGACACCCTAGGTCACAGGTCGATGATCGATATTTGTTATTGTGTCATCAGAGCTGCAACCGTATGTCTTGGACACTCGGGTAAAGACAGGTGCAGAGCTGTCAATTGATCACCACCTGGTGGTGAGTTGGATTCAATGGCAGGGGAGGATGCCATTCAGACCTGGTACACCCAAATGTATAGTGAGGGTGTGCTGGGAATGTCTGGCTGAGGCCCATGTCCGGGAGGTCTTCAACTCCCACCTCCAGAAGAACTTCAACCACATTCCGAGGGAGTCTGGAGACATGGAGTCTGAATGGGCCATGTTCTCCACCTCCATTGTTGAAGCAGCAGCCTAGAGCTGCGGCTGCAGGGTCGTCGGAGCATCTCATGGTGGCAACCCCTAACCAAGTGGTGGAAACTAATGGTGAGGGGGGCCATTAAGCTGAAGAAGGAGTCCTATCAAGCTTGGTTGGCTTGTGGGACTCCCGAAGCAGCTGAGGTGTACCGGCAGGCCAAGCGGAGTGCAGCTCGGGTGGTTGCTGAAGCAAAATCTTGGGTATGGGAGGAGTTTGGTGAGGCCATGGAACAAGACTTTCGGTCAGCCTCGGAGAGATTCTGTCAAACTGTCCAGCAGCTCAGGAGGTGGAAGCAGCTCCCTGTCCACACTGTGTATGGTGCGGATGGGGCACTGTTGACTTCAACTGGGGATATCGTTGGGAGGTGGAAGGAATATTTTAATGATCTCTTCAGTCCCACTGATATGCCTTCCACAGAGGACACAGTGCTTGTGGATGAGGGGGACAATTCTCCTATCACAGGGGCTGAGGTCACCAAGGTGGTTAAAAATCTCTTAACTAAATTACTTAATATTTTGGATAGTTTTAGTAGGTTTTCTGGTTATAAAATTAATCTTAATAAGTGAACTGTTTCTGATTAATGAAAAGATTCAAGTTCAGGATTTTGAAAATTTTCCTTTCAAGGTTGTTATTGATCATTTTAATTATCTTGGGATATGTGTCACTAAACAATTTAATTACTTGTTTAAAAATAATTTTCTCCCCTTACTTGACCAGTGCAAGTTAATACTTTCCAAATGGTCCCCATTATCCTTGTCTTTAATTGGCAGAATCAATTCTGTAAAAATGATGTTACTTCCAAAGTTTTTATATTTGTTTCAATGTCTCCCCATTTTTATTCCTAAATCCTTTTTTAAGTCTTTGGACTCTCTGATTACCTCATTTATTTGGAATGGTAAACATCCGAGATTGAGGAAAGTTTTTCTTCAAAGACCCAAATCAGTAGGTGGCATGGCTCTGCCTAACTTTCAATATTACTACTGGGCAGCAAATATCAGGTGCATGTTATATTGGAAACATTTTTATTTGGAACCCAAATCACCTATTTGGATCCTTATGGAGTCACATGTGGACAATCAAACTTCCCTACCGGCAATTTTAGGTTCACCACTTCCCCTTGCTTTGTCTACACTGGGTAATAATAAAGTAGTTCGTCAGTCTCTTAGAAATTGGTCTCAATTCAGGAAAAATTTCGGTCTTCAGTTTTTTTCCATTAGAAGTCCAATTGCCGCAAATCATTTATTTACCCCATCAACTATTGATAGTGCATTTCATATATGGCACAGAAAAGGTTTAAAATCTTTTGCGGATTTATATTTTGATGGTCAATTTGCAAGTTTTTCTCAACTTTCCACCAAATTCGACATCACTTCTACACATTTTTTCCGCTTCCTCCAGGTCAGACATTATGTGCAAACCATGACAAAACAATTCCCTCAAAAACCTTCTGATAATCCTCTAGATGATTTTTTATTAGTTAAACCAACTTCTAAGGGGGTAATGTCAGTTTTATATAATTTAATTTCAAATTTACAATCTTCTTCTCTGGCCGCTATCAAATTGAACTGGGAACAAGATCTTAATTTTACTTTTACTGATGAACTGTGGGACTCTATTCTTGGCCAGGTTCACACTGTATCAATGTGTGCTCGTCACGCTCTTATTCAATTTAAGATTGTACACCGGATGCACCTGTCCAAGGTTAAGTTAGCACGTATTTACTCGGATATAGACCCAACTTGTGAAAAGTGTGGTAGCGCTCCTGGCACTTTGCTTCACATGTATTGGTCCTGCCCTGCATTGATGAATTTTTGGCATTCTGTTTTTATCACTATGTCTGAAGTCCTGCAATATCAAATTAAACCTGATCCATTATGCGCCATTGTTGGTGTGGCTCCAGAACTTGTCTTGCCAAGTTCCAAATTAAAAGTATTCAAATTTTCATTATTATTGGCCAGACGTGCTGTATTACTGAAGTGGAAAGACTCTTCGCCCCCTTCACATTTACAGTGGATAAAAGATATAATGTCCTGTTTGGATTTAGAAAAAATCAGATATACAGTCTGTGGCTCTGAAAACAAATTCTATAAATTATGGCGCTCGTTTCTTGATTTCTTTGAAAGACCCACGAATATAGTTTCTGAGTAGCTCATATCCCCTTTACCCCACCCCCACTTCACACACACAATTTTTCTTTGTATTTTTTTTTTTTTTTTTATTGTTTATTTAAAGGTTTTTGTGCTTTGAAGCATTTACATTTGTTGGCTTTAAGTTCTAGTTTTTTACTGTTTGGTTGAAACAAAAATGAAAATTTCTAATACTTTGTATTGTATTGATACTTCAATTAATAATAATAAAAAGACCTTTGAAAGAAAGAAAAATCTCTTTGGTGGACAGGCCCCTGGGGTGGACGAGAATTCACCCTGAGTACCTCAAGGCCCTGGATGTTGTAGGGCTGTCATGGTTGACACGCCTCTGCAACATTGCGTGGAGGTCGGGGGCAGTGCCTTTGACATGGCAAACTGGGGTGGTGGTTCCTCTGTTCAAAAAAGGGGACTGGGGGGTGTGCTACAGCTTTAGAGGGATCACACTCCTCAGCCTCCCTGGGAAGGTCTATGCCAAGGTACTGGAGAGGAGAGTCCGGCCGTTGGTCGAACCTCAGATTCAGGAGGAGCAATGCAGTTTTTTGTCCTGGCCGTGGCACATCGGACCAGCTCTTTACCCTCTCCAGAATTCTCGAGGGTTCGTGGGAGTTTGCCCAACCAGTTTACATGTGTTTTGTGGACTTGGAGAAGGCATTCAACCATGTCCCTCGTGGTTTTTTTGTGGGGGGTGCTTCAGGAGTCTGGGGTATCAGGCTTGTTGTTACAAGCTATTCAGTCTCTGTATGACCGTTGTGAGAGTTTGGTTCGTATTGCCAAAACTCAATCAGACTCATTCCCAGTGAGAGTTGGACTCCGCCAGGGCTGCCTTTTGTCACCGATCCTGTTCATAATTTTTATGGACAGGATTTCTAGGTGCTGCCAGGGAATGAAGGGTGTCACGCTTGGTGACCACAGGATCTCATCTCTGTTGTTTGCAGATGATATTATCCTGCTGGCTTCATCCAGCAATGACCTACAGCTCTTGCTGGAACGGTTTGCCGCTGAGTGTGAAGCGGCTGGGATGAGAATCAGCACCTCCAAGTCCGAGTCCATGGTCCTCAGCCGGAAAAAGGTGGATTGTCCTCTCCGGGTTGGGAACAGGTTGCTGCCCGAAGTGGAGGAGTTTAAATATCTTGGGGTCTTATTCATGAGTGAGGGCAGAATGGAGCGGGAGATTGACAAACGGATCGGAGCAGCATCTGCAGTAATGTGGACGTTGTACCGGTATGTTGTGGTGAAGAGGGAGCTGAGTTCTAAGGCAAAGCTGTCGACTTACCAGTCAATCTACGTTCCTACTCTCACCTATGGTCATGAGCTTTGGGTAATAGAATAGAATAGAATAGAATAGACTTTATTTGTCATTATAACAAGTACAACGAAATTAAAATGCAAACCAATCAGTGAATTAAAAGTAAAAAGAATCTTAAAAAAGATTATATACATTACTAATTTTAAATATCACACACACTCAATTTCACAGTTTCAAACCTCATGTTCTGCTAGAATTCAGACAGGTAATTGCGGTCGGATAAAAACTGTTTTTAAATCTGTTTGTCCTTGTTTTAATTGCTCTAAACCACCTTCCTGATGGTAGTAGTTGGAAGAGAGAGTGACCGGGATGAAAGGGGTCCTTCAGGATTTTTTGTACCTTTTTAAGGCAGCGGGCGTGGTGCAGTTCTTCAAGGCTGAGGAAAGGGCGACCAACAATTTTTTGGGCTGTGTTGATGACAGTCTGAAGAGCTTTCTTCTGAGCTACCGTGCAGCTGCTGAACCAAATACAAATACAATAAGTTAAAATGCTTTCAATAGAGCAACGATAAAAAGACAACAGCAGTCTCTGACAGATGTTGTTTCCTCTCAACACCCTGAGGAAATGTAGTCTCTGCTGGGCCTTTTTCAGTAAATCAGTTGTGTTCACCCCCCATGTTTTTTTCTGGTTCCGGTTCCGCCGGACCGGTGGCACCACACGAGTTGGCTGCCCGTTGCAACAGTCTTTTTTTATCTTCCTTCTTCTTTCTACATCTTTCACTCTACATATATATCACGGACACACAGATCGCCCCAAAGGTCTCCCGAGTCGGCGGATGGAGCCTCTGTTTACAGCAGGAGACGTTACAGCAGGAAGAGCTAGTGCTAGCTAGCACTCGGCCGCCACCCGATGCTAGCAGAGAGACTCGATATACCGGGAACTGTAGCGAAAACGACGTGGGTGCCGGGCTGGAGTTTGGGCGGCGTGCGGGAAATATAAGACAGAATGATAAAGAGCGATGGCAAGAACCAGGCAGACCGCTCGGAGAAGCGCTCCGGCCACCGGCGGAGTGAAGAAGCCTCACCGTTACAGGCCCGTGGCTCCGAGAGAGATCTGTCGCTGCCAGAAATCCACGGAGCTGCTCATCCGTAAGCTGCCCATCCAGCGCCTGGTGAGGGAGATCGCTCAGGACTTCAAGACCGACCTGCGCTTCCAGAGCTTCGCCGTCATGGCTCTGCAGGAGGCCAGCGAGGCCTACCTGGTGGGTCTGTTCTTCGCTAAGGGGGTTGCCATCATGCCCAAAAACTTCCAGCAGGCCCGCCGCATCCGCGGAGAGAGAGCTTAGACTTTCTGCCGCACATTCACCAACCATAATGCTCCGCACTGTGTGTCTATATATATATATATTTATAGTAATATGTACATATGTTTACTAGCTGCTCTTGTTTTTTCTTGCCTTCTGATTGTTGCTCTGAGTGTTGCTATCCCTGTGCTGTTGCAATCCTGGAATTTCCCCATTGTGGGACTAATAAAGGCTTATCTTATCTTATCTTATCACATGTCCTCCTGAAAATGGACCCCCAGGAAGCGGAAAACCTTGACCCTCTCCACACCCGACCACTAATAGTCAGAGGTATAATGTCTGTTTTATTTCTTCTGAAGTCTATGATGACCTCCTTTGTTTTTGTGACATTTAAAAGAAGGTTGTTGTCTCCACACCACTCTATCAACTGCTGCACCTCGCCCCTAAAACCGGTCTCATTTCCCCCCGAGATGAGCCCCACCACTGTGGTGTCATCGGCAAACTTGATGATACTGTTGCTGTGGTGTATTGGGGTGCAGTCATAGGTGTAAAGGCTGTACAGTAGGGGGCTCAGCACACAGCCTTGTGGTGAGCCGGTACTGAGACTATTGGTGGTGGACATGTGAGGTCCCACTTTGACCCTCTGGCTGCGACCCGAGAGGAAACTTTGGATCCAAGTACAAATGGAATGTGGAAGTCCTAATTCCCTAAGTTTGGACACCAGTCTGCCGGGGAGGATGGTGTTAAAGGCGGAGCTATAGTCCACAAATAGCATCCGCACATAGCTCCCCGGCTGTTCCAGGTGGAACAGGGCAGCGTGGAGGGCCGTGGCTACAGCATCCTCAGTGGATCTGTTGGCCCTATAAGCGAACTGGTGGGGGTCCAAACACTGTGGGAGAAGTGATATAATGTGGGCTCTGACAAGCTTCTCAAAACACTTCATCAGCACTGGAGTCAGAGCCACTGGCTGGTAATCATTAAGACTGGTAACATTGTGTTTTTTGAGTATAGGAATTATGGTGGAGGATTTTAAACAGTGTGGGACAGTGGACTGTGACAGGGACCGGTTAAAAATCCTAGTAAAAATTCCAGCCAGCTGGTCTTCCGGTTATGGCGGCCACGTAGAAGGACGTGTTTCACTCTGCTCTGCTCCTAATAAAAAAAAAATAGGCTAAAACTGTCTCAATTGGAGCAAAAACCTATCCTAGCGTTTAAGCGCGGATATGGTAAAAACCAAGGCTGTGAAATCAGGCAGAGGAAAAACTGATTCGTCAAGACAATCCAAGTTAACAGACTTCCACGCTCGTGACGAAGCAGGAAAATCCCCAGAGACCATGGCTGAGGACGGAGCAACAGCGGAGCGGTGACTGCCGAAGGAACGAATGCGGTCCTTGCTGCTATCAGCGCTATGAGAGCAGACTTTTCGTCTAAGTTTGACGGGATTATAGCAGCGATAGAAGGCATGAGAAAAGAAATAAGCGACTGTATGGAACGAGTATCGCAGGCAGAGCTCCGGATCTCCAACACTGAAGATGACGTCACCAGCCTACAATTAAAGGTCCAAACATTGGAATTAAAAAATAAACGTCTGGAAGATAACATCTTGGACTTAGAATCCCGGTCGAGACGGAATAATTTAAGGCTGGTGGGCCTTCCGGAGGGGGCGGAGTAACAGTATGCATTTTCCTTTTTTGAAAAGTGGATTCCAGAGGCGCTGAACAACGCAGATCTACAGTCATCAGTCGTCTTGGAGAGCGCACACCCAATCGGCCCACCGAGAGATAAGAAGACACCACCGAGGACGCTGATTATGAAGTTCCTTAACTACAAAGACAAGATGACGGTCTCCAGCGCAGTGCGTACTACAGGAGAAATCAAATACCAGGATCAACAGGTGCGGTTCTACTCAGATTTGGCCACAGGAATCCAACAATTAAGGAAACAGTTTGACCCTGCCCATAAAGAGCTACGCAGCCTCGGGATTCGTCACTGTCATATCCGGCTCTAGGGAGCCGGGCAATCAGAGCCAGGGGCAAGCCAGTGAGTCGTGATATTTTATTCAGGGTAAAGGGGAAGGGATGAGGAGAGCACAGATACTCATGCAGAGGTACACTCACAGGTTGCACAGCGCAGAGGTAAGCAGCTCGTACCGGACGTGGGGGTAGCAAGACGTACATACTCACAGCGGGATACAAACACAGGAACGCTGCAAGAGGAGTATAAGCTGACACCAGACGAAGGGGCTTCAGCTTAGCAATGTGTTTATGTCGCAGCCCCGAGTCATCGAGGCTGCTCCTATTTATCCTCATTGGCAGCGCCCCAGCTGATGAAGACTAATTGGCCCCAGCCGTCCATAATGCTGCCAGCTGGGGGCCAGCTGAGACGCTGCTCAATGGGAAGCAGGGATGAGGGAAAACATGGGCTGAGTGCCGAGACGGCATCTCAACCCATGGTGACAGAGCCCCTCCCTCAAGGTCGGGCTCCTGAACGACCAGGAACATCCCAGCCCCCCCCCCCCCCCACCTAGGGTGGGAGGAAGGGAGGCGGACCGGAGGGGAAGAAGCCAAGGGAAGGACAACACCAATGGGGCAATGTAGGGTAGCGGGAAAGAAAAACCCAAATACAATACTGACAAAACAGAATAATTAACCCAGGTACAGATGGGGAGAAGAACTGGGTCAGCACGCCGGTTACATACTACCCAGAGAGTACCAACCATGCGTGACCCAGAGCAAGGAAAAAAGAACCACCAAAAAGGTACAGGGCAAAAAATGCTGAGTACGGTTAAATAAAGGGGAACCTATACACAGTGCTAATTTAAGTACATACACACACAGTCACCAAGAAAAGTGAGGGTGACTGGAACAAATGACAATTATAGAGCATGGTGTTACGGAAAACAAGGCACATGACTCTATAATGAACCAACAGGACAAAAAAGAAATACTGAGTGCAGGCAAAGAAAAACCCCCACACACGAATATATAAATACCCAGTCACCTAAAGAAATGAAAGTGACTGGAATAAATGGATAACTGCAGAGCATGGTGTTACGGAAAACAAAACATAACTCCACAATACAAAAAACGAGGCTAAAAACATGGCACAAAAAGTAAAATGCTGAGCATGAGCGATGGAAAACACAGCACTATAAAAACGAATCCACCAACAGGACAACACATTACACCCGAGTGACCTTAATAACAAAAGAAAAAGTGACACCCGAGGTGAATGGCAGGCAGAGTCCAAAAATGGCCGAGATGGCTCCGGAGATCTCCCCGCCCATTGTCCAGCTGGCGAATCAGGGGAAGAAGTGTTCGGACGGCGAACTCTGGACCCAGATCCCAGGAATCCAGTCCACCGGCAGCCGAACCAGGCTGCCCAGAGGGAAACACAGACCAGTGGGGGGAACCAGATCACCGAACCGAAAGTTCTGTGGGTCGGGTCGTCGACCCGCATCACTCAACCACCAGGACCGTTGAGACGGGCGAAGGATCAGAGCGGATCCCGGTGGAAGAGGCTCAGGGGAGAGCCGATGACGAGGGCGGCGGGCGTCAGGCCGCAGGAAAACGGCCACCTCCTCACCGGACCTGGACAATACTGGGGCAGCACCCACGTCGGACCCCGATCGGGCCTCAGGCGAACCCACGTTGGACCCCGACTGGGTCTCGGGCGAACCCACGTTGGATACTGCACCAGAACCGACCTCCAACGTTGAACCCGGACCCTCCAGCACCACGAGGAACAGCAACTCCTTGCCGGTGACCCTGGAAGAAGGCTCAGAAGAGAAAACAGAACCGGGATCAGGATCACCGGCAGCGCCAGAACCCGGCGAGACGAGCTCAGACGCAGCGGACGGCTGCACCCGGCTCGTCTCCCCTGGAGATAGGCTGAAGTGCTCGGGGATAAAAAGAGAGAAAAGAAAGGAGAGCACTCGCCTGATCTCGGGTTCTGACGCCGTCCAGGACTGCGAAGATCCAGGATCCGTCGTCAGGAGGTCGTTGTCAGGCTCCCATCTAGCCGCGTCGGGCCCCGCAGCCAGCACGATGGTCAGCGCAGCTTGAGATCCCTCCAGCTCAGGTAACCCCGCCGACGATCTACTCGGCGTGAAGCCAGAAGAATCTCGTCCCGCCGGACCGAACCGCTCCTCCGTGGAGACCCGGGGACGCTCAGTCGTCGGCGTAGACTCCACGCAGCAGTCAGTCCCCCTCCTCCGTCCGCAATGTAGCTGTGGAACCACAGGCCCTCTCCATATCCCACCACGTTGACCCGGAGCCGGGGACCGCTCGGCGGAGAGAGACACAGAGGATGCGGGATTAGGCATACAAGTTACAGCAGGTGGGGAGAGTTCAGGGAGCTGCGAACCCTGAACTTCTCCTCCAGGGATGTGACAGAGCAAATCATTAAGCAGGTGTGAAAAAACAATGACTTGCCTGCCCCCTGGAGGTTGAGTATCGCCTGCTGTAGTGGAATCTGCTTCTTCCTCTCCCCGCCCGGCGATAACAGAGGACCCCCCGGGAATTCGTCTGAGGGTCGCTCGCGTTGTCTCCAGCAGAGAGCTCACCAGGCCGGGATTCCAGGCACACACAGCGGTCAGGAAGCGCGTCGAGGAGGAGGGGGAAACAGCCGGGGTGAGCCAGTCCGAATGTCCAGGAATGACAGCGGGGGAACGAGGCTCAGGGGACGAGGCTGTAGAATCTCCACACTGACGAGGCGAAGGGATGACAGCTGCGTGGGAGGAACAGTCCTGACGATGACCCAGAACTGGATCCGGACGAGGTTCGTGCAGAGGTGACTCGGCGATGTGATGACGACTACTCCCAGGGGACGAAGCGAGGGGGAAACCCAGGATTCGCCACTCCAGATCGGAGATCGAGACGAGGAAGGCGTCGAGCACGGGAAAGCTTCGTAGCCCTGAAGTCCTCACCATCAATCTCACTGCCGCCGCCACATGCCTGAAGGTGGTGACAGGAAACACAGTAGAGCTCGCGACAGCCACTCGACCCCGGACATAACTGCTGTCAGCTGCGGCTCCTTGAAGGGAATCCCGAGTGACGTGGCGCAGGTCGGGGGAAGTCCTCTGGTTGGCGCGAACTCCCGGACTGGAATGGCGGCAGGAACGGGACTCCGAAGCGGGGAAAGACGTCGCCCACTTCGACTCCCTGCCGGGATTTCCATCCACCCCGTGGAGCTTCTCTCACTGTGTACCTGCAGCGTCTATCCTGGCACTGTCCTCCAGATGGTACAGAGAGTGAGGGTGACAGTCCAGGAGTTCCTCAGCACGGCCCGGATGCCAGCGTCTCGCGTTGGAGGCGTCGTGCAGGGTGAAGAGCGTCCCGTCGACAGCCTCCGAGATGGACCTCAGCTCGTCGCCCTGGCGCCGGAAGTGACTCCTGGGAAACGGCATGCTAGCAGCGCTGACACCCCGACAGAAAGGTACGTTTCCACAGCGACCCACGGCCGCCGGCAACTCTTCTGGCTGCGACATACTGTCATATCCGGCTCTAGGGAGCCGGGCAATCAGAGCCAGGGGCAAGCCAGTGAGTCGTGATATTTTATTCAGGGTAAAGGGGAAGGGATGAGGAGAGCACAGATACTCATGCAGAGGTACACTCACAGGTTGCACAGCGCAGAGGTAAGCAGCTCGTACCGGACGTGGGGGTAGCAAGACGTACATACTCACAGCGGGATACAAACACAGGAATGCTGCAAGAGGAGTATAAGCTGACACCAGACGAAGGGGCTTCAGCTTAGCAATGTGTTTATGTCGCAGCCCCGAGTCATCGAGGCTGCTCCTATTTATCCTCATTGGCAGCGCCCCAGCTGATGAAGACTAATTGGCCCCAGCCGTCCATAATGCTGCCAGCTGGGGGCCAGCTGAGACGCTGCTCAATGGGAAGCAGGGATGAGGGAAAACATGGGCTGAGTGCCGAGACGGCATCTCAACCCATGGTGACAGTCACGGAGTGATTTATCCGGCAAGACTGCTGGTCACATATAAAGGGAGAACCCATATCTTCAAGACCCCTCAGGAGGCGCAGGAACTCATTAAGCAGATCCAAGGAGAGACTGGCGGGAGCTAAGCATGAAGCAAGAACAAGATATAAAGGTAGAATATTTAAGCATGTGTACATGTATCTGACTGATTTGAAACATATAGCAAGTCTACAAAATATAGATTGTATTATATATAAAAAAAACTATGATGCACAAAGTTGCTATAAAATTTTGGAGTTAAGTTGGAAAAAGTACAGAAGAGAGTTATTGTCATGTCATTAAAAGTAGCAGAGTCAGGGTGATTGAGAGGAGAAAGAGAGAGTGGTTTGACTGAACCTCACGGGGGAGGAGCAGATACAGGCTATAACGGGAGACGGAATTTTTTTTTGATTTTGGGGGGATTACCACGAATGTGAGACTGCTAGATGTATGGAGAGAATTGAAACCACAAGTCAAAGCCTATTCTTGCTATTCTAATACCTACAAGACATTTTCACGTATTGACTATTTTTTGATCTCCACAGAATTAAGGTCCAAGATTCAAAATTGTTTCTACGATAACATTGTGATATCTGATCACGCACCCTGCTGTCTAATATATGTAGATAAGAAATTGACAAAGGTTCCAGGTAGGTGGCAATTTCAGCATAAATGGCTTCAGGATGAGGAATTTGTTAAGTACATAGAAAAACAGATATATGAGTTCTTTGATATCAACACTACACAAACATCAGCATGTATAAAGTGGGAAGCTTTTAAAGCTTTTATTAGGGGGCATATTATTAGTTATACAGGTTCAAAATCTAGGAAGACTTGAGAGAATAGAGTCCAATTGGAACGTAAAATAAAAATTCTTCAAGAAAAAGTGTATGCAGGAAGTAATCCAAAATTAGAGAACGAATTACTGATTCTGAGAGCTGAATATGACAAAAAATCAGCGAATAGAGCTGCCTCGAGTCTTCTAAGATTGAAGCAAACCTTTTATGAACAAGGTGAAAAATCAGGGAAATTATTGGCATGGCAGATTAAACAATTAGAATTTAAAACACCAATTACCAGTATTATAAGTAACGGACAGGCAGTTATAGATCCTTTAGAAATTAATAGTGCCTTTAGAGATTATTATGAAAAATTATATGATACAAAAAATGAAACTGACTGAACAAAACTAAATAGGTTTTTGGACGGATTATCTATACCGTGTATTCCAAATGAAAATAGGGAGATACTGGAGTCAAAAATTAGTCAAGAAGAAGATGGGCTAGCCATTGATAATATGAAATCAGGAAAAAGTGCGGGACCTGATGGTCTTCCAGTTGACCTCTATAAAAAATTTAAGAATAAATTAATAAAACCATTTTTGGAAATGGTTTTAGAAGCATTTCAAAATAGTAATTTACCACCATACATGAATAATGCCTTAATTATACTGTTGCCAAAACCAGGTAAACCCTCTAATAAATGTGAAAACATGAGACCAATAAACCTATTAAATGCAGACCTTAAGATAATCTGTAAAATTTTAGCAAGACGACTACAAGAAATATTACCAAATATTAGTAACCGAGATCAGAATGGCTTTATAATGGGAAGACAAGGCTTCCATAATGTAAGAAGACTATTTAATATTATTTACTCTAATAAAGAAGCACCGGATGCAGCTCTTCTATCATTGGACGCTGAAAAGGCCTTTGATAGGGTCGAATGGCCCTTTTTTTTTGAAGTTTTACAAAGGTTTGGACTTGGAAATAATTTCATAAAATGGGTTCAGATAATATACAATAATGCTACAGCAGAAATCCTAACAAATAGCAATAGAGGATGTCGACAAGGCTGTCCACTTTCACCTTTACTGTTTACTATGGCAATTGAACCTTTAGCGATGGCAGTACGTTTACATCCACAAATATATGGAATTAAAGTAGGACCAACAGAACATAAAATCTCCCTGTATGCTGATGACATAATTTTGTTTATGTCAAATCTCAAAAAATCAATTCCGACCTTGTTAAATTTAATAAAGAACTTTGGGGAAATATCAGGATATAAAATAAATAAAACTAAATCTTCAATATTAATGCTAAATGAGACCCAGAGAAAGCACCCAGCTCCTGAGGTAAATCAATTCAGTGTTGTAAATCAGTTTAAATACTTAGGAATCCAAATTGTGCCTAAGTTAGAATCAGTCGCCAGTGCCAACTATGAAGCCTTAATGAGAGATATTAATGAGCTGATTCAGAGATGGATGTCACCACCAATGTCGATGATTGGGAGAATTAATATACGTAAAAGTAATATCTTACCCAAAATATTATATTTATTTCAATACATTCCTTTACCACCACCTTCAGATTTATTCTCAAGAATTAAAAAAAGTTAGTGGAATTTATATGGAACAATAGGAAGGCTAGATTACGTCTGTCCTTACTATATTTACCATTTGATTGTGGAGGTCTGAAATGTCCAAACTTTATGTTGTATTACTGGTCAGCACAACTGAGGTCTATGACATATTATTTTTCATCAAATGATCTCCCTCACTGGACTGAAATGGAATCATACTGACATAACGTTGGGCTCAGGAGACGCACACACACAGGCTCAGAGTAGTTCAAACTGTTTATTAACAACAGGGATGTTTGGGTGCGTGTCTGCGGAATGTTAATGTGTTGGTGGTGGCGTCTGCTTCGGACCCAGAGGCAGGAGACCGTTCAGCCGGCAACCCTATGGGAGAAATCAGACACAGGGTGATGAGCACACACCAACACAGGAGGAGAATAGGCGAGGGAGAGAAGCTTACTTGTTGGGACAGATGACTGGCGCTTCAAGGATGGAAGCCCGGGAGACAGCCACCTGCAGGGCTCGGTGCAGCAGCGAGGAGAGACGAGGGACGGGATTGTCCGCCGCCGAGGAATCCACCTGTGCACAGGGGAGCAGACTGGAGAGATGAGGTAAGCGATTTTCTTACCGGTCACGAGGATGCTGAAGAGAATGTGGTAGAAGCCCATGAAAGGGGAATGAAGTCTACGGCTTCAGGCCGACGCTCAGGGCGAGGCGGCTTTTATCCTTCGCCGCTGACGAGTAGCAGGTGCGTGAGCAGGTGGCGCCGCTGATGAATGGCGCGGCGTGACAGTACTCCCCCCTCTAGCAGCGCCTCCTGGCGATGGCTTATCCGGGTGCGCTCGGTGGAAGTCCGCGATGAGCGATGGGTCCAACACAAACGACGGGGGCACCCACTGTCGATGCTCGGGCCCATAGCCCTCCCAGTCCACCAAGTATTGCAACCCACGACCCTGGCGCCGGGAGTCCAGGATGGAGGAGGCGGACCAGGCCGGATGGCCACCAATCATCCGGGGCGTGGGTTGCGCTGCAGGAGGAGGGCAAAGGGGGTCAGTAACTGCTAGTTTCACCTTCGACATGTGGAAAGTAGGATGAATGCGGAGGGAGGGGGGAATAGCCACGCGCACAGCCACCGGGTTGATGATCCGGGTGATGGGGTAGGGACCCATGAAGCGCTGTTCCAGCTTTCTCCTCTCGCCTTTTAGAGTGACGTCCTGGGTGGAAATGTAAACAAGCTGCCCAACTCTGTACGCCGGGGCAGGTCTTCTACGCCAGTCCGCCACAGTCCTGTTGCGCTCCGCTGTGCGTAATAGCGCATGGCGCGCGGCAGCCCAGGTGGAGCGGAACTGCCTGAGATGGGCCCTAACTGACGGGACAGTTACTTCACTCTCCTGCTCCGGAAACAGCGGGGGGTCGTAACCCAGGGACGCTTTGAAGGGGGACATCCCTGTAGCAGAAGAGCGAGCGGTGTTGTGGGCATATTCAACCCAG
Source organism: Pholidichthys leucotaenia (assembly GCA_020510985.1). NCBI lineage: Eukaryota > Metazoa > Chordata > Actinopteri > Cichliformes > Pholidichthyidae > Pholidichthys > Pholidichthys leucotaenia. The sequence continues at coordinate 22,187,934 of CM035845.1, read as the reverse complement.
GCAAGATGGTTGCTCCAGGACGTGGGTTTGGATCTGGACACACAGCGGAGCGCAGCCTCCAGCTCCTGGTTGGTCCTCTCACACTGCCCGTTGGATTGGGGGTGATGGCCGGAGGAGAGGCTCACCTTGGCTCCGATGGCGTTGCAGAAAGACCTCCAAACCTCAGATGAAAACTGGGGGCCCCGGTCCGAGACCACGTCCACCGGAATCCCATGCAGCCTGACCACGTGTTGGACGAGGAGGTCCGCCGTCTCCAGGGCAGTAGGGAGGCCTCGCAGGGGGACGAAGTGCACGGCCTTGGAGAAGCGGTCCACGATGGTCAGGATGGTGTCATAGGAATTGGAGACAGGGAGTCCAGTGACGAAATCCAGTGCGATGTGCGACCAGGGCCTGCCAGGGACGGGCAGGGGCTGGAGTAGACCCGCTGGAGGGGCATTTCCCGACTTGCAGGTGGCACAGATTGGGCAATCCCGGGCGTAGCGGGCTGCATCCCTCCGCAGGCCTGGCCACCAAAAGGACCGTTGGAGGAGATCTATCATCCGGGAGGTGCCAGGGTGACAGGTGAGCTTGGAGGTGTGGAGCCAGTGGATGACCTCTCCTCGGACCGCGGATGGCACGAACAGCCTCCCCTCCGGTCCGCCGCCAGGGTCAGGTTCCACCTCCTGTGCCTTCCGGATCTTGCTCTCGATGTCCCACGAGATGGCTCCCACGACGCACGACCTGGGCAGGATGGAGTGGGGCGCCTCCTCCGACTCCACGGGGGTGAACTGCCTGGAGAGGGCGTCAGGCAGGACGTTCCTAGAGCCAGGCCTGAAGGTGATGGAAAATTGGAACCTGGCGAAGAACAGGGACCAGCGCGCCTGGCGGGCGTTCAGGCGCTTGGCAGATCATAAGTATTCCAAGTTCTTGTGGTCCGTGAGGACCACAAACGGCAGGTTCGCCCCCTCTAACCAGTGGCGCCACTCCTGCAGGGCGAGCTTGATGGCCAAGAGCTCTCTGTCCCCCACATCGTAGTTTCTCTCCGCCGGGGACAAGCGCCGGGAGAAGAAGGCGCACGGTCGCTTGGCGCCATCGTCCGGTGACCGCTGGGACAGCACTGCTCCCACTCCCGTGTCCGAAGCGTCTACCTCTACAATGCACTGCAGCGCGGGGTCGACCTGGCGAAGGACCCGGGAGGAGGAGAATTCCGCCTTCAGCGCCTCAAAGGCGGCAGCGACCTCTTCGGTCCACCGGAACGGGACCTTCGGGGACGTGAGGCGGGTCAGTGGTCCAACGATGGCACTGAAGTTGGGGACAAAGCGGCAGTAGAAATTGGCGAAGCCAACAAATTGCTGCACCTGTTTCCGGGATGCAGGTGTGGGCCATTCCACCACCGCCTTTACCTTCTCTGGGTCGGGGAGCACCTTATCGTGGGCGATGATGAACCCCAGGAAGGACGTACTCCTGGCGTAAAATTCACACTTTTCTGCTTTAACGTACAGACGATTCTCCAGCAGCCTTTGGAGGACCCGCCTCACGTGGACCTGGTGCTCATCCCTGGACTTGGAGAAGATGAGAATATCGTCCAGGTAGACGAACACGAAAAGGCCAATGAAGTCCCGGAGGACGTCATTAATGAGGCGCTGGAAGACTGCAGGAGCGTTGGTCAACCCGAACCGCATCACCAGGTATTCAAAGTGGCCGTTCGGGGTACGGAAGGCCGTTTTCCACTCATCTCCCTCCCGGATCCGGACGAGGTGGTAAGCGCTGCGTAGGTCCAGCTTGGTGAACCAGGTCGCCCCCTGGAGGGAGTGGAAAGCAGTGTCCATGAGAGGCAGGGTGTAACGGTCCTTCTCCGTGATATTATTGAGGGCTCGGTAGTCGATACAAGGGCGGAGGGACCCATCCTTCTTTCCCACGAAGAAGAACCCTGCCCCCACGGGTGACGATGATGGGCGGATAATCCCAGCACTTAATGACTCCTTCAGGTAGGCGTTCATCGTCTCCTTCTCCGGCGCAGACAGGCTGTAAAGGCGACCAGAAGGTAAGGGAGCCCCCTGGCGGAGGTTGATGGCGCAGTCATAGGGCCAATGAGGGGGGAGAGACATAGCTTTCGCTTTGCTGAACACCATACCCAGGTCGTGAAATTCTGGGGGCACCAGAGACAGGTCCGGGGGTGCAGCGTCCGTCGCAGGGGGAGGAGCGGACGGAGAGCAGGCAGCGGACTGAAGGCAGGTGCCCATACAGAACGTACTCCATGCCGATATCCCAGCTGATTTCCAATCCAGGACCGGATTGTGAAGGCGGAGCCAGGGATACCCCAGGATGACGGGCGACACAGAGTTGGGAAGGACGTAAAAGGTCATCTCCTCCCGGTGGTTTCCCGAGATGATGACCGGTAGGGTGACAGTTTGATGTGTCACTCTCCCGAGGGTGGCACGGGAGAGGTGGACTAGGGAGATGGGAGTGTTGAGTGCCTGGCAGCGGATGCCCAATCGGGTTGCCAGGCTTTGTGAAATGAAGCTGCCTTCTGCGCCCGAATCCACCAGTGCGTGGGTGAGGTGCCCAGTGGGGTTATGGCAGAAACGGATGGGCAGCTTCAATTGAGTGAGTGATCCTAACCGATTGACATCCGCGAGGCTTCCAACAGTGACTCGCGGACCCCACCGACTGGCTTTCCGTGGACAACGCTCCACGGTGTGTTGGTCGCCTCCGCAATACATGCAGAGGCCCAACTCACGGTGGCGTTGTTTCTCCACAGGGGAAAGTTTAGTCCAGCCCGTCACCATCGGCTCCGACTCCTCGGGGCGCGATGCTGGCGGCGCCGCCAGGGGGCGAGCTTGGAACAGGTGCGGCGAGGCTCCACGAGGGCGAGAAGAAGAAGACCTCCGCCCCGAGGAGCGCTCGCGCAGCCTGTTATCCAAACTTATCGCTAAGGATGTCAGCTCCGCTAGCGTCCCAGGGATATCCCGACCAGCCAGTTCATCCCTCAGATCACTATTGAGGCTGCGGAGGAACAGGCCACAGAGGGAGCGTTCCTCCCAGCCCAATTCCTCCGCCGCTACCCGGAAGTCGACCGAGTGGTCCGCTGCCGACCGGCTTCCCTGCTGGAGAGCGAGAAGCCGATCGACCTGGACCGTTTCGGTTTGAGAATGGTCAAAGACCTCCAGAAAGCGCCTCACGAATTGGTCATAGGTGAGGGTGGCATAACTGGGCCTCGCCATTACGGCGTAGGTCCAAGTTAACGCACGCCCCTCCAGAAGATTCCCTATGTAACCAATTCGGCTGTGATCCGAGGGAAAATCTCCGGGCACACGGTGGAACACGGACTCACACTGCATAATGAACCCCCGCGCTCCGCCGAGCTTACCGCTAAAGCGGGCGGGGGTCGGAATCGGCGTGAGCCGAACCGGTGCCACTGGAGCCGGCTGGACGGCCGCTGGAACAGCAGGAGCCGCGCCACCCTGGCGAGTCGGGAGGAACGGCTGTTGGGGGTCCAAGCGGTTCAATCGGTTAGTTAATTCTAATAATTGATTAAGAACCACCTGTTGCTGATAAACAATCTGATCCACCCGAGCCTCGAGGATGGTAAACCGGTGTGCGAGCCCGCCGTCTGCCGAGCCGCTCTGCTGAAGCCGTACTGACATAACGTTGGGCTCAGGAGACGCACACACACAGGCTCAGAGTAGTTCAAACTGTTTATTAACAACAGGGATGTTTGGGTGCGTGTCTGCGGAATGTTAATGTGTTGGTGGTGGCGTCTGCTTCGGACCCAGAGGCAGGAGACCGTTCAGCCGGCAACCCTATGGGAGAAATCAGACACAGGGTGATGAGCACACACCAACACAGGAGGAGAATAGGCGAGGGAGAGAAGCTTACTTGTTGGGACAGATGACTGGCGCTTCAAGGATGGAAGCCCGGGAGACAGCCACCTGCAGGGCTCGGTGCAGCAGCGAGGAGAGACGAGGGACGGGATTGTCCGCTGCCGAGGAATCCACCTGTGCACAGGGGAGCAGACTGGAGAGATGAGGTAAGCGATTTTCTTACCGGTCACGAGGATGCTGAAGAGAATGTGGTAGAAGCCCATGAAAGGGGAATGAAGTCTACGGCTTCAGGCCGACGCTCAGGGCGAGGCGGCTTTTATCCTTCGCCGCTGACGAGTAGCAGGTGCGTGAGCAGGTGGCGCCGCTGATGAATGGCGCGGCGTGACACATACAAGCTACCTTTACCTCTTCCCTTATTCTTATACTCAGACTCGGCTAAAAAATTACAGAAACAAGTTAAAAATCCTATTGTAAAGCATATGATCAAAATATGGTGTGAAATCAAAAAATATTTAAAAGAGCCACACTTACTGTCACAATTTAGCCCAATATGGGGTAATCAATATTTTACACCAGGGAGAGCGGATGATGTATTTAAATTATGGAATTTTAAAGGGATTCAAAAGATTCAAGACTTATATTTGTCACGTTCAGATAACATAATGTCTTTTGAAGAACTGAGGGTCAAATTTAATCTTTATAGAACATATTTTTTTAAATATCTTCAGCTTAGAAATTTTATTCGATCAAATCAAAATAATGTTCTCACCTGACCTACTTATTCATCCTTGGAAAAAATTTTGACGAAAGATAGTAAGAGAAAGGGTATTATTTCAGAGTTTTATAACTCATTGACACTATCCTCAAGTGAAAACTCACAGAAAAGAATGAATTATTGGAAAGAAGACCAGCAAACTGAAATTTCAGAGGAACAATGGGAATTAGCTTGTACAGAAGCTCAAACCAAATTAATAAATGTACGTCTTAAATTGATACATTTTAAATGGTTAATGCAGATGTATGTTACACCGGTGGAGTTAAATAGATATAACAAAAACATACCAGATACGTGCACAAAATGTATGGAAAGTAAAGGAACCCTATTTCATTGTTTATGGGAATGTAGAAAAATTAGAATGTTTTGGGAAGAGGTGAGGGTAACAATTGAAAAAATAATTTCAAAACAATTCATATTTAACTCCAAACTGTTTTTGTTGGGTCTGTATCCAGAAAAGCATAATTTTAATAAGAGTGAAAGAACATTCATAGACCTCAGTTTGCTTAATGCCAAAAAATGTATTGCACTACTGTGGAAAAAGATTCATAGACCAGATGTGACTCAGTGGTTAAGACAGATGCTAACAAACCTTCCACTAGAAAGAATAACATACATATTGAAATCAAAGGAAAATGTGTTTGAGAATATATGGAGACCTTTCATTAATTATGTAAAGAAATTAAACATAACTTCTGAAAAAGAAGGTGAATGATGTGTGTGGACCATGTAAATTCCAAATTGGTGAATGTATAATATGTATGCTTATGTAATGGATTACTTAGGCTAAACAGAGGAGCATTTTTTGACTTGCTTTTGTTAATGGTTGTTGGTGTTTTTTAGAATAGTTATTTTTCATTTACTTTAGAGTTAGTGTTTGATTGTTTGTGTCATGTTTGTTAAAAAAAGGTTCAATAAAAAATATTGTGGAAAAAAAAAAATTCCAGCCAGCTGGTACGCACAGTCCTTCAGCACACGCCCAGAGACACCATCAGGTCCTGTGGCCTTCCTCGGACTGACCGCTCCCAGAACTCTCCTCACTTCATACTCCTTGACAAGGAGGCTTGGGCTACTGGGAGCTGTGGGCTCCGTTGTTGTTTCTATCTCTGGAGGCTCCACCTCAAAATGAGCAAAGAAAATATTCAGGTCCTCTGCCAGCGAGGGGCTCCCTACAGCCGCTCTAAGGTTGGCTCTAAAATTAGTGAGCTGCTGCACCCCCTCCCACACCTGTCTGCTGTTATTACTATCCAGGTGGTCCTTAATCCTCCTCCTGTAGTCCCTCTTGGCCTTCCTGATGCCTCTTTTCAGGTTAGCCCGGGCTAAGCTATAATGAGCCATGTCGCCTTACCTGAAGGCAGCTCTCCTCTCCCTCAACAGTTTCTGGGCCTCCTGGGTCATCCAGGCTTTCTGTTAGGATAAATCCTGATGTCTTTTTCAACTGTAACAGTGTCCATGCAGGTTTTAAGATAAGATAAGATAAGCCTTTATTAGTCCCACAACGGGGAAATTCCAGGATTGCAACAGCACAGGGATAGCAACACTCAGAGCAACAATCAGAAGGCAAGAAAAAAAAAAAAAAAAAAAAAAAAACAAGCAAGCAAGAGCAGCTAATATACATATGTACATATTACTATAAAATATATATATACACACACACACACAGACACACAGTGCAGAGCATTGTAGCTGGATGGAATAAATATATGAATATATGAACACACAGTGCAGAGCATTGTAGCTAGATGGAATAAATATGTAAATATATAAACACCCACAGTATGGAGCATTGCAGCTAGGTGGAATAAATATGCAAGTATATAAACACACACAGTGCGGAGCAATGTAGCTAGATGGAATAATATGTAGATATATAAAAACACAGTGCGGAGCATTGTAGCTAGATGGAATAAATATATAGATATATAAATATAAACACACCCAGTGCAGAGCATTGTAGCTAGATGGAATAAATATGTAAATATATAAACACACACAGTGCAGAGCATTGTTGCTAGGTGGGATGAAACAGCATAACCGTCTATTTAGTTATCCTACATGGTATGATTATGTGCCCATACATATTCTCACCCTCCATAGCGACCGGTATGTTCCTAGTTGTATGCCGGAGAGGACCATTGTGTAAGTCTATTGCATCTTTTGCATTCAGAAAAAACTATTAGTTTGTTACGTCTTTTTGCTATCTCTGCGAGCAGCCCTGCTTAGGTTGTACAGTCTGACAGCCGTTGGTAGGAAGGACCTACGAAACCTCTCGGTTGTGCACCTGGGATGATGTAGTCTGCTGCTAAATGAGCTCCTCAGTGCATCCAGTATGTCCTGCATAGGGTGGAACTCGGACTCCAGCAGAGACGACAGTTTAGCCACCGACCTTCTCTCTCCTATCTCCTCCATCGGATCAAGGCGTTGCCCCAGGACAGAGCTAGCTTTCTTAATCAGTTTGTTCAGTCTCTTCCTATCGGCTGCAGTAATGCCACTGCCCCAGCAGACCACTCCAAAAGTGATGGCTGATGCCACCACCGTGTCATAGAATGACTTCAGCAGCGCCCCTTGTACACCAAAAGACCTGAGTCTCCTCAGCAGGAACAGCCTGCGCTGTCCCTTCTTGTAGAGTGCGTCAGTATTGTGTGACCAGTCTAGTTTATTGTTCAGATGAATACCCAGGTACTTGTAGGATGTCACCATCTCGATGTCTGTTCCCTGTATATTTACTGGTGCTGTGAGGGGCTGCCCATGCCTGCGGCAGTCCACCACCAACTCCTTAGTTTTCCTCGCGTTGATCTGGAGGCAGTTCTTATGGCACCAGTCCACAAAGTCCTGGATAAGCCCTCTGTACTCAGCTTCATCTCCGCTGGAGATGAGACCAACGATCGCAGAGTCATCAGAGAACTTCTGTAGATGGCAATGTGTTGTGTTGTGTGAGAAGTCCGCAGTATAAACACATCACACTATCTGTAAATATATCCAGGTCTGGGTGTTCAAAAACGTCCCAATTTGTCCTACTGAAACAGTCCTGCAGCTGCTGAGTTGCACCATCGGGCCATGTTTTAACTGTTTTTGTAATAATAGGAGCAGTTTTCCTGAGCGGTACATATGCTGAGATTACATGCAGGGACATGTGGTCAGACTGGCCCAGATGTGAAAGTGGGGTGACCCTAAAGCCCTGCTTGACATTGGAATACAGTTTATCAAGTGTATTTGCTCCCCTAGTAGCACAGTTAACATGCTGATGGAACTTGGGGAGCACCTTTTTCAAGTCCACATGGTTAAAATCCCCTGCTACAATATGCACAGCCTCAGGATATAAACTCTGCTGTTTGCTCAGACTGTCATATAAATATCTGTTAGCCGCGTTAGCACTAGCATCAGGTGGAATATATACAGCGGTTATCATGACTACGGTGAATTCTCAGTAAATAGAAGGGTCTACATTTTACAGTCACAAATTCCAAGTCTGAGGAGCAGTGACTGTCCACAATCGCTGTGTCTGTGCACCAGCTGTTGTTAATGTGCATGCAGAGCCCACCTCCTCTGGTCTTCCCGGAGTCCCTCGTTCTGTCATGCTGCTGTACGATATAGCCTGCTAGTTCGATAGCATTGTCCGGGATGGATGGTTGAAGTTAATGACTGAAAGAACAAGATTGCAGATACAAGCGGCTGGAATGAGCTTTCTTCATAGGATTGCTGGACTCACCCTCAGAGATAGGGTGAGGAGCTCAGTTATCCGGGAGAGGCTCAGAGTAGAACCGCTGCTCCTCCACATTGAAAGCAGCCAGTTGAGGTGGTATGGGCATCTGATCAGGATGCCTCCTGGAAGCCTCCCACTTGAGGTGTTTTGGGCAAGTCCCACTGGGAGGAGACCCCGGGGCAGTCCCAGGACTCGCTGGAGAGACTATGTCTTCCATCTGGTCTGGGAATGCCTTGGTATCCTCTCTGAATAGCTGGAGAAGGTGGCTGGGGAGAGGGATGTCTGGGCTTCTCTACTTCAACTGCTGCCTCCATGACCTGGACCTCCGGAAAAGCGGTAGAAGATGGATGGATGGGTGGATGGATGGATGGATGGATGGATGGATGGATGGATGGATGGACGGATGAAGCTGGTCACAGTACTGGGTGACTTGACACTAGCTAGGCCTATTGAGTTAGCTGTCCAGTCGGAGACAGTGGACAAGCTGGCTTCAGAGCTGAGTGAGCGCCTGTCACAACAGCAGCTGGAGTTTCCCATCAAGACACAGATATCGGACCCAAACAGTGATGACAGCGTGGAGGACAGCGCTGTGGAGACCAACACTGCAAAGTTTAGGTCTGCCCCAGGAAAACCCATGTGTTTGGGTTGTGGGTCCATGAAACACCGCTTCAAGGCCAGGGACTGCCTGGTGAGAGGGAAGTGCTGCGGAAAGTGTGGACGCTTGAACCACTATGCCAGGGTGTGCCGTAGGTCCAAGCAAGGAAGCCCACAAAGGAAACTGCCCCCCCCCACCCCGACAATTGTCCACGCGATGTCTCTGAGTACCAACGAGTACACGTTCTGCACAGTTGAGCTGAATGGTGTAGAGGTGCTGCTGCTGATCGACACAGGGGTGGAGGGTTCTCTGCTGAATTGGACTATGATGAGAAAATTCTTTCCCCACTATAGAATTGCAGGAGACCCAGCGCTGCTCTATGGTTATGGAGATGGACAGTTGTGCATGGTGGGAACGTGGGTGCTGACAGTGCGGTACAAGTCGGCGGAGATGGCTGACTTCAAGTTCATCGTGATGGCCCAAGGCGATAACATCATGGGTTGTGACCTATTTTATGGTCTGGGGTTCACCATTAGGAACAACACTGGTTGTGGTCGTGGAGAGGAGGACGATGCAGTGTGGGACAAAGATTTACCAGGCACCGCGGAGGTCGAGCAGGACCAGCCTCGCTCAGGAGCGACACAGGAGGGTTTCAGTGCCAGAGCTCATGACGCCCTGGACGAGGGTACTGAGCATGACGGTGAGGCACCTGCATCGTCGGGTGATGCCGAGAAGCTAGCTCCAGTTTTCCCCGGAGCTCAGCCAAAGTGGGCCAGAGAATATGGGGCTACAACAACGACAGTTGCAGCAGCTTTATAAGACGTCAGGGCCAGACCGACAGGCACAGAGAGACTGCGTGCCAAGCCGCAACACTTTAGGCCGAGCAAGGCACCTCTGAGGGTCACAGATCTGGTTCGGGCTGGTGAGAAGAGGTATCCATGGCAAATACAGGCCAGGCAACAGCCCGAGTGTCACCAGGATCGGCTGTGCATCGTGGCTGAACGAGGTGCAGCCTATTTTCAACTGTCAGATGGCTCATGGAGGCATGCCAATGAGCTGCGGCATGCCCAGGAGAAGGCTTCGGGTGGTGGGTCCGGACGAGAAGAACACCGGATGGCAAGGACAAGGAGGCACATTATTATTTATGCAACCAGCTGCGGCCCAGGAGGCATGCCGCCTCCAGGGGCAGACTTACGGAGAGACGGTCTGGGGACCCCACAGGCCAGTTCCTCCCATACTTAGCCATGTGGACTGTGAGTTTGTATTTATGATGTAGAGTATAACAAGTTATAATAGTGTGTTTTTTTCTGATAAAGGTTTTGAAATGAAACAGCAATAATTGTAATGAAAAAAAAAAGTTCAAATGGTGTGATACTAGTAGATTTGCAGTTGTTTTAAAGAAGTGCAATAATGGTGACAAAAGAAAGTTTCGATGTTTCCATATTTGTGCATGTGTGGAAAAATGGAAAGTCTCAATGTGCATATGTTGGTGTATGCATGGAAACGGGGAGAGTTTTGATGTTTATACAGTTGTATATGGTTCTGGGATTATTTTGTTTAGTTTGGAAAACAGCAGTGATTTTGTGTTATTAATAGACTATAATTATTTATTTTACGGGTGGCAGAATAATCCACCTCGCAGTGTGGGGGTAGGACGGTAGTCCACCCGTCCACACTAGTTTGTTGAGTGAAGGTGATAGGCCCTTTAGTGATTTCGGTTTAGTTTTTTTAGTGTGTGATTCAGGTCCTAGATTGGGGAGGGTCTCAATTGTGTGTGTGTTTTGGCCCTTTCTATTAGGGGGGGGGTATTGTTCATTAGTGTGTAAGGTGTTCTTTTTTGTGAAGTATGGTGTAGTGGCGCTCACTTCCGTTTCTGCCACTACACCGTGCCTATAAATAGCAGGGAGGTCCAGCCTCTTTGCCAACACCCCTGCCTGGTGGTTATATAGTGCAGTTCGTAGCATCAGTAAAGATAAGTTCAGTCGTGCACCTGGCCTCATTATTAATAATCTATTTACAGACATAACAGTCTTGTTCAAGATTTCTACAAACACCCCACAAAAACGCTCATTGTAGGGCGGTTGTACAAATGCCATAGTAACAGCGTAAGAACTATGTTGGCTGTAAGTTCACCATAAATGTGCCTCAAAAACACCCTAAGTTGTTCTTGAGAACACTTTAACTTGTTTTTGAGGGCCCCTTTCAGCAATCGTGGGTCATGCAGACTCACGTTCTGGAGAAGATATGTGGATGACATCCTGGAAAAAATAAAACATGGACACACACAAGAACTTGCAAACCACCTGAATACCACAGCCAGCACTGGGAACATCAAATGCACACATGAAGAAGAAACAAACTGGACCATTATGGCGGTCAATAAAATAAAGGCAGCGAAGTGAGGTTTTAAGTAGGTTTATTAAATCATACCGCCATCATAGGAACTCCACCCCAGCCCTTGTGCAGGCGGGCTGGTGTGTGTCCTCAGGCTCTCAGCAGCAGTAGTCAGATGAGCAGTGGCAAAGAGAGAGTGAGTTACAGAATACGTGCAGTATTTATACCCAGTTACAGACAATGCATGAAAGGCATTCACAGCAGTAGGTATGGGCATTTGCATTTGAGAGACAGTAAGGACAGGAAGCATGAACACAATTCATGAATGGCACATTAACATCACAGTGGCAAGCCGGAAAAAGCCAGGAGAAGCGGGCTGTCTGCAAACATTTATACACACATTGCTGTGCCTGTCCAGTCTGTTGTGGGGGTTCCGCCACACGCTCCCCCCCAGAGGGCTCGGCAGGCGGCCGAGGCCTCGATAGTCCAGCTTTGGCAGCGAGCAGGGAAAGTTCTGTGCGGGTGGAGGTGGAGGGGGGTGGGGGGTAGTAAGTGCCGACCGGGGACGGTGAAATCGTCTGAGCTGCGCAAAAATTGCTAGTGGGTCCGCGATGTTGAAGGGCTGTCCCGTTGAACGTGCAGAGGTCCACAAGAAGAAAAATTAGTCACTCGCTCCTCTCGCGATTAAGTCCTGCAAGGATTAATAGCGGCCATGAAGAAAAAACAGGAGCGACGAGGCTGCGTGGCGGCTGTAAGAAAAAAAAAAAAAAAAACAAAAGCAAGGGGACTTGGCGTGTTGACTTTAGGTGCGGGCACTACCTTAAAGCCTTCGGGGACCGCAGACTGCTGAATTCCCGTTGTGTGCCGTGGCTGAGACCATTAGCAAATCCTTCGAGCATGCTGCGTGCGTGCCTCAGGTGTACGAGTGAGCCTGAAGGGCCAGTGTGCAGCGGTGAAGGAAGAAGGCGGTCAGAGGAGCGGTATGTGTCCCGTGCGTGGTGCGCTGTCCTCGTAACTCCCCGGTGCGTGTGCCGGGGCTCCGTGCGTGGGTGGGCCAGCTGGAGAGAAAGAGCCAGGGTCAGGGAGCTTAATCATCCCTGTTGTAGTTGCAGTAGATGGGTCATGGTGCGTTCAGGTCCACGTATGCTCCGTCGGCCATGGAGGTCGCCGTCGTGGAGAAAGGATGAGGTGTGTGCGCTCTCGTAAGGAGACACAGAATCGTGTGTCAGAAGCTGTGAGAGCGGCTGGTCCAAGCGTGGATGTGCCGATCTAAGCGTGCAGATCTCACCATGAAATGTTCCTCAGCTTTCCCGGTCGTGGGTGGTCTCCGGAGAGTTTCGCCTGGAAACTCTGCGTCGAAGTCTCCCTGAAGCAGAAGGGAGGGCAGATCAGTCAGGCTGCCACGTTCGCTTGTCGTCGGAGAATCACCGCCAGGTGCTGCGTTCGTTGCCAATAGGACACCAGCGTGGCTGTCCAAACCAGAAGGTTGCGATGCACAAAGCGTGTGCATTCTCGGGGTCACCAAAATGGCGGATGATAAAATAAAGGCAGCAAAGTGAAGGTTTTAAGTAGGTTTATTAAATCATACCGCCATCATAGGAACTCCACCCCAGCCGTTGTGCAGGCGGGCTGGTGTGTGTCCTCAGGCTCTCAGCAGCAGTAGTCAGATGAGCAGTGGCAAAGAGAGAGTGAGTTACAGAATACATGCGGTATTTATACCCAGTTACAGACAATGCATGAAAGGCATTCACAGCAGTAGGTATGGGCATTTGCATTTGAGAGACACAGTAAGGACAGGAAGCATGAACACAATGCATGAATGGCACATTAACATCACAGTGGCGAGCCGGAAAAAGCCAGGAGAAGCGGGCTGTCTGCAGACATTAATACACACATTGCTGTGCCTGTCCAGTCTGTTGTGGGGGTTCCGCCACACCATAAACTTTCTAGACACAAAAATTCACCATCAGGACAATGGCAGCATCAAAATCACAATATACAGGTAACCAACACACACAGACCAATACCTCCTCTGGACAGCCGAACATCCCACAGCACACAGACAGTCAGCTGTGAGGACATTATTTGAACAGATTACCATTAATTACGGACGAGGAGGACAGACAGAAGGAAGAACGGCATATACGGCATGCAGTCATGGACTGTCAATACCCAGCATGGGCAATAAACAAAGGAAAACGTTAAGTCCAAAACAAAGACCAAGAACAAAAACAAAAAGAAAAAGAAAAAAAAAAAACCCACACTCACACCAAAAACAGAAAGCAATAAAAACATAGTGACCCTATCATACATCCGGAAAATAGCTGAACCCATACAAAGAAACGTGTGTTGGGAAAATTGGTTATAAGGTACAAAGACTATTTAATTTATACCTAGAGGTGTGTGTATGAACGAAGGTTTGCTTTGGCTCCACACACACACCGGGGAAAAAAACTCATTTTGGGGGCACCAGTCCAAAATTTGGACAATTTATTAATAACTAATCTTTATACCTTCAGTCAATCAGTCTCAAATATTCATGAATTCTCCTGGGTGACTTCATAAACAGACAGGAAAAAGAAATCAAGCAGAAACTTCAACATACCCTTTACAGTTTTAATGATCAGACTCAGATTAAATGACATTACATTCAGCAGACTTGTTGGTAAGGTGAAATGATCAAGTATCAAGCATCACATTCAACGTGTAACTGATTATTGAGCAAAAGAGTGTAATCGCATTTGTGGAACCAAGGAAACCTTAGTATGAATTTATAACTGTGATGAAAATGGAGACTGAGATAACTAACCAAAATATGAAGAAAATTGGACACCAATTTTATGAAGAAAATTATAAAAGCTGATTATTTGAAAAAGAAAATTCTGAGTTACTCTAAAAAGTAAAAATGGAAGTTATTGAAAAGAGGGATACTATTTCTCTTTAATTCTATATCTCCGATCAGAGTTATGAATTAGTTTTAAACCTGAGACAAATTATGACATATTTTAAGGCGATGGACATCGCATTACTCAGCAGATGAAACAAAGGAATCTTGCTCACGTGACCTTGGCGTTGGCTTCTAGCTGGATCCTTAGCTGAAGCTTTATTTGATAATAATACTGGAAATTATTTGTCAGCAGATAAATCTTCCTAGGGACAACAGTCAGGAGCTGAGGTCTAGTAGCGATGAGAAGCTGCTGGCCGCTGAGTATGCCATGTGGACAACACGAGAATTTTTCAGCGGCTTTCTTGGGTCCAAATAAATTGGAGATAGTTCAAAGTCTGATCAAAGTCACAGAATTGGAGAGACAAGATTGATAAAAAAAAAAAATAATAATAATAATCAAGCCACAAAATCATCTTCTGATGTCGTGGTGGTTGGCGAAAACAGCTTCCAGTGTAAGAAAAACGATCAGTCCACTTTAAAAGAGTAAGTTAAGAAAAATCAACAGGAAAAGTTTCACAGAATAAAATGGAAAAACATCTGTGAACACAGAGTTTCACTCCATATAAAAGAGAAGTTTGAGCTCAAAACAAGAAAAGTATTTTTCCCAGACGTTTAAAGGAAAGAGAGAATTCAAGGCAGGACACACAGACAACTTAGACAAACTCAGAAAGAACAACTCTGCCTGAACTAGGGTGTTTCTCCCTATTTACTGAGTATTTTTTTTCAGGGGAAAAACTTGACTGACAGGAAAGGGAACCAATTGTCTCCCATCCCGGGAGAATCGAATGAATTCTGGTCCAATAAGAAAACAGTCCTTTGTCTGTAACAGACCAATAGAATGATAGGGGGCGTTGCCCAACAGAGACAGCCTGGTGATTGGCTGGTACCAGTCAAATGACTGCCATAAATCTTTAGATAGATAGATAGATAGATAGATAGATAGATAGATAGATAGATAGATAGATAGATAGATAGATAGATAGATAGATGTACTTTATTGATCCCAAACTGGGAAATTACAGTGTAACAGCAGCATGACAGTAGACAACCAAACAACAGAAACACACACATGACAAACGGATTACCCATGGAAAGTAAAACTAACACGACTATAAAAAAAACTATATACTGTACATCATAGCTTAATATATGATGACCCGTATAAACACATGAATCATCCCTTTGCACAAAGAAGGACTATCAGGAGCAGAGTGAAAATGTGAGGTACCAGTTAGTCTGTAAGGTGCAGTGTTGCAGCATAGCTATGACCAGAATACAACGTCAAAGTGAGTTACTGTACAGTGAAATTGCATGTGGCAGGAAAGATTTCCTGTACCTGGCCATTCGACAGCAAAGCTGTAGTAGTCTATTGGAGAAAGTGCTTTGCTGTCTATCTAGTGTGTGGTGGAGGGGGTGATTAGGATTGTCCATGATGGACCGCAGTTTATTTAGTGTTCTCCTCTCCATCACCGTCTCAAAGGTCTCCGGTCTGAGACCAATTACAGAGCCAGCCCTCTTGATAATCTTGTCAAGTCTGTTGGTATCTCTGGCCCTAATACTGCTACCCCAACAGACAGCAGCAAAGAAGATGGCGCTGGTGACAACGGTCTGGTAGAAAAGCTCCAGCATCCTGCTGCACATGTTGAAGGATCTCAGCTTTCTCAGGAAGTAGAGTCTGCTCATCCCCTTTTGTGCGCAGCATCGGTGTTGGATCTCCAGTCCAACCCGCTGCTGATCCAGACACCCAGATATTTGTAGCCCTCAACCACTCCCCACCCCCCCACCCCGCAGTGGCTGAGAAGGTGTCTTCCTCTTCCTGAAGTCAATCACCATCTCTCTGGTCTTGCTGACATTCAACCTCAGGTGATTCTGCTCTGTCCACTCCACAAATCTGTCTACCAGTGCCCTGTACTCCCCCTCCTCTCCTCCTCTTATACATCGTACAACAGCTGAGTCATCAGAGAATTTCTGCAGGTGGCATGACTCAGTGTTGAACTGAAAGTCAGTGGTGTATAAGGTAAAAAGAAAAGGAGAGAGCACAGTCCCCTGTGGCGCACCCGTATCACTAGCCACCACTCCAGACAAGACATTGCCCAGCCGGACAAACTGTGGTCTGCCTGTCAGGTAGTCAGTAATCCAGGAGATCACAGAGCTGTCAACCCCCATCACCCGCAGCTTCTCACCCAACAGCAGTGGCTGGATGGTGTTAAAGGCACTGGAGAAATCAAAAAAAGTGATTCTCACAGTATCTCCTCCACCATCCAGGTGCAGATGGGCTCGTTGCAGCAGGTAGATGACAGCATCTTCAACTCCTAAATGGGGCTGATATGCAAACTGCAGAGGGTCCAGCCACGTCTTCACCTGTGGCCTCAGGTGGGCTAAGACCAATCTCTCCAGGACCTTCATCACATGAGATGTGAGGCTAACTGGTCAGTAGTCATTCAAATCCGATGGAGATGACTTCTTGGGGACAGGAACCAGGCAGGATGTCTTCCACAGCACCGGTACTCTCTCCAGACTCAGGCTGAGGTTGTACAGGTATTTCAGTACCGGAGCTAGTTGGTTGGTACAGGTCCTCAGGGTCCTTGCGGCGATGCCATCAGGGCCCGAAGTCTTCTGCTGACGGAGTCTCTCCAGCTGTTTCTCCACCTGATCTGTAGTCACCGTGAAGTGAGGGAGGGTCCTGGTGCCTCCTGAGGAGGAGGAGGGGGGAGATGGAGACAGGTTCTGCACAGGAGAGTGGGTGGGGAGGGGTGCGTGGGGGTCTGGTTGTGTTGCTCTGGTGACAGACTGTGAGTTGAACTTATTAAAAAACTGACTGAGTTTCTCAGCTCTCTCCTGGCTCCTAGGTGGCTGCCCGACTCTCCCCTTGCTCCCAGTTATTTGTTTCATTCCCTCCCACACATCTTTAGTGTTGTTTTGCCTGAGTTTATCTTCCAACTTCCTCCTATAATTGTCCTTGCACCTCCTCAGCATCTCTCTCAGCTCGTGCTGCACTCCCCTCAGCTTCTCCATGTCTCCAGCCCTAAAAGCTCTCTTCTTTTTGCTCAGAAGTGCTTTCAGGTCACTGGTGACCCATGGTATGTTGTTGGAGAAGCAGTGTACATTCTGAGCTGGCATGGTCATGTCTTCACAGAATCTAATGTATTCTGTGATGCAGTCAGTCATATTGTCTATGTCCACGCCATGTGGTTCACACAATACGCTCCAGTCTGTTGTCTCGAAGCAGTCCTGAAGTGCATCAGCAGCCTCCTGTGTCCACCTCCTCACAGTCCGTGTATATGCAGGCTGTCTTTGCACAAGGGGGACATACTTGGGTGTTAACATGACCATGCAGTGATCTGATTTACCAATGGGGGGTAGAGCTGTGGCACTATATGCATCACTGACATTGGCATACAGTAAATCCAGTGTTTTGTTCTCTCTGGTGGGACAGTCAACAAACTGGTGAAAGTTTGGTAGTGTTTTTCCCACTGAGACATGGTTAAAATCACCTGTGATGGCCATGAATGCATCCGGTTAGAATCAGAATCAGAATCAGATTTATTGCCATTGTTCGTGTAGTACACAAACTAGGAATTTGTCTCGGTGCAATGCTGCAACATTAAACATGATAAAAATAAAAGATAGAAATAAATATACATGCAATAAAATGTAGAATTTGAATGAATAATACTAGACAAAGCAATTATTAAATATATTAGCGAGCAGCAGATATTGTGGAGTACCCCAGAGTGCAGTCAGTAATGCAAAAAGAAAACAGTGATGATTAACATGAGTATGGTTGAGCTGCTGTACATAGTGCACGAGAGTCTAATAAGTCACTTAGTGTTCAGCAGTCTGATGGCAGAGGGGAAGAAGCTGTTCATGTGACGGGAGGTTTTAGTCTGAATGAATCAGAAGACAACAAGCACAAATGCTGGATCAAAGAAGCAATTGCAATTAGGAAGAAAGCCCACAACAATATGAACCGAGATAATGGCGCCTTCATGCTCTCGTACACCTGGAACTCTCTCCTCGAGAGACCATCGCACAGTGGGGTGTGTGACCGACCTGGCAAATCTGTCAGGCCGTCACACCTATGGAAAGGATAAAACAGCTGATGTGACACGTCATGGACATCAGACGATACTTTCTGAAGACGAATGCAGGCGACAGTCGAAACATGTCATCGGTACAAGACTTCCCTTTGCTTTGTCTTAATAGAAGACCAAGACTAGTATTAAAGATAAAATTACCATCACACTGGTTTGTCCCAATTTACCTTAAATTACGGTTCCAAGGTTGTCATAGCCAGGAGCGGCACTGGGGTTAAGCTCCCAGTGCTCATAAAATGCTCCTTACGGCGTGCGTCTCGAAAAGCCTCTGACAACTAAGTCCAACTCCTAGCCTGCCCGTGTGGTTTAGTCTCTAAGCCCGGCGGAACTGCTTTTACTAATAGGAGAAGGGGCGAGGTGCGGATCTCTGGCGCCTTAAAACCAGATGCTTTGGGTAGATGGTGGCTCGTCAACCTGGGAAGGTAGCCCATCTAGGGGAAGGTAAACCCTGATTTCAAACCTCCGCTGCCTTGCGGCACACCTGGTCACGGGAAAGGCTTCGGGAGTCAACCCTGAGGAAAAATCTGGAGTCAGAGCCCCTAAGGCAGTTCTCTGTTGTGCTCAACATCGTTCTGGCAGCTCCTGCAACGGCGCTGGTGCCAAACTATAGCAGCCCTGCTGTTCCTTTGGATTCATCAGTGACGTGGAGAGGGGGGACATGCTGAATGGGTAACATCTTGTCCTCCAAATCTTCCTGCCCAGGCTTGAATCCTACCAAAGCCCAACGCTGGAAGGTAGAACACCGGTGCGCATCAGCCTGTTCAGCCACAGGCAGTGCTGTTCCAGCAGAGTAGACGTTTAGGATTCTCTTCCATGGTCATCATAGACTGACGGAGGCTGACGAAAGACCTTAAATTACTGAACAAAATAAAGTTAAATGACTAATGAATATAGACTGAAAACAGTAAAAAAAAAAAAAAAAATCAAAGTGAAAACCCCAAACAAATATTGCAAACATGCACAAAAACAACACAGCAAAATTAAACATGCAAAGCAAACTCGAGCAGGATCATGCAAGCCACACAAAGCAAGCACAATCTTGCAGGAGAAATTAACTTATCCAGCAAGACAATTAAAACAGGCCATGACACAGTCAGTTACACAGCAAGACAAAACAGCAGTAGATTGTTGATCACTGTACAGACCGGCAGATTTGTGCCTGTAAAAGTGCACAATATTCAAACTATGGCCAGCAATAATTAAGGCTTGTAGAAGATGTGCTCGAATGATGAGGCTGAGTTTAGTTCTTAAGTCAGCTTTATTGACAGAACACATCGTCTAGCATTCTCAAAGCAGGAAAGAGAAAGAATCATATCTCATCACCCTTTTATATGTTTCCAGCGTCAGAATTCAAGTCACATGGTGTTTTCAGTAAACATACAGTCACAAAGCATCCCTTTGAACCTTCACCATTGTCTCTCATTTCTTGATGAACCAGAAATCCCTCCGGGGCATCTGCTGTGGGACAAAAAGACCAATCTCACACCTCCTCGTTATCTTCTGCAGATTCGAGTCCTTTGTCCTTCCAGACGTGACATCCCCAATACGCATGCAGTCATGTCTCTGTGGAAATGTGAGCCCACAATGTGTGTCGCCCACACTACCCCCCCCCCCCCCAAACGTCTAGTAAGGGCAAAACCTGCATGGCATAAAAAAAGAAAAACACAAAGCACTCCATATATCGCTAATCAATCCACCAACTGCCTGGGTTTTAACC